>JAJVSH010000010.1:1578335-1692693 GCA_021460005.1 Tetramorium alpestre
ATGTATAAAATTAATAAAAATTAATTTTTTTATATTAATTAATGAACTATTTGGATTATATATATATGTATAATACAAATAGTTCATTAATTAATATATAAAAATTAATTTTTATTAATTTTAAAATTTGTTTAAAATAATTGCTGACCTAGAAAATGTATTGAATTGAGGTTCCGGATTATTGGTGGACATTAAATGTATAGAGCCTGCCAAGTCTCCGAAGCAAAGACATTGAGATGTGGAAGCTACATCAAATGATAATATCGCCGCGCCGCCGGTAGCAACCTAATACATATTTCTGTGTATATTTCTCTATATCTATTTTTAAAAAATACCTATTTAAAATTTTATTTATTCTAAACACATGATAAATTTACCTGATATAAACATGTCATTGACGGTTGTACATTAGCATATATTGTATCAAGTAGTTGCATTTGTCCTAGCGGCGATACCACTGCAAGGCGACTGGAATAGCTGGGTAGGAACTTCAATAAAAGAGGATATACCATCGTAGTGACTGGACTTAATGCTCTCATTTGTCTCAGATCATAGGCCATTAAAAATCGATCGACGGTAAGGCCCTGACGACTAAATACAATCCATAAATATACACATATATGCAATGTACATATATGCGTGTTTGAATACTATATTGAATATAAGATAGAAGGTTAAAGACTTTCTTATGCCTCACCTGTTGCTGAATCCACATGTAACAAGATAGTTTCCTTGAACATCGAAATCACTTAAGGAACCACTATGCGTGTCCAAAGTATGTTCTATTGATAACGTATTTGGATCCCTGAGATCTATCCTTCCCACAGGATTACCGGCACAGATAAGTCTACTATGTTGTCTCAATATCGCACAACCATTCTCATCTACATCCACCTACAAATATAACATAGAATCATCGCATCTCGTGCTCGCAATTAATTTAACATTTAAGATAGATAGATTCTTACTAATCCAGTCTCTTTTCCTCTAGTAAGGTTAAAATCAATTATTTTGTCCTGATGTCCACCCATAAGTAGTCTGTTTGGGGAGATTTGCAACATACACTGCATATCGTTCATGTTCACCGATCTACAATAATCTAGGTTCGCTTAAATCTGTGGATAGTATTGTTAGTATAAAATGTAGTACAAAACATACGTGTGGGTAAATATAGGTATGCCTCTTCGCAATTGACATCTCAATTGACTCTGAGTTAGCACTAAAATACCCTCATCTATAGTATGAATGTGACGTATCTCCTGCGTTGCATGGACTTGGAAAGACGTGTATTTTTGTAATCCAGGCCCATAGTAGGATGTTACGTGACCCTACAATGCGAATCGATGTTAATAAACTATGTTAGCGGACATTTGATGTCTCGATCAAATAACATACTCCTTGATTCCCCATCCACATAAGCTCCTCAATCGTATCGAAAGTGGCAGTGGAAACTCCAAATCTATCTCCGCCATCAGCGAGCAACGTTCTAGTTTCATGAAACTCGGCCCCGGCGAAGTCCTCTCCAAACTGCTCCGTCGCAGGTACATATTCTTCCCCAGGTACGACATAATTACATTCCTCCCCTAGAATGAGAATCATACCTGTTAAGAGTCTTTATTCGAAAAGTCGCAAGCAGAAGAATGTTTTGAGAATTAACGTTTAGCGAAAGTCTGTTTTAATTTACAATTTATCTGACATAAAAATTAAATATAACATAAAACTATGTATAAAATAACAAATTTCCTTTTTTAGCAATTTACAACTTATCCTTCTATAAATTATATTTAAATAGACAGAAGATTAAACTTGTTTCGAAATATTTTGCACTTGCCGCAGACAAAAATAAGATATTCATGTTTTTTAATGGTGTATAATTTATTTTATCTCTCTGCAATTATCCAAAACAATTTTTTTACATAATATTAAATGTATATACAAGGTAGAAGCGGTTCAAAGTATGATTGTTGGAAAAGAAAACAATTCCGTTATTGTTTCAAGAGTTTTCCGTAATCGCCGTTTGCCGTCGGGAAAACAACGGACGACCCTTCGCGATTCGCCGTTTGCCGTCGGGAAAACAACAGACGACCCTTCGCGGTTCGCCGTTCTCGCGCGTATCAGAGAAACAGCTGACGCCAGCTGATACACATCAGCCGTGTGTCATCGGCGTTCGAAAGCAAACGAACATCGCTTTCGAAGGTAGAAACAGATGCGACGCGAGCCGACGGAGGGTCGCGCGGCACGGCAGAGAAACCCCGTCGGATCGCGGTTTCTCGCGTCTTCCGGCGTCTACTTACAAAGTAGCTCCTGCTCCTCCTCGCCGCTGCCGTGGTCCGTGGCCTCCACGGCCGTGGGGTCGTAGTGGCCCAGCACCGGGTACTCCATGATGCGCGGGATGATGCTTACTCAGACGACGACGTCGCGGGGCATCGAAGCGTCGTCGTCATCCGACGGCGGCCGACGCGTGGGCGAAGGAAAGCGAATTCCGTCCCGCTGGCGACTCGGCGATTCGTCCCTTATCATAACACGCCGCGTACTCGCAGGTACGCGGCGCGGAGCGTACGCACGGAACGCACACACGGAACGCACCGCTAGTCGCCTTGGCAACTGTGCAACAAGCGGAACACTTTGCGCACCACGCTACCGCTTAGCCGCCGGACCGGAGTATCCGAATGACCGCGTCATAACACGTCTCCTTTCTGTCTCTCTCTCTCTCGCTTCCTCTCGGCCGCGCACACCTGGGGAAACTGCGCCTGCCGCCGCTCGTCGAGACGCAATTCAATTCATCATCGCACGTCCGCACGACGACGATTCCGCGAGGCAAGGATGCGCCGCGGCCTTGAGCGCTCGCGACATCTGGAAATGGCGGGCGCGCGCCGCCGCCAGGGCCGCCAACGAGAGCCCGAGGAAAGTCTTCGAGCGACACTTGGGCGAAATTCCAATTAATGGCGATTATTCCGTCATTAATAAAAAGCGAGGAGAATAAGAAACGAAAAATATGTATATAATATATATTTTAGGGAGATATATTTTACATCTGACAAAAATAATTTTGTAATTTGTAGATCGTAGTCGTACAATTAGACACTTTAAACTTTTCTAATTTACATTGCCTTAATGAAGAATGGTAATTATAAAATTATATGTACAAATCAACGTTTATTGTGCCAATATTCAATTCAGTCGAAATTCAATGTATTCCCAGTCGACACAGAGCATCAGTGACATTACATCTGTTATAATTTCGCACACAACAGTATAAATGTAATATAACACATATTACATTACATTTATACTGTTGAGTGCAAAATTATAACATAGATATAATGTAACTGATGTGTCGATTGGGCTGTTCATCAAACATAAATTACATAAATGTTATTCAGACTATCTCTTTAATCCATCTTTTCTTCTGTGATCCAGGAGATTAAACTGACGCATGTCTCCTGCTCTAAATAAATGTAGCCCATGATTAGGCCTTCGAAGACACCTAGAAGCATACCAACAAGCACATCCAATATGTGATGTCTTCGCATCAGCAGTCTGGACAGGCATACAGAAAAGGACCATGCCAGCAAAGGCAGCGTGAATATCGTGGAAATAGGCCACAGATGAAAGAAGAAGTACACAACGAATGCAGCGCGTGATGCGTGTCCGGACGGAAAGGCGTATTTATCGGGACCTATGGCGAAAAGATCTTCATTGACGGCCGGTCGCCTCCTTCTTGTAACTGCCTTGAGCAGAGAGACTAAAATGATGTCGAGCACCAATCCTGAAATGATTTTTCTACTTATACATCGATTCTGAATAGACTCAATTTTAAATAATCGAATTTTACTTGAATCATTTACCTATCAGAAGATTGATTTGCATTTGATACAAGGACTTGCTGTTGAGAATCCAGATTAATACGAGAGGTAACGTAAGCCAAGGTATGCCGTGGCATGATACCTACGGAGAGAGGCAACAAATAAATACAATTTAAAGTTTATAATTAGGTGGTTAATAAAGAGATAAATAATTATTCTTACCTCCAATAATTTATAATGCACTTTTAATTGTCTTAAGGGTAAGCTCTTTTCCACCAGTTTGACGAGCTGGTCTGTCAAGTAGGCATCCACTGCCAATACTTTTCTCAACGGTGTTGGAACCTCTCTTTTACCAGACTTGAAAGTATAAAAAATAATTATTATTTATATTTTCCTTCTCAAGCAAATCTATTTACAGAAAAAAGGGGGAAATGCGATATAATTAGTTATATATTGTCCATTTAACTTATCTATCTAAAAAATATAATTGATAAAAAAACGTGAATTATGTAAAAGATAAGTGTGGGTGACGACACAGTAGGTAATATTAAGAATATCAAAAATAGCCGAACGTATAAATAATAAGTTACGAAAGTTTGTGACAAACTACCGTTTCCATCTTGTCTTCCACTAACGAGAGCTAACAAAACGTAACCATGTGTGGCATTTGCCACAGCCGTTAACAACTTAACAAAACGTATCAGTTTTATTTTATCGCCAATAAATGATATTATCTACAGTGTTAAATAAACAACAGGAAGACCGCGTAAGTACTGACGAACAGCTGATTCATGCAGCACACTTATATGTGGCACGAATAATAACATTGACAGCTCAACAGATGGCACATGTTGATGAATACGAGCCGTTTTATCACACGTTGTGCTTCCTGCAAATTTCTACTTTACCAATAAGTAAACAGCTGATAATTAAACTAATGAAAATTATTATAAATATTAATTAATGTAAACGGCAAAAATTATGCCTCTTTGGAAATGGAATATTAATAACAGCGTCTAAATTTTATTTTTCGTTTCATGCAGTTCATCAAATTGGAAAAAAGAATTTTCGATTTTCTATTCTTACATTAATTTTTTACAAATTTTTACCTACCTTAATAAATCAGTGACATCACTAAAAAAAAAATCAGTAATTGAAATATCAAAAATAATTGAAAATTTAAATTTAAAAAGCTTGGCTCACGAAAATAAAAAAAACACAATAATCACATTGAGGCTGCACCCGTCGATGCAGAGAAAGAGACAATTATATTTTCTGGTTACGAAAATACATCGAAATTATTTCTAAACTTATTTACAATGTTACAAAATTACAGTCTAGCATTCATATTTTGACAAGTTCATTTTTATAATTTTCGCAGAGATAAAATGAGTTTCACAATTCTTTCTGAATATTACATATTAATACATATATCAATAAGAAATGATGGACAGATTTTTAAGAAAATGATGGATGTCACACAAATAGAGATTATTTGGTCGTTGTACTATCAGTTTGAGAATGCACATATACTTATATATTTTAATTTAATTCGTCGAATGCTTCCAGAAAAGTTTACATCAGAGTAGTGCATTTAAAGTTCTTTTTAGTTTTATTTCAAACAAAAGTTTAGTTACATTATTGATTTAGCTGCAATTGAATATAGAAATACCATCTCGTTTCTGATGTACACATTTCTAAAACATCCATTAGAATAATCATATATTTGTTGTAATTATACTATTACGCGAAAGAAGATCGATAATAATTTAACAAATCACTGCTAGTTAAATTGGATTGATTGCAATGACTGTCGTTTGAATATGCGACCTGAAAGCATGTTGTGCGTTCAATATATGGAAAATAGAGATTATTTATTAAACATGTTAGTCCGGGCATGTGGCTGTCGCAATTCAACTTTCCACCGTGGTTCGCACCGATAGCTTTTGATCCTGAAATTTGATTCTGTATATTAATCATCGTCTGAAATATTTCTTGCTGTATATTGCTTGGCTAGAAAGCAGAACTCAATGGACAGCGTGATATATAAAAGCGTTGCGGAGATGGAGCACTATTAAAGCCGCCGTGAGGGATGCGTTGGAAGATGCTATTGCGGTTCTGTTTCTTGGCGAAAGATTTTTTTTTACGACGTTGCACGAGCGTAAAAAAGAGCATTGGACGTGATCGTTGTGCGTTGTGTAACCTGTTGACATGTTCATATATCTTTTCAAGTGATCGATACGCTAACTTTATCTAATTGTATAAGGATTATCGAGTGGAAAAACACATACCGTGCGGTCGAAGACGCGTAGTCTTGTTACCGACGTAGAATTTAATGGATTGATGTACTGAAAAGAGAACGTTTATTTATCTAGAAGATGGCTGTTCACACACTCCATCATTTATCTATAAAGGAAAACTTAAGACTCTATCGTGCTTTAATATAAAAATAAAAACTAATAAATATAAAATAATAAAATAAATAAAATAATAAATATAAAAAAATGTGATATTTTACAGTTTTAAAATTTTTTAATTCATATGACGTTCGCTGATTAGATTAAATAAAAGTGCTTGATTAATTTGTGAAGATAATTAAGAAGATTGTAAAGGGTTAATTATGTTTACCTGTTTTCGTGTCACTTTAATGGCGTCGAATTAGACGGGTGCGATGATGAAGAGCGTTAGTGACAATCCCGATTTCTTCGTCCGATTCAGCCGACTGGCGCCTCGTCAGTCCTTTACTCGGTGTACCGCAAAGAGACGAAATAGCGGTTTTCTTCGCTTGTGGCGTTGGAAACGAGGAGCGGCGGATAAGCGGGGGCGGCCGCGCTCCTGAGGGTGGATAATTAAATTTTTTCGCCTTACCGCCAGTAATTGAGTTAGGACGGTCTCGTGCTGATCGCCTATACTTTACATTGTACTAGTTTCCAGTATCTTAATCATCGAAAGTCTCATTACAAAATATTTCTCTTCTACTTATTGTTAGTCAAAATTATATAAATTTTATTTAGAAATTAAAAATTATTACTAACGATATTTTCCATTAACTGTTTTTTGTTAAGGGATATAAAATAATAGAAATTTTTTTTACTTTTTATATATCTTGCATATATTTTTAACGTCTTCTCGATTGTGATAAATATTTAAAGATTATAACTCATTATTTCGCGCACATACCTAACAGACGCAATGCGGAACGGTGCATTCCTGGTATTTCAAGGGATTTTTGGCTTCTAATTAATTCTCTTGAAATGAGACGTCTTGTGACGGGTATGTCCACGCTGGAGGAGCATCTCCTTGACATAATCGTGCCTGCCCTAGACGAATCCTTATGCATTTTTGAAAAGAGAAGGTGCAATAGTTTCACGAATGCGTGTCTATCCGAGCATCGAGAGACGGTTTTTACTAGCTCCGGAAAACAGCGAAGCTCTTATCCCGTCGGTCTCTGCCGAATATCGCAATTAATTGTGCAAACAACTAACAATCTGGCTCAATCTGAGTTTTAATTTATATATCTGGTAATATTTAAGTGCAAATCGTGCATCATGTGCTCAAACAATCAAGGATAGTACAGTCAATTACTCTTGCGTTGAAACAAAATATCTCATCTCTAAATTATAAAAACAGTAAAGTGATTTTATTTATTTTATTTATGAGAATGAGCATTTGAATAATTGGGACAACTCTTGGAAATTATATTGCGTTATTTTCAAGAAAGAAACTGAGAAGATTCTGAGAAGAAAAATGTTGCGTACTCCTCAAGTGAAATTTTTCAGTGACATGCGTTTCGACATATTTCACGCTTTAAGGATACCAAGTTCCAACGCAAGTGCTTAAGGACTTCTGTAATATGTGACGCAATACTTTTTCTCTGGCGAAGCGTATTCGCAGTACTTCAACGAGGGCGGCTATTACTGATACGAGCAACATCGTCACGAGTATGTGGCCTGCCACCGTGACGGACTTCATCTGACGCGTCTTCAAGATCTCTTCAGCGCTTTCTTCGCCGATGTTCCTCTTGGACCTGTATGTCCTCTTCTCGTCCTCATCCTCTCCGCTATCCTCTTCCTCTTCAGAGTCGCTGTCATCATCGTCGTCATCCTCGTCATCGTCGTCTTCCTCGTCATCGTACGTGCAATTTTCGTCGTAATCGTTCATAAAGACGGACATCAAGCGATCCTCATACTGCAGGTACGGACAGCGTCTTAATTTTCGATGATCCATCGGTATCAGGGGCTCCCTCCCCTTCTCGCCCGGGTCACCGACGCCGCTCTCATCCTCGCGATTCTGGTCAGAGTAACTCGTGTTGAACAACAATCGCAAAGGCAAGGACAGAAGCACGCCGAATATCATCAATATCAACAGAATGCTAACGTTGATGCCCAACGACAGTCGTTTCTCCGTCATCGTGGCCAAGTGTGATCGGTACCACGTTGCTTATCTAATTGTAAGTATCTTCGGTCCGGGACCGGTACCATCATTTTCGCGGATTTCCATGGCAACGGGAGACGTGTCAGGTGACATTCGGACTAATTATTGGTTTTCTAGTTAAGTGCCAACCGACCCGATGCAAATTGTTCGGGATTCGGCCAGAGTCCCGCGCGCGCACTTTCCGATTGTTATTGGCTGAACAATTCGGTTCACGCGACGGCGCGCCCGACTGTCGTAACTCTTCTTCGTCGTCTCGTCTCGATGCAACTGTTGCGCGTGCTGTCGTGCAAAGCGGTTCGTAGCGTAAACCTGGATTGTTGGCTGTGATATTGATTTCCCTAGTCGGACCGAGCACGTACGCGCAAGTCTAACGATGCCCCGTCGCTCGCCGGCGAACACCTCGCACATGCCGGTAATTAGATTGTGCTTATGGTGAACGAGACGTGACGATTTGCCACGGGGTTTTGAGCACATTGAAGGACGGCTAAGAATACTCGCACAATAGGTCAGATATTATTGGGGGAAGGAGGAGGAGGAGAAGGAGGCAAAAATTTTTCTTCTTGGAAAATAAGATTGCGAGTAGAAAAGCTCTGTACCGTGCACCGCACGTTGAAATCGATAATGTTAAACAATACGTGTTAAATAGTTGTCGAATAATGTATTCGCTGCCAAATTTCTTACCGCAGGAGACGGTTACACGAAAAAGAATTAATGAGCACAACTCGAATGTCCGCGACATCGAGTATTCGAGCGACTCCGCATAGAAAACGAGACGCGAGATCCTCCACGCGGAGTTAAGTCATCGGAATAGATGTGACCACGGATGTTTCCCATTGAATGGAAGAAACGACAGGATGCGAGAGACCGACGCGAGAGCGGCGAGTCCTCTCGCGAGGGGGACTCTCTAGTCGCATACATAAATAATATTAGACAATATCAAATTAAAATTCGCATCTTTCTGCGAGCAACAATGGAGCCGTGGTGGAGGCCAACAAAGGAAACGCCTGCCGCGCCGATCCACGACGGGGCAAGTAGTAGTAGCATCGTGGCGGCGGCATTTATAAAAGTAATAAAACAGCCGAACAACTCACGGGAGTGAGCGGCAGCGGCGGAGACAGAGAGGTACGGTCGCGGGATGGTAAGGGCGAGAGCGAGCGGGATAAGCCGCGAGGTGAAAAGAGGAAGGCAGCGGGAGAGGAGCGGGCAAAACAGAGCAAAAGAGAGAGATGAAACACAGGAGAACAGCGATCCAACCCGACCGACCGGTAGCCCAGCCAGCACACGTATATCTTGCTCTGCTACTCCGATTCTTCGAGGTTCTCATTGATGAGCTCTCCCGTGCCTTCGCGGAAGCCCCGATGATCGCGTGCGAGAGACTCTTTAAAAATAGCAACGATTACCCATCGGATGTGCGGACGCAGGAATCGATTCATTAAGCGCAGCGGTGACGTAAGTTACTACTGAAAATTTGGAAAAATTACATTTTTTCACACATCGATCTTCAACAAAAATTATTTTGGCTACATGTGACGTCTCGGATTTTATGTAAAATGATAGAAAAATGAAGTAGATAGATTTTATATTATCTATGAGAGATTGTATTAATTAATTCATTACACGGTTGATTGCGATATTAAGTAGCAGTTGCGCGATTTAAGCGTTATCGTATTCGACTTGCTGAAAAAGTTTTAGTGTCTTCGTCTTTAAACGATTCGCGGGCTCGAGAGCGGAGTAAATTTATCATCAAAGTACCTACGTGTCGCGCAGAGAACGGCGCGTTCATAATCTGTGAAAGCCATAATTATCCCGCGCGACACAATTATTTCAAGCAGCACGCGGTGAGCGAGGGCACCGAGGGAGGAATCGATTATCGCACGCACCACGAGTGCGAAGGTGCGCTTCGAGGTCATCGATTGAGCGATTTTCACAGGTCGTCGATCGACGATAGGGCGGCATAGGTAGGATAGGTTGAGAGCCAGGGTATGTAGAGCAGATGCTGCGGCTCCGGCCGTGGCGGGGTGCGTGATTTTTCACCGCCGACAGCTCCTCCTTCGAGAACCGCGCGCATTCCACCTCTCCCCTTCTTCTTCGGGGCCTTACCGTCGCCTTTCCTCTCCGGGCACCTTCATCCTTCACTCTCCGTTCCTCGCGTCCGGCTGGCGCGCGCCTCGTCTCGCTCGCTCCCGCTCCCGGCCAGCGTGTACCGGCCGCGGACACGCCACTGGACACCAGTTGCACGATCTTAGATTTGCCGATCTCCCGCGTCCCGAGTGCACCGACACATCGATACAGGGCGATGCATGCGTCCGGGCGGGGTACGGCGGGCGCGTGATGCACAGGGCGCGCCCGCGAGCCACTCCTGCAGTCGCGTGTGGCTCGCGATGAGCGCGCGCGTACGCACGCGAGTCATGCAAAACCCACGGCGTTTCTATTGATACATCAGAAAATTTAAGGGAGCCACGAAATAGCGAAATTCCACAGAACACGAGAATGCACGAATATATTTCGTTGACAGAGAAATTGAGAATTTCAAGAAACAAGAAATTGCCGTCTCACGCGAGACACATGACGAAGAAATATCCAGCATCAGGATATTAAAATTTGCAGAAGAGGAAATTGTACACATGCACGATATCTGTGATGGAAACAAAAGGAAATTAAATTGCCATATTTGGATATCCTTGAAATAGGAAATTTTCGCTAAATAGTTTTGCTTGTTACTAATTCAAACATATCTGTTGAAATTAATTAACTTGTATTAATTAACGTTTTTGAGAAAATTAACAAATATAATAAATTTCGCGAATCAGACGCTTGTTTGTGTTACTCGTACAGATCATGTCAACTAAATCCAGTTTTTTCAAAGATGAATAATAATAACTAGAAGGTTTATTTAAAATGAGAGAAACTTAATTTTCCAAAACATTCCTCATCAGAGATTTTAATGGAACGCTTATTGTTACTGATACCATTCCGTCTCGAGAGATTCCTCGTAGGTCATCGAAGATAGCATACAACGAACGTTATCGAACAGATGCATCGCGTTGGCCACCAACTTATTGTAAATACGGCTTCGCGTGTCGCGTCACGGCCGGAATGTAACGAGCACTTTTTCCGCTGTGCTTTTTGCACGTCGATGCTGACGAAGAGAAGGGGAGGGGGGCTATGGCCTGTCGCAATTTCGTGCCTAACTACCGGTATATTCCACCGGTATTAAATCACTCGCGCTCGCTGTAAAATATGTGCATCCAATTTGCGATACAACGCACGTCACGCTGGCCCGCGATCCGAATACTTACGCGCGCATTTGATTATTAAGTTGATAGTGTAAGTGCCGGTTTTCGGAAAATCGATTTGTGCTTTAAAAAGGATAATGTGGGAATTTCGTGGGAATTTTTAAGTTCTATCATTTATTCGTCATGTTATCTGAATTTATGTAAATAAATTCAACGAGATGCGAGAATGCGCTGCAGAAATTGACCATAATATAGCGCCATTCAAATGGCACAATAAAAAACGAGTATAAAATATAGGGTATAATATCGTTTAGCTAGTATTAAAGCGGCAGAAACTTGAATGAAATCAGTCAGACGCTCCGTCCCTTTTCAATAACGCAATGAACGGACGAGATCCTCGCTCCGTATCGTTAGACCTACAACTTGCCGCGAATAACTTGCATGCGAGCAGCAGCGCTATACTTGGCGTCGCGACTCGCACGTACGTCTTATCAGAATTACTACTTTGTTGCGGCATCATCCACCATAAATAAAATTAATACCACGCCGCGCGCGGACACGGTGCCGCGAGTCGTGCATGCGTTTCCGCGCGCGCCATTCATCCCCGTGGCCGGATCGTCCGTTCGCGAGGAGATATCTCGTTCTGTGAATTATAATATAATATTATTATGTAGATTTCAGTGCTGCGCCCCGGTAAATACACGTGGACGACGCGCGCGGTGCCCGCTCGTCTTTTCCCTTTTTCACCTGTCGTCTCCGATCGGCATCACGGCGCGGCCGGATTCACGATTACCGTCATCGGAAATCACCCCCTTGGCACCCGGCGGAGGGAAAGAGGGCGAGGCGTGAATGCAACTAATTGGCGTTGCCGTCGTTGCCGCAGTGGCTCCAGGGGTAGAACATGACTTCGAAATGGCCGCGAAATTTCCATCTATAGCGCTCGTAAAATACGGGGGACAGGGGGGAGACGAGGGAGCTGGCAGAGAGAAAGAGAGAGAGGAGAGGACGAGGGGACGAGGAACGGTCCAGAGCCGCGGGAGACGTCCTGTCGCGAATGCAGGGGAAGGCTGCATCGCAATTACGCAAATTGCGGCTCTGTTCTCGCCCGCTTCGGGCGCACCGCCCGCGGAAGAGCGTCATGCCGGGCGGCGGGGGCCCCGGTCGTCCTGCCCCGGTGGCGTCCCGGAGGAAAGTTACCCGTTTACGTGCGTGCACGCCCGTGCACGGTATGTTCTGCGGACGCGCTCGATTACCTCCGTTTCACTCCGCGGCGGTTTGAATGGATAGCATCGGACGCGCCGAGTCGTCGGACGCTGCAGCGAGCGTACGGCCGAGCGGCGAACCCTTGTCGCCGGGGCTCCATGACAGAACGAGGATGTTCGCCGGAGTAATTGGTAGAGCGTACCTCATTTTTTATCGGTACTCGCGTGTCTTCATCGACCGCGATAAAATTGCAGGAATATATCAAGAGTCGCGAGCGAATAATGGTCGCGATAAAGAAAGAGAGTAAATTGCAATCACGTAGGGAGATTTTTTTTAGAATCTAAACGTGTAAACGATCAATTGGGATAACGTGCGATATATCGAGCTCGGAGAAGCGGTGAAATGCAGATTTCTAAATTACAAAAGGCGCGTATAAATTCCTATGAATTATTCGACGTTTAACACACGTTGATAAGAAAACAGCTACGATACTGCTGAGATGACTCTTTTTTTTTTGGATACGTGGGATTAATATCTTTTAAATTTAACCTGATATAAAATATGTACAAGAGCGGTTATTCGTTACGAGATTGCATCAGCTCTCGCGAGTAATTGATGCACGCTCGCCGAGATCGCGAGTGGCAAGCGGTTTGAATGGTGGTTACGAAAAACGAGTTTGTCGTCTTGAGTCTCGGACGAGCTACCGTTCCGAGAGGCATCGGACAAGTTACGCAGAGGTAGCGCATTTGGCGTGGCATTTCACTAGCGGAACAAGAGGAATCGGCTTTCGGAGAGTCTGATGAGAAATGCCGGGAAACTGGTTGAGACGCACGTTCGTACGAGGATAGCGCGCGTGGCTTATTAGCGCTGATCAGCTCCGCGATAAATTTATGTGCCGTCCCGATATATATATATATATGTGTGTGTATGTATACGTACGCGCCGCACGCAGGAGCGCGAACACCGAAAAAAGCGCGCTGTTATTCAGGATACTCCGCGTTCCGTCCTGCCGCGATTCCACCTATGTCCGCGTGACGTTTTTGCCTCGTACGCGCGATTGCACACAGACAGTATCCCTAATAGAAAGCGACAGAGGATCCATTAGCTTTCATTGATTCTATTGCGGGTAATCGTAAGATGTAAGTCTCTTCCGAGGCGGCGCGTGTGCGGGACGTAAGGAAGACTACGAGTCCAAGCCTTAGGGACATGAAAGAACTCATACGAATTGTTTTATGGTCATATTTTAATAGTTTAACGCTTAAAATATCATGGAGATTAATTATAGTCAGAAATGTCCAGAAATGGAAATGTCAAAGTTATTGTATGTAATAATCACGAATACTTTATATAGAGCTTACATTAGAGAATTTATCATAAAGAGAATTTTTGTTAACAAGAATTTTTTATTATTATATCATATAACATTATTTTTCTGTTTTCTTGGCACGTCTAATTCGCAGACATGTGTTATCTACGTTTCTCTACTGCAGCTTGCAGAAAATGTTATTTTACTTGGAGTATCGTGAATTAATTTTCGATTCGCCACGGATATCTCTCTAATGGCGAATTGATCCTCCCTATTGCGCTTGATGCGAAATAAATGCCCTACTTGATTCGCGCATCAATGTTTCGTTTATATGCAACTCGCTTTCCTCGTTTCTCTCTTCGGTGGACTTTGCCGGGCCGCGATGGATCTGTCACAGCGGTTGGACACGACGAACCGTAGTGTTTTACAATTTTCTCGAGAGACAGGTCTATACCTTTTGCGATTTGAGCGAAACGCTCCGGAGCTCGATGGAGTACACGAGCGCGTTAGCGCGAGCAATTCCCTAGCCTCGGCTACGATTTTTCTCGGCTTTCTCGATAAAACCTCGTAAATTCTCAACTTCGTTACGCGACGAAGCTGCACGCTTCCAGGATATAAAGTTCTTACTTACCCCGGCCCGGCAGGTTTTGCATCGACGTCCATTGGTATTCGCCCGTTCGTAGGATCGAGATAGCGCGTCCGATGTAGCCGCTCTATCTCGGATTTTTATGCTAATCCCTTAACACGCTCTCCCTACGTGTTATGTCCGCGTGCACCTGTTGAGCACATGTCGTACGTCGCGCACGCATCGTTTTTTCCTTTCGTGTCGATAGCCGGCGTTAAGGCGCGATTATAGAGAGCGGAAGACAAAAAGTTCCGCAATCTGGCTGACGATCTCCGATGGTACCAGTAGCGAGAGCGCTTTTTAAGCGCCATATCGAGTCGCGCGCGACGGCCGAGCGGTTCGCCAGAAGTGTATTAACGACCGAGGCCATAACGCGAACGTTTATTTCTCTATCGGCGGCGTCGGTCCTCGAAAGAGCCCAATGGAAACGGGGGAAACTTGCACGGGAAGCCGATAATTAGCTTGAGCCAAATCGGCTCTTAAGACGCAAGCGAGAGAGAGAAAGAGAGAGAGAGAAAGAATAAGAAGCGCGTATCCCAGTAGGCCGGCGGTAATCGCCGTAATTTATGCCCCGACTCGGGCACTCGAGGGAGGACTCGAGGGAGGCTCATTGAGATAGGCCAGGAGCGTAAAAAAGGCGCACGGTGAAAATGTCGCCCAATTAACGGGCGAATTGGAGCGCCCGAGGTCGGAGCTTCGTCGCGCGGAGAGTCGCGTACGCGCGCGTGTATGCGTGTTTTACGCGCGCGCTCCCGTGTACCTACATCCCCGAGACCGGGACGAGGAGGAAGAAGCTTAACGAGTCTTCTCGCTCGCGCGGGCAAAAGCCGCCGCCGCGTCATTAGCGCGGGAGCGAGCGAGCGAGCCCCGCTTAAATATCGCGGAGCGGTTTCAGCCTGAACGAGGAGCAACGGCGAAGGACCGATCTCGCCGAGTAGAGGCGCGCCTTCTCTTTTGAACCTCCGAGCCACTTTTACGATTTTATTATTGGCTCTTTGCGCTCGCGATATTTATGCGACGCCGCGCGATATTTTCCACGGCGCAACGCGTCGACTTTAATGGCGGCCGCCTTATCCCGAGGGGAGGAGAAGGATCCTTTACCGTCGTGAGCCTGACGCGCGATGCACTAACAACGCGCGCGACTTAATTAGGCAGGCCGGCGAGAACCGTCCGTCGGCAAGAAGACCGCGAGGTTTTCGCGTTGCGAGATTTTACGTTCCGCCGCGGCGAATGTGTGAAAACTGGACGCTTTAGCTCGAGAAGCGCCGGAACGCTCGCGACTTGTAACGCGGGAACATCTGCGTTTTGCTCGGGGAATTACTGACTGGAAATGTTCACCGTCATATTTCATTAGGTAATACAATTAAAATAATAATTAACCGGGATAAGTCATGTATAAACGCGCTGGGAGCGAGGAGATTTTTCCAATCTCACTGGTGCAGGCGAGTGGAGTGGTTCTTAATTATGGACGGGCGATCGATAAAGCGATAGGACGCGCCGATGGATTTTCGAAGTATCCATCGATCAAACGAGAATCCACGTGAAGGATACTGGCGTTCATAATCTCCCACGCTTATCGGATGTTAATGAGCCTAATGAATGTAACCGGAGCAAGCTCGGCAACATTGACATTGAGATAAGTCGATCTACGTATCTCACAGCTACATATCCTACGCTGCGCCGATTAATATTCATTTATTTATGCATCCTCGCCGGGGTATCGTCAAAACCCGTTTAGCGATGCAAAATCTTCGTCGTTGTCATGCTCTCGTTTAAAAGAGATCCGAGAGAATGCCACTTGGAAATAAACCATCTCGCAGTCCATAATTGTCCCTTTTTAAAATTCATACTGCGTAAATTCAGCGAGACAAGAAATCGCGCGTATTACATTGGTTGTTTAAAAATTAATATTTATGAATTCAATAGTAAAATTTAAAATTATTGGGTATTACTGTCGCGTTTTTGATACTGTCTTTCTCATCATGCAGCTCCTAATTAACGCACAATATTATTTTATAAAATAGTAGGTAAATTAAGAGATATTTGTCGAGTTTAGCGCAAGACATTCTATTTTTTTGATACGCAAAGTTCAGCCTTATAACATCAAGAGGGACGAGAGAAGACAGCGTGAGATTTTCAAAGTTCAATCCAGTTTTCTTCAATTAGTCCGCAAATTAATAAATTAAAAGAGATATTTGTCGAGTTCAGCGCAAGACAATCTATTTTCTTAATACGCAAAGCTCAGCCTTATAACATCAAGAGGGACGAAAGAAGGCAGCGTGAGATTTTCAAAGTTCAATCCAGTTTTCTTCAATTAATCCGCGAATCGTCTCCATCGATTGGAGGATTTATATTTGTCGGGACGTGAAAACATGGATGTCGTTTGTGCCACCATTCCGCATGGCTGGCCATAGCTATGCCACCATCACCACCACCAATACTGCGCTACCACCGTGCGATTAACCATCGTCTCTTTCCACATCGTCCTCTCCTCCCGATGGCTCGATACGCCTTAACTACCGCGATACACTTGCAGCGGGCTCGTTTTTATTCGCCGTGCGCCGCGTTCCTGACACGACAATCGGTGTTAACCAGCAATTCAGATCTCGGCTAACGCCCCATAATTTAGATGTGCTCGCGCGCGTTCACGCACGCGATGCCGAGATCGGATCATGGATATTTGACGATTTTCTCGGCGTCTCGCTGGCGGTTCGGTGATTTCGCGGAGAAGTCGCGCTCTCAAGATGATCCGATCTCTTATCCCCGGGAGAGAGATCGTATTTTGTACGGATCAGCAGTTATACCGTGACTGCGACCAGCTGACACCTTAGACACAAATATCTTATCTTATCTAGCTGTTTACGGTGTCNCGCGTGTTGATAATGTTTTCCTTACCACGTACAAAATATTACGACGTGATGCTGCATTAGCTCGAGTTCGATGAAATTTATCTTTAATTTATCATCGAAAAATTGTAGGCATTTATCACGCAGTGGTGGAGTAAGCTATAGTAATTCCCGCAGATATAATCTAATTTTTGTGGAAATATATTTTTTTATTGTTTTATTGCCTCGAAACGTGTAACGTTAGTAGTGACGATTTAAACTTATATCGCGAAATCATTTATGGTATTGCAGTTGTACAATATACGATTACGAGATCGTCATTTCCCTTGGGATCGTAGGATCTGTAACAGTAATCGAAGGAGAGTCGTAAATTATGAAAGTCACGATTCTTTTACCTTTCGTTGCGGTAAGACGCTTTAAATCTGACTATCATTCGAAGATAATGATTGTTGACGTGTTGAAATTAATAATATCCTTGTTAGGATAGTTATACGGTAATTACATACGTCTAGGATTAACAAAAATATTTTCATATTTGCGAGCATTCGAAAACTGTCGATAATATTTTTACACGATTTTAACGAGCAGTTTTATTAGAATTAAAAATATTAGCATTTTTTATTTTTTAATTTATTATTTTATAAAATAATATTGTGCTTTAATTAGGAGCTGCATGATTGAGAGACAGCATGAAGAACTCAATAGTAATACATAATAATTTTACTATTAAATTCAAGATTTTTTAAATTAGATTCTCTATTTAGTCATATTTGCAATTTTTGAAACGAACGCATGTTTAAATTACAGACAATAATGTGATGAGAAACATTCAGTTCACGATTTAACAACAAGAGAATAATTATAAAATGATTGCTTTCCATTTCCATTTTGATATATTAGAGAAACATTTAAATATTCTCCAAAAGAAACGACATTTAAGCAATCAAAACTCAAAATAAAACAAGATTAGTCCGCACAAGAAACCTATCGAGAGCAGCATTTGTTAAAACAACGAACATTAACCTATTCAAATAATCGCGCGTGAACAGGAAACTAGAGAAATTGCGCCAAAATCTTAGTATGACGCGTGACGTATTACGAATCGGTTGTGTCGTTCCGTCGCGGCGTCGGGCCGATCGGAAGGAGTCGGCCGGACGTAATAAACGGAGTGAAAACGGAGAGTGCGGAGCAATAGCGCAAAACACAAACAAGCCGGATTCGCGATACAGTAATTTCGACGGCCGTCGCGACATCGTAACGAAAATACGCCCGCTCGAACCTAACCTCTCATAACTTCCTTACAAAATCGCGCTTCGGACATTCGTGTATGTGTTTTCTCGCGTGTGTATATATGTGTGTGTTTCGCGTAATTTGGAGTAGCGCGTGGCATGAAGAAGTTAAAAAGTGACTCAGAACTCCGCTGTAATTCATCGCGCTGAAATCCGGTCGCGACATCGCGACGGCCGGAAGTCACGGGGCCATCCATGATCCATTTTCGGTCGCGTCCTCGCAGCGGCCGCCGGGAGCCGAGCTCCGGCGGGTGGACACGACAATCGTGAATTCGCTTTTGTTTACACGCGCGTGGCGCGGCGCGGCGCGTCAGCGCGGACGGGCTGATGATCGGTCGCGGCGCGCGGTCACGTGCGTCGCGCGTAACGTTCTTATCCACGCGCACCTTCGAAATCGCGATCCGCCGCCGCCGTCGGCGGCGCCGCGGCACTCGCACACGCCGCCGCCAGTACAATCTCGCGCGTGCAACCGCGACAATCGCTGCCTCGCGTACGACGTCGTTGCCTGCCGTCTGCGTCGACGGCAACGACGACGACGACGACAGTGGGACGCGGTGTGGAACTCCGTGCGATCGCGTCCCAGTTTCCGCGCGCGCGGAAGTCGGACATCTTCGCGCGCGAGTGTATCTCGCGGGTCGGAGCGGTCCGCTGCATCCGGCGCCTGCATCACGTGATCCCGCCGCCGGTGGCTGAGGTTGTGTGCGAACGGATCGGAGCGTCGGACGGATCGATAGGGGTGACGATCGTGCGGAATGGCGCGCAGCAACGTGCTTTGACGCTGCTCTTCCGGGAGACGACGACGGCGACGACGACGTCTGCATCGACGCCGATTTGGTAAGAGATTGTTGCTAAACTTTATTATAATTTATTGCGGAATTATGAATGCAGACAACTTGATATTTTGACTTATGTGTTTATTTATTATGATGCCTTTAATGGTGTCACGTTTATTATGCACTGAGAGAAATGTTTGGTATTATGAACCAAAAGTTTTGTTGATATATGCTCAAGAAATTTATTTAGTTGCTGTAAACAAATATGTTGTTTGTTTATATTTTGTTAAGTCGTTTTGGTTTAGAGAACAAAACAGAATTGTTCTCTAAATCAAAATGACTTAAGATATAAGCAAATAACATATTTGTTTACAGCAACTAAATAAATTTCTTGAGCATATATCAACAAAACTTTTGGTTCATAATACAAAACATTTCTCTCAATGTGGAATTATTCCGTTTTACCCCAAAAATATAATATATATAAATGTAGAAATTTATGAAATAGCCAACAATTTTGATTTGAAAAATTCTACAATTCATACCTTGATATTATTAAAAAAAATTGATACGAGCGTTATTTATCAAGAGATCTGTGTTTTTGCGTTGTGCATTTGTCGCCGGAATTTCGTGCTATCGCAAGAATCGTCACATTTATCGTTAACTACGAAAGGCAAAATCGAATTGAGAAATCCAATTATTTTGTGATAATTACAATAACATACTTTAACTCGACTGTCTATAAAGGCTTTCGGATTCTTTTATTTAAATGTCAAGTCCAAATATTTACGTAATATTATTAAAAAATTTAACTTACATATATACGTCTATAATTTTTTGTCGTTTGAAGTTTGTTTTACTCCCGATGGGAATTGCTAGTTACAACGTTTGACAAATATCGTACTTTTTCCTTGGAGAACGTTGCCGCTTGGCCTCCAGTTTCGGGATTAGTCGAGCATTGACTCTTCTTCTATGAATCTATGGAAACCACGTGTTAATTGCGTGCATTCGTCGCGTCACATTTCTTCTGCCACGTTCTATGAATTCGGAACGTAGCGCGTGTCGGGCTATTTTTAACCCGTTTCTCATCCCGCATATCCGCTGATCAGGCACCGTAACGCGAAATGCATCGAGACGCGTGGATCGTCGAAAGGCGCACAGGCACGCTAAATATTTCAGTATTACGCGTATCTCGTACGCGCGTAGTCTCTCTCTCCTTGAGCTTCTACGTAGAAGTGCAGAGACGGCGACCACCGGAAGTACAGACTGCTGATAGCGGAACTCCTGTTGAAATAGAGACTGCGAGCGCGGGGTACAGTCTTGCGAAAAAGTTTTAGCTCCTTACGATCGAACTTTGATCAAGTGGACCAACATTGAAATTCATTCGACTTCTTTCAATTTTATAATTTCCATCATTTTCTTAATCAGACGTTTGAAAAGTATAGTTTATGTTTACACTAGATTTTACTTAAATTCAATTATTTATTCGGATATTTCAAGCAATAGATAATAATTATCGTAAAACATCGCGTATCGATTCCATGCGAGTGTAAGGAACATTTAACCGTTTTCTGTACATCCGGGAAAATATATATTTTTCATTTATATGTATAAAGAAAGTGCGAGAAGCGGGATGTTGCATCGAAATCACGCTCACGGCTAACATCTCGTTAGACGTGAGATATCATAATTACACGTTACGATCTCAAGACGCGAAAATACATACACTTTGTTTCGCCCTTTATCAAACGGGTTTATTACCAACGAGATAGAAACGCTCGCGCGCGCGCGCGCGATGTAACTGGAACGTCAACTGTAACCGCAAATGGACGGATCTCGTAGTCCGCCATTAGAAAGATCACGGTATGATTACGTATTGCGTATACACGCGCACGCGTGTATGCGCGCGTACACGCGGATCAAAAGAAAATGTCGACGCGGACGCAACATTATCCCGCGGGTTTGAGGTAACTATCGCGTCCGACAGAGACGGATCGTGCCATTAGGCTTCAGCAAAATGACACTTTATATTGTAACGAGCCGCGGAATTGTCCCTTCGTCAAAACGAGCGCACGAGCGGGACCCAATCAAGATTCTACATCGGCTCGAGACGATCTAAGAGACTACACGCGTATTAGTGGATTTTGTGTCCATGCTTGCGATAATATCGAAAAACATGGAAATACGAAATATGGAAATGTTTTGCGATACGCGTCTCTTTATTACATCACATTCTTCAGCC
This sequence comes from Tetramorium alpestre, assembly GCA_021460005.1. Lineage (NCBI taxonomy): Eukaryota > Metazoa > Arthropoda > Insecta > Hymenoptera > Formicidae > Tetramorium > Tetramorium alpestre. Next base: position 1,600,096 of record JAJVSH010000010.1, read on the forward strand.
ACACGCGGCTTTTAAAGGCTTTGAAAGTTATCCGCGCTATATTTAACGTGAAAAGTAAGTTACGCAACAACGATAGAATTTCTCAACAAAGTTTTTTTATCGCGTAATTATAAACTGTTGGAAAAAATATAGCTGGGAACGGCGCGTCGTGCGGGACACGTGAGTGCCTCGTCGCCGAGGACGTTCTTGCGTTCCCGCCGTATCTGATTCTCGGACACGCGGCATATTCCGCAACGTATCTCGCCGATCGGATGTCTGCTTCCGATCAGGCGAAAACAATCGTTGCAAACAAAGCCTGCCGATCGGCGAGGCGCGTATCGATCGTCGCGAGGTCGGCATCGATGGCCCCGGCTCAATGTGCACATTCATAATCGTCCGGTCGATCGGAGGCGAACGCCTCCGGACGCCTCGATGCTTAACGAGACGCGCGGGTTGCATCGTCGCCAACGCGTTTCTCTCGTCTTCGTCCTCATCCCATGCGGGCCGCCGCCGTCGCCGCCGCCGCGACCCGTCGTCATTGCGAAACAATACGGCGGTCGTTAGCTTTCCTACGTAGCGGCTTTACGGGCGCGTACGCGCCCGGCCGTTAGAATCCAGCCCGATGGTCTATCGCGGCCTCGGCCGCGCGCTGTATCGAGGTAGTGAGTAGATAAGATAGCGCGCGGGCCGACTATCGGACTCGCTTACACTTCGTTCACCTGCGAGTCCGAGGTATATACTCTTATCTCGGCCTTTTATCTCTCTGACCTCTGCTCCGCGAGTCGCCGTTGATATCGCGCCACGTTTACGGCACGGCTACGAAACGTTCGCGGCCGTATGCACGCGGCGACGCGGCCTATAATGTCTACATCGCGATGGCGCGCGCGCGCACGCGTGCGTTCCTCTTTCCCCGCCACATCCGTCGATTTCATTTTTCTTCTCGGATTTCTCGATCGTTTCGTTTTTCTACCTCGGTTCCCCGTTACGGTGTGCCAAGGTGAACGGACTGGCATCGGTGACTTTTGGCATCGAATATACAATTGATAAGATATCATGGATATTACCGATATCGCGATTTATTTTCTCCATCCAGAAGGAGCAGATCTATATTTCCGAGCCGCGACGCCCGGAATATACCGAAATAGCTAGTCGCTGCACACGAGTTGCGAGACGTTTGGCTATTTTTATTTAATCCACTTCCGCCGCGAAAAAACAAATGGAGAACATTACGTGTTACAGGGCGTTCGGAAGGCAGTGGCACGAGCTCTCTCTCTCTCTCTTTTTCATCTTAAACAACTCGTTTACATTTTATAAGTGAATTCAAAATCATCTCAGAAAAGTATACACCTCGCGTATAGTCCCTAAACGAGCTGTTGCACTTCTCTTAAGAGCTCGGCGTGACTTTTGATACCTTTTTTCGGGCTTCTCCCGAACGCAAGCCTTACAGGTAGCATACCTCTCGCCCCAATTTTCAGAATCGCTTTCGTGCCATCGTCCTACAGCCCGTTCCTTCGCACTCGATGTTTCGATTTCGTTTTCCTCTTTCATCCCACCTCTCTCTTCCATGTCTCCCTCTCGCTTTCTCTCTCTATTCGTTTTTTAAAAGCCTGTCTTCGTTCCACGAAGATGCGATCTTGTCCACCGACCACGCCTTCGCGGCGTACCGCGTCGTGCGTCGATCTTGTTGCGGGTCCCCTTCGCGTCCGCCATCTCTCTTCCTGCCGTAGGTGAGAAAGAAGGGAAAAACGAAGGTCGAGAGGCACGGTTCCATGGCCTTCTCCTCGGGGAGGCTGTACTCGCGATGCTCAGTGGCGCGGCTTCGAGTTCTTGGCCGGCTTCTTGGTCGTTACTCTCGTAAAATAAATCTCGTTTCGTCGCCGATGATCATCTATCCCTCCCTCCTACCCCCCCTTCTCCCCAATCCCCCTCGTTATCGTTCTCTAGCTGGACGCTGACTTCCGTCACCGTCTCCGTGACGTTCCTCGTCGTGCATCGGTGCCTCGCAAAAAATCGGCTGCGCTCGGGCGGAACGTCATAACCGTGTGTTACCCCGTGTGCTTTTCTTATGCGGCGACGATGATTTCTCGCGCGTTCCTTTTCCTCGCGACACGTCCGCGCATTACATCCTGCGCGCGCTCGTTTCTTTCGTTCTAGGTAAATTCTCGCGAAACCCGGCCTGGATCAGCGTGCTTTTCGAACTTTCTAAATGAAAACGATTGACTTGTCTGTTGTTTCGCCAATGACATGATATTTCAACAGCTATACGTATCTGCGGTTTTGCTATAATAGTCAATAATAGAACGCGATCGCGATCGAAATGCCGTAAAAGCGCAAAACAGTCCCCGCTATCGCGAGGTTTTATCGCGAGGTCGCTTATTTCTGTGCGTCATTACCGCGATAGCCGTGCATTGTAGCAAAGCTTATCGAAGCCCCGGGAAATGCAACCAACACATGACACACGACGAAAGATTTGCGATATAAGTTATTTCTGAAATAGTTCCCGGTTTCGTTCAGTATAGACATGTTGCAAGATTGTATTTATCTTGAAAGAGAAATTGCAGTTTTTCTGATATCTGATGTATTATTTTATTTATGTATAAAAAATATTCATGTTTTATCGTAGTATATGTATATTTACATTTACAAATAATTTTACATTAAAAATTTGATTACATTTTTCGAGCCGAATCAAAGAATCTACGCTAAAAAGATATAAACGATCTTTTAATTTAAAACATTTCTTTATCCGTTTCCAAACGCTGATAATCTTTTCTTAAATTACAGCGAGTCGCGCGTTTCCTTTTTTTTTCTCGCGGTACGTTCTTGTCGAACACTTTTCGTATACCGTGCTACTCGTGGTTAAACTCACTTTCTCTTCTCTCTCTTTCCTCCTTCTCTCTTTCTTTCTCTTCCTCGGTTGACCGTTCGTACAAAGAGTTTATGCGCGCGGTCGTGTGCGGCTAGTGTGTATATGTATGGCATGTATGGCGGGCGGCAAACAAGAGGGCAGGTGGAAGGTTGTGCAACCTGTTGCTCCGTTGCTGGGACGAGAGCGAACAGTAGGATGAGTCCGCGCTCGGGTTTGGTTGCGGGTCGGCATGAGACGGCACACTGGAGGAACATTTCGCCCGTGGGTATAGCAATCACAATGGGGCGAGTCTCCCTCCGCGTGTACATACATACGCATGTGTGTACATGCACGCGCTCTGTCTCTCTTCTGCACGTACGTCGTCGCTCTCGCTTCTCCCCTTTCCTCCCTCTTTTCCTCCCTCCGTTCAGTTCATCTCGTCTCCTTCCGCTGCACCGCTCGTCGCTGCACTCTTCTCCCGAGCCATCTTCTCCACCCTCCTTCTTCTTGAACATCGCGCCCTCGGGACACGATCCCGATCTGACGTGATTTGCATAATTCCAGTATCCCCGCCCAGGCGTTCAGCTGCTCAATTATTAGCTGGAATTTAAGACGTGTTTAAGAAAATAACTCGACCCGGCCGCTTTTTGCTTCTGTCGATTTGCGAAGTGCCTCTCGCATCGTCTCATCTCGTCTCGTCCCGTCTCGTTCTGTCTCGCGCGATGTCATGTTGCGCGCGGTGGACCGAGGTTTATCGACGCCTCGAAAAGTGAATCTTTTTTCATACCTGCGCCCCGTGCATCTTTATACGGCTGCAGTACGGGGCGTTTATCAAGGGGCCTATCGAGCGGCCTCAGGAATTCGCTTCCCCCGGACTTTATGCGGAATTAGAGCGGCTCCATTGCCGAGCTATGAAATTTCGTCCCGATGAGACGCAGAGGGACCGAATTATCGTAGCGATACTTAAAATTTCTTAATAATCCGTAACGATGAGATTACAATAAATCTTAATTTTGATTGCAAGCACTTGTACAATTATTAAAGTAATAGTTTAATTTTTTAGAGCTTAAATCGTCGCTGAGACACACACGCAGCGAACGTAGATAATAATTGTACAAAGTTTCAAGATAACGACACGAATTGCTAATTAGAAATGTAATTTACGTTGTAGTAACAAACCGTTGACCAGTTCAATTATCATACATTGTCAACGCAGGCGAAACGTTGCTAGTCACAACGTTATCAGCGAACATGTTTTTATCCGCTAACCCGATATGGTAACGGGGTCTGTTGCACCTATGGACATCTGCTCTGTATTTTCCGATCCATGTTCGCGACTGGCTGTCGTGCGAATAACAATCTATCGATCTAATAGCCCGTGCTTGATTTAAACGTTTACGGTTCATTGCACTCCCGGACAACTGTATCTATCATTGGGAAAAGATTTGCGGATAACGCGTACGCGCGCGCACACGCGCGTACGGATTGTATTTGCCGCCGTGACGTTCCGTCTGTGAGATTCAATTTGAAATTGGAATTTTATTAAAAGGAACGGAACGTAGCTTCCGCTCTGCTAGTTTAACAGTAACCATTTCATACGGCCTCGCGCTATCACCTCTCATTATCTCCCTTCGCGAATCTGAATCTAACTATCGTCATTTCATCTCTCTTCCTTCTTCGACCAATACCTGCGGTATGTCGGCATGATTACCGATATCATCAACGTCTTACACACTGTATTCTGTTATATTGCGTCCGTTTCTCCGCACTCTTATCCGCCTCTGCCATCGTGCTTTCCACGTTTGTGTTCCCCTCTTTATTTTAAAATACACACATTCGCATAAAAACACTACGGTGGCTATCACTATCTTTCGCGGGTGGGATATCGCGGCGTCGCGGTCGTTTTCACCTTCTCTCGTTTCGCTCCGATGCTCTCTTCTGCACGCTCGCCCCTCTCTACCCTTTGTCCGGAATGTGCTACATCGTGGGCCTTATGCACTCACCAATTTCGTTGATTAAAGCGCGCTGATATCTTCCATTAATCTCGCCATCGGTCCGGACGCGCCGCGAATCGTATCGCATGCTCTCGATGTGTGTCTCTGGCCTCCGGGAGATGAATCGGATGCAACGCGTTAGGGCGCATTCCCACTGACCAGTGAGCCGCGAAGTGTGGCCGTACGTAATGCTCCGATCCATCGACACGTCCTCTATAATCCGCTTTATCGCCACCTGCCTGGATACTTGACAGTTCGTTTATCCCTCGTGTGAGCGAGGTAAATGATTTCACGTTGGCTATCAGTGTGATATATATATCATAAAGTTTGTGTTTTAAAAAATAGTCTATAGATCTACCAATAAATTACCTAATGAGATGAATAAATCTTCATGAAGAGATGATGAAAGGAACGCGATATACATATGTGTTAACATCACGTACATATTCTAGTATTGTAATGTAGAAATGTTTCTGTTTGAGAATGCTATAAAGTTGAATAACAATAATCAAAAAAGTTTAATCATTTTTTTTCAACTCGTTCGCGTATTTTACTTCCTAGATCTAACTTCTGTTGTATGTTACATTATAGGTTATTGCCAGCTATAAATATTAAATGCGTATCGATATAACTTATTGATCGTTCTCGTTTGGTTTTTCAAGCGTCGACTAATCCTACGATTTATTGTGTTACATCTACAGAAATGCGCGACATCGATAAATTAAACATTGAAAATTATTATACATTTATGCAAATTATACTTTCTGTAATATTTATTTCAATAAGAAAATTGCAAAATTTATTTTATAATATTTTCTATACTTCGTATTTTTGAACACAGTATAATTATAATGTAAATACAACTGTAGTCGGTCAAAGTGAAGTCGGTCTAGCGAAATCGGTGCAAACGCACCCTTACGCCGTCGGCGGTGCAAGAAGCAGAGTCGACAGGGCGAGGCGCATCGGCATTGCTCTCTTTAAAGTCGTTGGGCGTTCACCCCGACCTCGGCAGCCCGTGCAACTGGTTCGAATGCATATTGCTTAGTGCAGAGGTGCACTACTGGTAGCAAGTCTCTCTCCCGTTTCTCTCTCCCTCGTTCTCGAGCCGCCTCTCTCTTTCTCTCTCTCTCGCGCGCGCGCGCGCGCGTTCGCCTAATGGAGCTCACACGGCGACACGCACTACGCTTAGACCGCGTCGTGGCAAGCTGCTCGAGCATTTTGACATTTATTGCCCGGCCGCTGCCGCTTGGCACTTTCGCAGAAACGATGGAGTACCGGCGAATAAAATATTGCAGGCAGCCCAGCAGCGGGTGGAACGTCGAATTATTGGGAACCGGAAGTTTACGAGACTCCCGTCCGGAATTTACGGCTTACGAAGTGGAAAGGAATGTGGCGCTCTCTCCGTCATTGCTCCGTATTGTTACGAGACTTGATAAAGCCTCGCGCTATGTTTGACCGAATGAAAAGCGAACTCTTTTTAGCCACAGCTAAATCATACCGGGCCGGGATTCTCTCTTATTCGCGGATCGTTATGTTTAACGGCGTTCTTTTCGTGCGCCAAATCGTCGACGCGCGAATTACCAAACGGATAATTTATCCGCGTGTCCACAGATTTATGAATGCGCGCGATCCCGTGTTCTCAATCTCTTCCCTCCTCGTAGTATTGTAATGCGGATTAGTTCGCGGTCTCCCTCCGCAATATCCATAAATGCATGTACTTGTTATTTATGCCGGCTGGTTCATGCAAGCGTAATTATGTTATCTTCATCCGATGAGTAACGGCTGTTGCTTTACTCCGCTTTTATACGCCGCTTATCGTGTATAAAGCGCACGAAAATATATTGGCGAGGGGTTAAAATTTCATGATTCACGCCCGTAGACGCGCGGCAGACGTCTAGATACTCGTACTTTTTAACGAAAGCGATAAGAGATATACCAGATCCACTGCAAATAAGCAATTATCGTTTTGCCATTTTATCTTATCGTATACGTTATCGTCATAAATATCAAACATTTTGTAAGGATAATTTGGATCTGTTATTTATAAATTTTATCAATTTCCTATGCGTGTTCCTTGATACTTTAATATGTCTAGTTGTTCAAGTCTTCATCGAATCCTCACAAAAATTTTTGATTTATGGCACTTACGATATTTTCTATATCGAGTTTCCAATTAATAAGGAAGCTTTCGAATATTACAACTCGACCTTCCGGGATCTTTTGAACAAAAGGCTTTGTCTTCGCGTAAAAATTCTCTTCTTACCTACGTGCCGCAGGGCGCACCGTGCAGAAAGCATATGGTACTTTTCTGATTACGCCAGTCACTACAATTTCTTAGTTTACCCTCTCCCGCTAATGGATACTAAGGGATAACGTGGCGAGCTAACGCCGCCACTGTGGATTATCGCATAACAGAAGCAAGAAAGAAGGACGGGTGACCATTAATGGCGCAATACCGCCGATAGGGCTCGCTTTTGTTTTATCGGTACAATTGCATACCCGACAACGTGAAACAACCCCGTGCTCGTAATGGATACTCTCGAACGCATGCAGCGGCCATTGATATGGATGATAAAACCGGTATTGATTTTCCAACTACGGCTAATGTACCGATCCGACATGAGATCAGTGAAAAAGTCCATTTAATGATTCCGGTTGCATGGCAATGGCGCCGACGCAAAAGTAAATTATACGAGAAACGCGTTTGCAACGGAAATGAACCCCATATTTTTTTTAATTTTTTTATTATTAACTATTACGAAACTATTAATATTCCTCGCGCAGTTTAAAGAGATTAGATTACGTTTTTGTTATCACGCTTTGCAAATTGCATTTCAATTGAATTCAATTTTGAATCGTTTATCGCGTTATAAGAGTTATAAAGTTCAAATTTTGGAAGAATTATATGAAAAAAGTTAACTGTTACTGCTAGGTCGACTCTTTTTCCCCACACGCTCAGCTGATTGTCATTAATGTGGCCGTTTGAACGCACACGTGTAAGTTGCTCGTGCGCAAGATCGGTACACGAGGGCATAAGTGGCCGGCCGTGCATGCCTGGAGCGATGGCAGTGGTTTTTCTGGGCCGGGAAGGCCCAAAAGAAGTTCGCCGCAATTAACGACTTCGTAAATTTACATACGTCGGCAATCGGCGGGAATAAATGGCCAGAAGTCGCGTTGCACAGTGAACGGGGGACTAAGAGCGCGGATAAATTATCGCGTGTATCATCGCTGGTGAAAAAAAGGGCGAACGTTCATTTATCGTGCCGATTTGGCTTCATTCAGAAATTGATTCTGCCTCATTTTCTGGTTCAAAAGTTGTACAATGTCGTGATGATTAACGTCTCCCAATATCAATTCGGTAAAAACAAGCTGCATATAGTAGATACGAGCTGGTTTGTTTTCGAAGTTGTAATCCTCTTTCACGATCAACAATCTCGCCACGCAGTCAGTTCATTTATCGCATGAAGTTCCAATACGAATTGTCGTTGTCGAAGAGAACATTTTATGGTTTCGATAGACAGTCTACGTTTCCCTCCACCGTCGTGCGGTTTCGTCCGTCCGTCAACGTCGGTCGGCAAGCAAAAAGGCAATCGGCAACGAGAGGAGAATCGTGTATACCAATCGGCGAAGCACGTCGATGCCTCCAACCAAGAGTAAGGGACCACCTTGCCGCAGGGGTTGAGAGAGAGAGAGAGAGACTCGAGAAGTTACCTTACGGAATGGTGTACGTCTACCTACCTACCGCGCTCGAGCTGATTGCGAAAATAAACATTCATTATTGTAATTACTTTCTGCGACGTGGCCGTGCCGAGGGAGCAACCGCGATCTCGGAGTCTGCGAGGCAACGAGGGAGACAGAAAGAGAGAAGAGACGTAATAAGAAAGAAAGAGAGAGGGTGACAGGGAAGAGGGGAGAAGAGCGCGCGTGTTTGTGAAGACAGAGGCCCTCGTGTAATCTGTAACGAGAGTTTCATTGACGTGGTCGTTGTGCCAGTGGCGGGTTAATTACAAAGTCGAACCGACGATTCCTTCATTAGCGAAAAGGAATCGGCTCGAATCCGTTCCCGCGACCGGGCGAGACGAATCCTCGTTTGCATCCGCGCGTTGCCGCTGCTCACGGGGCCGCCCGGGACGTGTATCTCTCTCTCGTGAGGGGCAAGAATAAATGAAGAAAAAAAAAGGAGAAAGGGAGGCAGAGAAAGGAAACTAAACGCGCGGCGAGAGGGGAGCGGGTTCCGCGTGATCGATCTGCGATCCATCTTCGGTTGTCCTCGCGCGGGAAGAAAGTCCATAATTTAGCGCACATCCATATGAATACGCGTGTGCGTATGACGCGCGATAAAAGTGGCTCTCACGAAGGATAAGTACAGGGATAGGGTGAACGTAAAAACAGAGAAAAAGAAAGAAAGAGGGAGAGAGGGCGAGTGCGTCGACCTTCGAGCGACATTCTTTTCGCCAGGTATAATCAAGATCGACGTTCTGTGCAATTAAAAAGATGACTATCGAGCAACGTGCGATAAACGGCATTTTTAAATCTTGTCTGAAATCCACTTTGTGCCCCGCGGATCAATTCTGTAATATAGGTACAACTTATTATGGAAATAAGATAAATATCTCGTTAGGAATATTTTTTAGTATAAATATAATATAAATATGTGAAAAATATGTTCAATCTTGAAACGGAAAAAAAAAACTCGAAAATTATGTTTACATCAAGAGAGTAATCTTATCTGAGAAGCTAAATTAGCGGCGCCGCGATTTTTATATTGCGACAATATTATTCATTGGAAAACGTCGTTGTTTACTGCTGTTTTCGAGAGAGAAATGTAGTATCCGAAAACGATGCGGAGCTAATTAAGGAAAGCTAATGTCGTGCGAGTCGGGCGGATAAAACGTTGTGCGTACAGTGCAGCGCAGTGAATTAATTATATCATCCGTGGGTCCTGTGTTCGTACTTTTAATCGGTTTGTCGGGACGCCGATCTCGCACCACTGCACGCGCGCGCGCGCGTGTCGTTTCTGTCCATAAAGTGTTTGTCGTGCGATAATATTTCACGCCTGCCCACGCGCGTGCCCTTACATCGAGGGGAAGTACGGGGAAAGGGGGTACGGCAAGGGCGAAGTTGGCAGGGTCGACAAGAAGCCCGCGCGGTCTTTCCGTCGCTTACCGCAGGTGCATCTCGGGGAGCTGCAATTCCCGTTTGCGCTCGCGCGTGCACGCTCGCTCTCGCGCGAAATGGCTGTAATATCGTACGGTTATGCCTGCATTTAATACGCCGGCGGAGGGACAGGCTACACAGAGCCATGTTTGTGGCCGGTGTCGCATGTACGTCCGGCTGTCGGGGCCATTGCCGTCCGCGTAAACGGCGTATCCTCGACGCACCATCGTGCCCCACGAATTTTCGCGACGGTCGCTTTAAAATATTCCCATGCAAATATTGCCTTCAAATCTTTCCCTGCCCGACAATTAGTAAGTGATAAACCGTAATAATACGATTTATGACGATTATAAGTGCGTCTTATAATGCAGAACGTAAAAGCATACTCCTCGTATGACAGCTCCTACATAGCTTTCAAAGATGAAATTTACGACGGAATTAACGACGCGAGTTTCTTATCTGTCTCTTATCTGATACGTTACAACTGTTCCGCCTTTTTTTTATCGTATTGAAGATTGCTAATTAGTAATAGGTTGCTAAAGCGTCACCGCTACAAGTCTCGTCGATGGAACCGTCGGCTATTATGTCAGTGATAGATGCGGCGGAAGCGCGATCTTAGTTTCAAACGAGGTTTTACTCTTGATGGAATCCGATGGATCGCATCTCTATGGCGTTCTCAACGTGGCAATTACTCGCAACATTCCCGTAACTAATCGTATTGGCACGCATATATCATGAATTCAGACGCGGCGGTAGCTAGTAGCGGTAGACCGGTGCAACTGCATTCTCCGGAGTCTCGACGAAAGAAACACGTGCGTGCCAAATGGGAGCTTCCGCGAGACGATTTTTCTCGCGCCGTCTTTCACACTTTTGGTCCGGTACACTTTCAATTGGATGCATTATCAAGTTTAAAGTGTTCGCGAGCTGAATAACGTGAGCAGATAGTAATGTCCGTTAAAAGGAAATCCGTATCAGTATCCAGAGTGCGCCGATGCGAAAAGTATATATCAAGTAGTCGTAACGGCCACGCGGCTATGCTACTGCACAGCTCCTGTTGTTGAACTTACATTCTACAGTTGTCAATAAAACGCTATTTATCATTTTTCAAAAGTGTATCCGCATACCATTTCATATCAGCGTGTACCGACTGCAAGATAAAGAACACACTCAGAGAAAAATATATAGTTACTTTTGGCCTCAACCATAATTTTATAATATTTCTAACGATAATTATGGTTAACATAATGATGCATATAGTTAAGTTAATCATATTTCATGTTAGAAATATTATAAAATTGTGGTTGAGGCTAAAAGTAACAATATTTTTCTCTCAGTGCTGTATTTTTCACAAAAGAGAAACATTTCTTATAAATAGCAGATAAACACCATGTACAATTTTTATTTGGTAAAGCATCATTTTCTCGTGTAACAGTTTAAAAAGTTGTTCCAAATTATTCAACGTACTCTTTCGTTCGGGATTTTGTTGTCGATTATGCAACGTGCTGTCGGCTGCACGCGATGCATCGATTGCGCGCTACCACCAGACGCGAAATCTCGTCGGGTGCGCGTTATAGAACGGCAATTTATCGCGCGCTCGGTAAATCAACGCGTGTCGAAGATAAACGAATGTTTGCATTGTCTCTCCGCATGCGCATAAATGTTTCTTGCATCGCGGTAGGAATACAAGTTAGGTTCGCGTGCACGCCCACGCACACGCGTTCGCGCGCCAATATACACATAGAGGAAAAGGGGAGGGGGGAGAGAGAGAGAGAGAGAGAGAGAGAGAGAGAGAGAGAGAAAGAGAGAGAGATTCTCATCTGCGGGATTCACGCGATACTGATTTCATGTACGCCGGCAATCGTACAGATCGTGGCAATTAATCTCGCCGTGAACAGTCCGCGCTCGAGTTTCACGAGAAGAAATTTACATCGGCGCTCGCATTAACTACCCGCTTCTATATGCTCGCGATTTGCGCGCCGCTCCGCAGAGAGATCATAAGAGATCGATAAGGAAATTGCTATTGTAATTAGTGCTGCCAGTGGTGCAGCAACCCAATGGCGATTTATGCGTGTTTTCGGGCGAACGGCAATTAGCTGCGGTCGCAATACAATGCGGCGGAACGCAACGCTTGGCCATCGAACAGTCGTGTGCGAATCGCTTCGGCTGCGATTTGCATGCAACGTTAATCCGCGGGCTGGCGCACCCGTATGATCGCGCAGTACGTAATGTACCGGTAACGTTTAGCTTCTGATAGTTGTCTAATTAATTGGAATGTTCGGTGGTAAATAGTCGCGGGCGGGTTACGATACACTCTCCGACGAACATTCGCATATTAATGGCCAGCCTGGTGCATAAATCAAGCGCCCCGATTTGTCTCGTGCGAGGGTTGTCAAACGTTTTTAATTATTGTTCTAACTGAACGACAACCGCTATAATTCTTCTACTATTTGTTCATTAATCATCGCGCGCCAGTCCGACGATAGATAGTAGATAGATTTGCGAAACTTCGAACGCATGTACCTTGTCGAGGTTTGTTAGTTAATGAGTTTAATTAGCACATTATTGTACGAGTTACTTATACACACGTTATCTTTGAAAGTATTTCGTGGGTATTATTTTTTTATAATGCATAAATTCGAAAAGTATTCTAATTATTGATTACAATTAATTACACAGAGTTCATTTATGCTCATTTATTATGTATGTACATTTTATCATACATGTCCAATTAAAAATTTCGATTAACTAGCAACATTAACAGTAACATTAAATCCTTAACAGTGTCTATTTGATTATGACACATTATAATATATGAGATGAGATAATTGAATAACCTATCATATATTCATATTTGTATTTTTTTATTTTCTTAACTACTTTTGTATCAGCTCAGGATGGAAAATACATCAATGAGCCAATAAAATTTCACATCGGCGACGCGACGCAGTCGCTTGTAACGTCGACTCTCTGGGACTCGTACAATTAATTACAACAAGATGTGTTAAGTATCTACGAAGTGATAGTACATTCATGTCTCTAATAATCGGTCGCTTCTACACATTAACCACACGTAACACTTCATTACGGCGCTATTTGTCATGTGCGTAGATAGCGTGATTTTTTTAACGGATTTTGAATGGAAAATTTTTGGAAATTTTTTAATATTTGAAATGTCAATATATACACTTACACAACATGTCAAACTAATTTAAATAGTACTATTTTACAAAATAGAAAATATAAAAATTTTTTTCTTCAAAGTTTATAATTTTATAAACATGAAAATCTAAATAATTGTCTTTCTCTGTCTCTCTTTCCTTTTTTCTTAATACGAGACGTTTAACTTTCTAATTCGACTAATACATTCGTTACTTGTATCATTTGATCCTTAGATATCTCTCGGAGTACTGACTTTAAAAGATACGCAGTAATGAAGGCGCGTTTTAGCGTTCACGCTGTACATCGTTAACTGCCTCGTTAATTAACCGCTCGGAAGTCCAACGACAACGGGATAATTATTTATCGGCCCATTTGAACGGAACCTTTGTAGAAGATCTTGCGTTGTTACCATGTACTGGTGGCGTATACGCAGCAAGAAAATCCCTCTTTCTCTCCCTTTTACTATTCGCGGATTATTCGTCGGTTGATTCGGATCTCTCGAAGCTTTGAGGCGAGTATACGTTATACACGTGGTAAACACGTTTATAGCGATTCTATATGTCTCCATCGTCGAGCGGCTCCACTTTTTGCAAGCTGCACCGATAACGAGCGCTATTTATTTCTCTCAAGTCATTAGCGCCCGGCGAGCCATTTCTGCTCGGCCGAACGAGTTACGCGACCGGTGAGCGATGCATCCGGTCTTCGCAGATCGGAAACGATCATCCGAGATTCGATCCTCGCGCATTCTCGGGCCCCTCCCTCGTTCTCCAACGAGTCCACTTTCTTCCTCCGTTTCTTGCTCCCCGGCTCAGCCTCTCCCTTTCTCTCTTCCCATTCCGCGTGCGCCCGAGTCAGTCACGTATCTCGTGCCATCTTTCCCTCAGCAAATCGCTATCGATCGCCATCGCGCGGTCGTGTAGGAACATTACGTTGAAATTGCGCTATCCGTTTGACCCCGCTGCGCGAGATCGCTACGTCGTCGTCTCTCAATCTCGATCCGCTCTCCTCTCGTTGGCGCGGATCGACTCGTCCGTATAGCCCCGCTGCATCCTCGTGGCCCGATTTTCATAGGGAAATTGCGTTAACCTTTCGCAGAGGTTAAATCCAATGACGATCGCCTCGAGTCACTCGATCCTCTTCCACTTTTCGCGCTCGTACCATCACTGCGAGCGTGCGCAATCTTTTCACAACTCGTTACGACGACAGCGCGAATATACGCTTCCCGTTACTTCCACGACTCACCGTGCACTCGTAATGAATGATTATTTAAGAGTGCTGTAGACACTTTATTAAATTTGCTAGCAGAAACATTCTTAAGATTGCACTAGAAGATTCTTATGTAACTTGAACAAATATTACTTGAAGCATTCAATGGTTTATTAGGAATGTTAAGAGATTGATATATGTGTAGTAAAATTATCAGTATCAAACATAGCTTGACTCTCAAGATTAATGTTAAGAAGCTTTTCTATCTTACTTTTCTTGTTCTATTGAGCCTCTGTAAAAAGTGTCCATCTTCATTTCAATATAGTTATTGCGATTATTTTTTTTATATATACTACGTATGAAATTGTGAAGCAACAGGAAAAAGGGAAAGAAGCGGTCGATTTGAATCGGACGGTGACGTCAAACGAGCATAGTTATTTTCAGAGAAACCAGAGGAAGAGAGGAGCGAGGTCGAGTCGTATGCGACGAGTTCGGGTCAGCTCGCTTTGCTCGCGCGACTCACCCACGCCATTCCCTTTTTCTTGGCTGCGACCCAACGAATGCTGCCGCCACTTCGAATCTTGGCGAAATCGTTCCCGCTTCTCTGAAGTAACATCGCGAAGTTTTCGCTCGCCTTTTATGCATTTTGTTGAGATCGTGAGATGAAATATTTTCGTATCTTTTTNNCTATCTCTCGTGACATGATAAATCTTTTTTTGTCATGTTTGAGATATTTTATGACATGGATTTGGATTCCAGATCAAAACGTGAAAATATATGTGTTCTTGTAAAACACAAGGTCTTTCTGAGGAAATTGTTGAATGCAGAAACAATGATTTATGTCGAAAACGCAATTTTTACTCCGGAGCAAAAGTAATTCAGTATCGCAATGCATCTTACCGATGTTTCTCACGATGGCCGGTAAAGTTTTCGTGCGGCTCGTACAAATTTCCATGGCTATTATCGCTGAATTATTTCGCTGTATCGAGCGTTTCGCGTTTCGTAACGGCGAAATATCGTCCATTATTCACGTCTTGTTAAGGCGTCCCGAAGAAGGCGATTCCTATGTACACAAGTGCGGTGGCGCAAGTGATAATCGTTGCTAATATCTGCCATGTTACGGCTATTACCATGCTTCACCGCGACAGAGTCGTAAATTCCTCCAAGCGGGAACGTATCTGCATGTCTTAAATCCGTCTTGTTTTCGTGCCTCATCGTCATCGTGTGAATCGACTCGTGATACCTTTTTTTTCCATATGCCGGGCAAAAACATGCGATTGTATCAAGTGTTTAGACTTTCTGGCATCTGTTAGATTGCGATCTACTACACAGACTACTTCAGATTGATCGGTTATTTATAAATAGAGGATCAAAGTAATCGCATATGTTTTACAATAGTTGCCGTCTGATAAATAAAATATTTTATTTGTTACTTATTTTATTAATAAATATTATAAATAACACTTTTAAACTTCTGATAATAATGAATATATAATATTTTGAAAAACTAGGGATTTTGAACGTTGAAATATTTTCATTGTTTCTAAACACTATTCCATCATTAATATTTTAATTTCGAATTGTTTTAGAATGTATACATAAATTACAGATAATTTTTAGTTAGAAGAAAAGCAATAATTTGTAATCTTTGATTGTGAATAAATTATTATTAAAAATTAGAGATAAATGTGCTACATAACTCTTATATCTATCTAGAAATAATTGATAGCAACAGGATAGTACTTAAAAATTTGGCTAATGTATCGACAAATTACGTGTACGAACGTGTTCTCCGAAATGATTTCTCGATGCGCGAATCTCATAGATCACGATCCGAGCGGCGCGCGCACCGTTGCTCGAGTTCCCGCAGGTTTCTGTTCGGTCGGTTGCGTGGGCGTCGGGCTTGGCAGGGTTCCAGGACTCGTAGGAGGCTGACCAGGCCTCACAGACTGACCTCAGCCTCTGACCTCACCCGAAATAGTCTCCCGCTGCCTGGCTCGTTTCTCCTGCATTTCTATTTCAGAATTTTCCTCTCTCTCTCGCATCGCGGAAAGTACGCGACGCGGCAGGCGACGTGAGATCGCTGGAATGAGCTTCTCTGCGTTACCCGTCTTCAATTTAGTATTCCTCGCGACGATAACAGTAGATATGTCGAATATAAAAAAGAGTCGTAAAACACTCGTCTTTAAATATTGTGTTTCTTAAACTTCTTGGCGTTGTTCCACGAGTCAACATAATAAATTGCGATATTTCTCGATTCTTATTGCATTCTTATTAAATAATTATTATATTACATTAGAAAAATGAAGAGATTTATAAATATAAAATCTACATTAAAATTTGTGCGAAAAATTAATTAAGGATATATCTTGATACACGTAATTTAATGGAGGCGATTCGCGAGACGTAACTTTGCACACTTTCTCGAAGTTCGCAGCTCGTTACACACGCGCTTTACGAGACATCCCCGAAAGATCTCGCAGTAAAAAGGGGAACTGGACGATTATGTGGCACATACTTACGAAACTTTCGATTTCACGTAAACGGCCGACGCGACGCGGTGCATCGTCGGTGCATCCCACCGCGGTGCTATTTTCAGCGGCATCGTTTTTCTCTTTGCCGTCGACGGTAGCGAATAACGCAAGGAATTATGATACGAGTCTTCTCTTTCTCCCCTCTCCTTCCCCTTCTCTCTCTCTCTCTCTCTTTCTCGTGCAGCTGGAGTAGATAGTTCCATTAAGATGCAAATTCGCCAATAATTCCAAGCGGCGCGGCCGCTTGTCGCCCCGGTCGCGTACTCGCTCGTAATCGTTCATATCGCGGCGAGATCGAGAGCCTGTTTTCCAATTCTCCGTGCGACATCGGCCGCCTCACGACACTGAGAGTTAATTATTGTCTTGGTCATTTAATTGCTCCGGGTATCGCGATATCGTCTCTCCCTTTCTCTCTGTCTTTCTTTCTCTCTCGCGAGGAAGGCGACAGGAAGAGAAGGAAGCGAGATCATAAACACCAGCTGCGTGTGGCGCGGAAAGCCAGACAGACACGGTGTTCCCCCGCGTTTGTAGTATCAGTATCAGTTACAGACTGATGTAGTGGGTGCTTGTTTGGTTAATACTTTGCCCTGCGTGACGCATACGTGTCCGTTGAACACACCCTCTTTTCTCGTGCTAGACCGATCGGATATCGATAAACTCGGCCTTTGAATATACCGAGAAAAACGTGGATTCAATGTTTCGAGTAACTCAGAATACCGTTATGTATGTTGAAAAGTGATCTTTTTCTGTCTCTTTTCAGTACGATAAAATGTACGATTATGGAACTCGGGACGAAGTATACACGAGTTACAAATATCCTACATGGTGTCAGAATCCGATTGCGAGATCGAATTTGATGGAAACATGCGATATGCCTGTAAGAAGCGTTCCATTTCCAAACAGGTCAGGTGCGGACGGTTAATGTGACTTTGTTTGCAATTGGGAGTGCATCAGATTTCATATCGTTTGCTGAGAACTATCGTAAGGCGATGGGAATTATGGGTACAAGCGTGCGAGCCTACAAAGTCGAAGTAGGATGGGCGGAAGGGGGGAAGGATGCGATTCTTGTTGACGTTGCTTTACATGTAAATACAAGGAAGGGAGGCACGTCGCGCGAGCAAGGCTATCACTTTCCCAATCTGGTAAGCCAATATCGCTTATTCTCTAGGAGTGTGAAACTGCTCTCGTATAAACTCACGCGGTGATCGGGCGAACCGGTCAACACCTGATGTATTTTCCAGGGATATCTAATTACTCGCACAATCTAAGAACCGAAACGCCTTCGCGTCCACGACGACGACGATTATTTTACATAATGTTTTACATGTTTCCATTTTCTACGCTTGATTTTTTCACAACCAATATTAGAAACATTTTTTACAGATTTTTATTTTTCAAAATAAATTATTCATTTTTTTATAAGAATAATAATTATAAGCGTTTTATATTAATAACAGTAAATATGTACAATTTCATTTTTTTATATTTATAGCTCTATTATAGCTATAAAAATTTTATCTTTTATTAAAAATCGATACAAATGATATACACGCGAATGTATTAGATAAACACGTTTTTGATCAATTTAAGTCGAAAAGTCGCTACCGCATGCGAGAACTGGCTGACAATCCAGTCGTCTATCGTGCGCGAAGGTATTGCTCCTGATTGCTAAGGAGGACAAGTAGTCTGTAGTATGAAAACTCAGCGGGAACGGCACTACGTGGAACGAATGTTAAGTCGCAGATGTTATCGTTCCAGATATTTACTGGCCTGCGAGCCATCAGCCCGCTTCAGATTAATGGCGCGATCGGTAATGAACGTGGCAGCGCGAGGGCCACGGCAATCACGGCTTCTTGGTACCACAAATCCCGACTTCCTCATATCCCGCGGCCATGCACAGCGCGTTATCTTACGCACACGCTCGCGCGCGGGCACATACGCGTGCGTTATTATCAATGCGGCCGCGGGGAAGCAGGGCGTCGCCGTTCGCGAAGATTACCGGTTTGCTGAGAATAAGACCGCGGAAATATTTTACCGCGACTTAAAGGACTGGATTCAGATGGCGTCTTAGGGAGATTTTTTAACATTGATCGCTTCCGCGATGTAAGTTGTTATAGCATAATAGAGAAGAGAACGAACATTGCATTTCCGAATAGGATAGTTACAGAAAATAGAATATCTTGCTTCTATTTTAGAAGAAATAAAAAACGATAATAAACTCTTTTTTTATATTAAAATTACGGCGCACTTATGTGCTGTTAAATGAAATGAGGACAGTATCTCACTGCTGATTGCTTTTATGTATAAATACAGGTTGAAGATTATTTTCCGCATCGCAGATGGTAATCTATCGCGAGGTCTGTGTCGTTGGCAATTCTAAAGGCGAGCGGCGCAAAATAGAAGCACACTTAGCCGTTACAATGTTATTTGGCCTCCCTTCCGCAATATGATGTCCCCGTACAGTCTTGAGGAAGCGGGTCGGGTTCAGATAAGAATAAGCACTTGGCGCCTTGTCGTAAACGTCGTCCGTATTGCGTACGTTCACAAGAACACTTGTCCGGCGTCCGCACCATCTTGACGCCGTCGAGGATCCTATACTTCACCCGCTCTAAATGAGAATAAAAAAACTAGCATTAACATCTCGTGTGACAAAGATGTCTACATTAAGTCTCTAACGGCGTGTTAAAATCTCGAGGCTCGAGTGCTGACCAAAGTTATATCCATAACGGTCTAATATTTTGTAAATGTTAGCTGACAGTTTCTAGTAGTATTATGTTACTGTTGTTTGTGACAGTATTCGCGCGATTTTCTAAAATGATATATTAATCGAGAATTTTAAGGAAATGTTAACTATTGATGAAGAAGTTTAATGAATTATTCTAAAATGAGAATTAAATATTGATCAACTAATGAATCATTGAAAATATATCTGCTAATTTCTATTTAGATCCACATTAATTTCTGAGCTCGTGCAAAAATTTATGCGACTCATAAAATTGAAATGTGAGAGTTCAACGATCTTTAGGCGCGATCGACACAAATGGTTTCATCAACACCGGAAAATGATTTCGTTCGTCTTGAATCGCAATAGCACTTTCGGCCACGTGTGTAGACATTATGCGGCTGCGTCGTTCAGCATTTGTTCCAATCTGGACAGCCTCCAGGTAATAAATATGCCCTGGCCGGCTGATATAATGCGAGCGTGGGCTGGTACCACTGGAATCGGTCCTTCTCGCTCGCGATTTCTTGATTTACGCCATATGCCGCGATGCATCACGAGTCTATCGTTCTGCTTGCATTTTGCTGAACCGAAAATAGGTTCGGCACTCGTAACTCGATGCTGTCTCCCTTCTCTCTCTCTCTCTCTCTCTCTCTCTCTCATCCGCTCTGTCTCCCGTTTCTTCGCTCCTTCATTCTCTCTTCGTCGCGTACTCGGAGAATGATCCGTTCGGCCTCAAATCCACCTCCGCTTTCTTATCCCTACCTATTATGAGAGCTGGAGTGCCGCTGCTCGATGCTCATTCGTTTTCAGACACAGTCTGCTGCACCTTCGATCCGCTCTATTTCTGAAAGATCGTTACTCCCAGCGATCTCCTCGCGACCGATGACGACTACGATGACTAGTGTTCCAAATCGATGCCGCGGCATCGGCCATCGAAAATCGAAACGAGCTCTCGTAGAACGACATGGAAACTTCGATAAAACAGCCGCCTTCATCGTAACCCGTGCAGCGCGAGGCTATACTAGCGACCGCAATAAAGTCTACGTGCATCGTCGTTCCGTCGGAATGCCTTTCAGATCGCGGATTATTTATTCGTCCATGTCCACGAGGATGCTGATTTCCGCGAACCAGTTCTTCGATGTCGTCTTCTTCTTCTCCTTCTTCATCGTGAAACTAATCGCGCGAGTCGTGCGGCGACCTCGTCCGAGAAGGACTTATTAGCGTTGTCCCTCCCAGTACTGATACTTGTCCTGATCCGCAAGAATGTATTCTGTGGACGACGAACTCCTGACGGAATATCGCGTGTCGTTCTGCCGTGAGCATTTAGCATTTTATGAACTTGGCCAGGAAAATCTCGTATCTGAGATTATCGTTAAAGAGGCGGCCGGTGTTTCCATCTTCCCTCTTCAGTACATCGGCAAAAAAAAAAACATTTTAGTTTGCCGAGAAAATAATTTTCTCGTCACTCTTAGTCTTTTCTTCTATTTTGTTTGTCTGACTTTTTCTTCCACATCGTTTTTATGTACTGGACCCGCAGCCGCGCTGGGTTAAAACACGTTTAAAATAGATCCCGTATATATATATAGAATCATTTTGCAAGAAGCTTATGAAAAGTCTCGCTATTAGCAGGGTCAATCTAATACCCGTAATATGCTTCGACGCACATCGTGAAAGTGTAAAACTTGTAACGGAGAAACGGTGCAAAACATACATCCGGCGGGTCATTAATTTTACCGTACCGTTTATAAGGAACCATCGGCAAGAACCCGATGAAATCGGGCACTCGTCGTTTTGCCGACTTTCTCGCGCCTACAAACTAGACAGTTTGCAGGTAATCACCAGCAGCACTGATATGTTAACATTAATATTCCGCGTGGTTTAATACGATCGATATCGACCGCATGGACGAAGTACGAGGCGGGTTAATGCACTTCCCGCACATTGCTGATGGTGATTATCTGAATACTCGAAGGAAAAAAAATGATGCCTCTTTCGTTCATGCGCGACGCGATCATCAATTTTATCTCGCTACGGGGATGCACCTTTATCTCCTGCGACCGGAACGCACTTTCTGCGGCCGGTGACTGTCCGGGTCGATCTGGACCGGTTTCGACTCGGGGCTACCGCTGCTTCGTCAATGGAAAAACTCGACTTATGATAACGCCGTTCTGTAAGAAGCGCGAATGGATCCGAGGGCCTAGGGCCACGGGCAGGGCCACCTTCGATTGGTCCCGCCGGCATAATTACTAATTGCCGCCGGGTTAATTAGCAATTCATATCGCCGTTTCATCATATCTGTCGACCTGTATTTAGTCACTTTCTTCTCGTCGAAGACGTTTTTCGATAGTCGCGAGAAAGCTTACCGTTGAGCAAGATCGTTCTTATTCTTCAGACAAGTCGCGTCCGATTGTGTGAAAGAGAGAGAAAGATGGAAGGAGCGAATTCCTCGTAAGGAGCGGACCTTCCCGCTCTCCAGGATTGCTTCATTAGACGGATGCACCTGCCCGAGCCGCATCTCCGGCGGTTTTACCTCTTTCACGATGCCCAATGCGTCAACGCCGAAGATCCGGTCCACGCGCATGATCGGAGTGTCTAATCGGCGTGGCGCGATCGTAACTGTTAATTTTGTATTTTCTCTCTGATGTCGGTTACGGAAATTGATATCTTTGGCGGCGCGCAAACACGCGCGCGCGCGCGCGTGAGAAATTTGGAGTGGATTCAAGACGAGCATTCGCATGTAAACAACAATTTTCTATCCGCAGCGTGTCTAAAACTAATTTTCGCGTGGTATGATTATTTTGTATCTAGAAGCGCCGCGCGCACGAGTGCGCCCGACACATTATTCGAAATAAAATATCAGCAACATTTGTCACTCGCAACATGCAATTTCGAGAAGTGCGCGGTCACGCTCCTTTAAACTCGAGTCAAAGCGATCATGAGCACAGAGTTAATAAATATTCCTCGTTTGGAGGGCCCGGCGGGATTAAAGCCGTACCTGGTCTATATGTAGATTACGAGAGAGGCCCTTCGGAATCGATATACATACATATGTATACCCGGGTGCGCGGGCAAAAGAGCGGCGCAACGTGGCCCGAGATCGGATAATAGCCCTACGCGATGCGGGAGCCGGCGTAAGGCAACCATCGACAAATGGCCGTGGCCATGCAATAAACAAGCCGCGCAATTAAGAGAGCAGGTTAATTAATGTGGACCAACTAGGAGGAAGGCTTCTTCATCGTGCCGTTCTCTTCCATTCTCCGTCTCTGCCTTGCCTTTCTCCGTCTCGACCCGTCCGCCTATTTCCTCCTGTCCCTTTCCTTCTCTCTTTCCGCCCTCCCTTTCGTCGATCATCTCCTTCCTTCGCGCTTGACGCAACCACCGTGCGCACAGTAGTTATCGAGGACCGAACCGCTCTTTTTTGTGATGCACGCGAAGGGCAGCGCGAGACGTCGCGCGGGAATTCTTTCTGTCTCATCCTGATGTGAGCACACGAGAGAAGGAAGTGGAGACGAGAAGAAGAAGACGAGGGAGGGAAAAAAGCAAAAGAGACGAAGGGAGCGGTTGGTCGGGTTACTGGGCGCGCTCGTGAAATCCGGTAAAATCAATTCGCTGCGCGAACGGCGACAGTCGTAAATTGTCGTCTTTGTATTTTTGCTGCTTCTTCGATGTGCTCACGGCCGGAAAGAAACGGCGGCCGAACGAGTTAGAAATCCGAGAGATGATGAATTCGTGTTTGCGTCGGTGATTTATCGTTTCCGCGCATTGATAGAAGGAAGCTGCAGTTTCGCGCTTCGATCGATTTTTCGAATATACAAGTAAACTCATGTATTTACGACGTGTGACTTTAATTCTTTCTGAACGAATTTTGTTGGAACAGCATCATTAATTATGAAGAAGAATAACTGAAATTTTTCGTTTTTTATCGGTTTTAGTAATTATTTCGTTAAATAAAGTTTCAGATTTTATTTTTGATGACATGATAACATTTTTGATAAAACATAGCAATAAAATAATTGGGTATTTTAATCAGTATCTTTACCAATTTTTTTAATATTAAAATATAAGACATATATACACTGATTGTGAGAGAAATGTTTTGTATATTTGAGAACAGTTTTGTTCTCTAAACCAAAACGACTTAACAAGATACAAGCAAATAACATATTTGTTTACAGCAACAAAATAAATTTCTTGAGCATATATCAACAAAACTTTTGATTCATAATACAAAACATTTCTCTCAGTTTAAAAGCATAAGTGAATCGTTTTTCTTTATTTTTTTTTCGGTCGAACTTTTACCCACGTATAATCCATGATTATATACGTATAATTTATTCGAGAGATGCGATTCGGAAGTGCTCATGAATTACACAGCGTCGACACTTAGCGCGACGTATTTCGTAACAGACGCATTTGCAAACGTAAAGTGGGAAATTGTGCGTGAAGCTCGCCGGTCATACCACCTGCGCGTTAGGCATCATTTGTGCGAGAGCGCCGCACTCGCGTACGCACCGTGTCGATCGCGATAATTATCAGACATTTTCTACGGGCAATCAGCCATGTACTCTGACATTTTGACATTAGCAACGGGAGTTATTGGAAAACCGGGGATTAACGCGTTTTGCCGTCGAGGCAGTTACACCTGCCGGACCAGTTCGGACGATGTGTGTTGATGATGAAAGTCGAGGATAATTGCTGGATAATTCGATCTGCGAAAGTCCACGACGCGACGAGATCTTTTTCGTAAGGCTGTCTCGATTCACGGGGCAAAAATTGACATACGCAAATTTTACGCATGGAACGTTCACGATGACCAAATGGTATAATTATTTTTACAGTTTAATACGAAAGTTACGGCTGTAATTGCAGTCTGTGCGCAGCATTGAGTACAAAAGTGGTGGCAATTCGAGTTGTCGGTGGATTTTAATGAGCTAAGCCAGACCAGACTAAATCGAAAGCAGAAAACATTCGCGTGATGCGTCTTTTTTTTTCACTTTTCTGTTGAATATTCGCGTGAGTCTTTTTGTCACTGGTAAAACCGAGTTCGTGTTTATGACGAGGCTGCGCTTCGGTGAGCGAGCTGATCTGGCGTTCGCAGAAGGAGTCACGAGAACCAATGAGGAAATGGCGGCGAGCGTGTTGCAGAACGTACGATGCTCCTCAAGGCCGTGTTAGACCTTCACCTCTTGACACGCAGCCGTATCCATAGGCATGGTCGTGCGCCGTGGAATACCGCGGAACTTACGGCCGTACATACATTAGCTTCTCCATGTTCTCTGCGTGCGCGGTATCGATCACGAATAATTCATCCTTTTCAACGCCAAGTCACTATTATGTATAACTGTGTAATAATATTCGATAATAATGCCTCTTATGCAAAGACTTATATTATTTTTGTATAATATATAATTTATTAATTATTGCTGCTATTATTGATTTCTTTATAACTTTAATTTTCATAAACAGAATGAGTAGAGGAATTATATTATGAAAGAAGAATCATATAATTTTGCTGAAAAAAAATCAAATTGCCTTTGGAATCTCTTTCATGTTTCGAAACAATGAAAACATTGCCATTGTATTGCTTGCACCTCGAAACCACAGAACACTGTAGATATAATTTTTTTTTCTATTAATTAGAATGACAAAGATATTTAAGGTGTTTGTTAGGTGGGATGTCCTGAAGAAAAAATTGCACAAAAGATCAGAACCCTAGTTAGATCATGGAGACTTCGTAATTAAGTTGCAGAACCGATGTCTGCGCCGACGGCAGGCATTAATTAAGACATTAAAAAATTAGCCTCGCAATTAATTACATTGACCGCAAAAATTCGTAGTGCGTTGCGATACCAGTCTGCCTTTCGCGCGACTACAAAGTAGCGTGGGTCGGCTTTTGAAACGACTAATTACCGTAATTAGTAGCACGGTAGTCGGCTGCAAGAGTCGGTTCACGAAGGCTTATCGTAATCTGCGTCCTTGACTCCTATCAATGCGACCCTATCAACACGTTTTCACTGTAAAACTCGTTTTAATATATTTTATACACTTGGTGATAGAAAATTGCACACTTCTATCAGGTATGTATTTTGTTGGGTACGCTTAATGCTCAAATTTCCAAGCAATTCGACGCATACGGACGCACACGTAGGTAGGGCAAGGGAGGAGGTCGATGTATGCAAACGTTGCCAAGAGCACTAATCAGGACCACCTACCACTTCGTGATTTCATAATCAACGCTCACGGCATGAGGATTGTCGGCGTACGGTGTACGTGCCATTATCTTGGACGTTCGAGTTTCAATTAGCGTAGAAATGCCTCCGAGCGAATCTCGCGGCTCGGAGAGTCCATATGGCAGATCACTGATTAACGTTCGGGCGGGATTGCTCATCTAGCAAATACGCCCGCTAATGATTTTCCTTTAATAATTTCTACTTTTCCCTTTCGGGGTCTGTGAAATTCTGTGGCATCTCGAAATATGAATTTTTACTAAATTGACATGACGTTTGATTGTTCACAATTTATCCACATGTCCATTTATCCATTTGTCTATAAATAATCGTTTTTGTCTACAAAAAATTAATAAAAAAAATTCCACAGACGTCATAGACATGCGGAGACAATCCTTTTGACATGTTGCGTGACATTCCTGACGATTGAATCATCGATGTATGACGGTCGCGCCGGTATCTTCTCTTTTTATTATTGGTTCTTACTCGCCGAGAAGGGTCGCGGTTTTACGGTTCGCCAATCTCGCGGTACTGAGAAAAAAAGCTACGCCGTTACGCAAACGGCCGACCGAGGATTTACGATGCCACGAAAAGAGCTTTCCTGGTGTAAGACGATTCACGATGTTATTAGCCTACGAAACTTGGCCTCTTTGCAGTATGCACTTAAGGGTAAACGCGGTCATTCAGCACTGAGTTTTATACATTTTAAGTGCGATGTAATAAGAAAATATAATCATACTAAAATTTACTTGTTATATTAGTGAATAATTTATAAAATAATTTTAACAAATCATTTTTAATATATGTTTATTAGAGCAAATATTTTAGAACAAAAAAAATTATAATATAACGTGCGACAGTGCGTTCTTATATCTTAACATCGTAAATTTGCACTCAGCATTGCAGCATTGTGAATGGTAGATTATGTGACAAATGATATTGAGCCGATTATAAACGATCGATTTTCCTGCTCGAGCGGAATCAACTTAATGTCGGCATTGCACGTGTATACGCGTGACTAAACTGGAATCTCAGGAATCGGTTCTTGACATTCACAAGTGACGCATTGTGCGACTCGCAATGCCAATCGATTATGTGACAAAGCAAACGATAAAAGATGCCGGGTTTTTTGTTGCGCTACAAGAAAATTTATTAACGCGACACATTTTTTTAACTTTATATTTTTATATCCTTTTTTGTATTATTTTCATTATGTCCGATTGTATGATTTTGTTCGACTCAACAGTCCCGCATCCCGTAAATATCTGATTTTTTTCCGGATCATTCTGATCTTGAGAGGGATTAAAATGCAAGGTCCGTAGTCCAAGTTAGCGTAGGGCTGACAATCCACCCAGCAAAAAAAAGTTTCCACCACCAAGCTATGAACGGGCTGTACGTTCGAAATTCAACAAATGTATTTTACTAAAAGTGATCGCTGCTGGCGGCGAATCGTAGAGGTCCTATGCTCTATAATAGGAACTATTATTATTATTAATGTATTGTTAGATAGTAACATTTTGTGAACCTACAAAAATATTGATCGATCTCATATTCTTAATATACTTTGGTTATTCGAGCTTTACTAAATGACTAAAAATAAAAATATTTATTTTTTTTGTTAGATAGGTTGTCAGCCCTATGCCTAACTATAGGGACTCTGTATTTTAATCCCTCAACGCCAGAGTGACCCAGAAAAAGGTCGAATGTATACAGGATGTGGGGTCGCTGAGATTTAAACTCGGGATTTTTTGTTGATAGTTCTTTTGCATTAGCAAATGTTTATGTTGCTGTGACTGTTAGGTCTTTAATTCTCCTGACAAGTTTATAATAGCAATAGAGCACGATTTATCGGTCCTAGTCTATCTGTCTAATTTCATTTGACTAAAAGACTTGTAAGATAAGAATAATTCATTTCAACGCGTACAAGATAACGCGCATTGGGAGTTTACGCTTCGCCAGCGTCACGAAACACGGCTATTAGAAATCATTCTGGAAATTGGAGAAACTCGTGTTAATTGCTCAAATATCAATGAGTAGAAATCATGGTAGTAGGAAAGACCGTCCGTTCGCATTTAATATGAGCAAAGAGAATAAACAGGCGAATCTTGGCGCGGCATCTCTTTCTCCGGCGAGGAGAAAGGGGCGGTATTCGATTCGCGTGAACCCCATGGCGGCCATGACCCCGATTCGGCAGGTGCACTTCCTCGAGATCGTTCCGGCGATAACTGTCGATCGTCGATCATTTTGCGGTCATGCCGGCCGTTACGTGCGCCGCGTTATATCCGCGGCAAGACATTGGTAGAAAGTTGCAGTGAAAGCGATACAAAATTTGATACGGCAATCGCAGCTTGAAGCGCGCACTTTTCTCGCGGATTAATTCCGCGGACGTGACCGGTCGCGGGAGAGGCGTAGATCACCGCGTGATTTCTGCACTCACGGCAGCAGCCGCCGAGGATCGAGTTCGCGTTCAGGAGCAACCTCGCTTCCGAAGCACAGCCCGAAACGATCGGCCGATATCTCGGCATCGCGCTTGAATTTCTTGCCGACCTTCGCAACCTCCGCGCGAGTTGCTCTTAAATCAAAGAATTCATCACAGTCCGTTAATTAAACAGACTTTCCCGGGGAATTTCTGCGAGAGGTACCGAGTGCCCGTGTACGCGCATCAGTCACTGCTGCCTGTAAGTTTCTCGAGGTTAGCCTCTCAAACGATCCGAAGACGATTTGATCGATGTTGTCCTTCCTCCTCGGTAGCGGCACGTTCTCACCCCTTCCCTACGGGACGTCCGGCGAGTCCTTCCTTAATGCGTCCTTGATGAGAGGCAACCTCGTGAGAGCCTGCCAGGCTACCCTTACCTCGATTACCTGCCTTATCGATGCCAGCGATTATTTTGCTCGTCACGTTCGTCATCGTCTCTGCGGGTCACCCGGCTGGAAGCTTTTTACCTGCCAGCGCCACAAAGGTGCGCGCTCCAACGAACCCGAGGACGATAATTTCTCGGAAGAACGTGCACTACCGTCTTCAGGTATTACTCGTCTCTCTCAGGTTTGCTTTAATCTTCCGATGAAAGACGATATTTTGTAAGTCGCGTCATTCGATCGCAAGAAATAAATTTCTGATGGAACTAGATGGAACTAACACGCTTAAACTAATCTCGTAAAAATTCGAAATGGATAAAATTGAAAATTGGAATTGTTTATTACTCTTTTTTTATACGTATTACGTATATATTGGAACATTAATTGCTGATACAATAAATTCTCGATGCAAGAAATAACAGTTGAAAGCAATTGTCTCTCGACAATTCGGTCAAATAATATTCGGTCAAAATTTCTTCAAGAGGGGCCTAAAAAAGAGCATTTTTCGCGCATTCCGTACATCATAAATAATCCCATAAATCTGGAATGCTTTTACAGTGCTATTGACTTTAACCTGGTACCCTCTCGAATGTAAAAATACTTTTAAGAACATGGCACTTACAGCTTTTTTTATGTCGACTCTTCAGTGCAGCGCCCAGGTGAGCTCGGTTCAGCACGTCGGTCGGCAAAAATCGCGAAACGACCGGCTCGTAACTCCGGACTTGCGGCGCATCCGCTCTAACGGATGCTGGACGAGAGAGCGAGCAAAGGGAGTAGCGGCAGAGCGCGCGGCTCGCTGGAAGGAGAGCGCAGATCGTATGCACGTCGAAAAGACCTCATGCGCCGCTGCCGCTGCTCTAAAAGGCTAGCTGGCGAGCCGGTATAGAATCCGCGATGAGAGCCCCCACGACATTAGAACCACATTAACGCGCGCACTTGTCGACCAGCTGGTACCCTATCGGGTCAGCTAATTACATGCCGATTCCGAGAGATCACTCGCACAATGCCCGTTCTCCTCGTCGTCGTTACGCCGCGTCTCCGACACTGATACGCCGTGATCGCCAAGTAGCGATGAATCTCTGCGTGAGCATACGTTTCTACTGATATATTATCATGTACTTTCAATATATCGTACTGCATTACAACTTTTGTCATTTTATCGAAGCTTGTTTGGACAAATGTGGACAAATTGTGGCCAATTAAATGTCAATTTTGTAAAAAATTCGCATTTTGAGGTATTTTGAGGTACAAACTTCATAAACTTTTAAATATCGTGAAGATTTTATAACTCGAATGTAACATCATAAAATCAAAGGTATTTAGAAAATCTAGAATAGTAATCAGAAGCTTGCATTTTCCAAAGCTCACGTTCGCATAATTTTGTACACAATCTTGCTGATTTGTATTAATTGAAAGTTTTTTTGCTTTCGAAGTTATTTCGCTCTGCATGAGATTGATATGCTTAACAATGTAGAATTATTCTGTATCGTGTGTTTATTTGATTCGTTGTACATAAATAATTTTGTATAAAGACAGTGACGAAGTCATACTATAAATTAAAATTGCTAGTTTCAAATCATTACCTCGCACGCTCGCATCGCTCGCTCGCGAATAGTTGGAACGTGAGAAATTTATTATTTCAGTAATATCAATCATTATAATATTTTCAAAACATTTAACTACCATAATGTTAAATAGTCACTTAAACATATTATTTGAATAGAGGCATGCATTGATTACACGAGGTGGCGTGTTTTGACATTTATTTAGTTCTTCAGGATAAATATTAATAAATTGAATTTGGAGTCATTCGCTGGATTCGCGCAATTGAATGCATTGAAATCAACAAAGTATTGAATTGATCCCAGCGCCCAGGTCGGTGAAGCTTTCGCGGAAAGGTTTCATCGGTTACACGCTGCCAATGGGCGCGCACCCGCGAGTGCTTGAACCGCTAATCGTTACTCGCTACTCGCTACGAACGGCACCAATGCGATTTACGGCCGGATTGTGTACGGTCGATCGCTCGGTGAATTCGAATCGAAACGGGCGCTTTTGTCTTCGCGGTGCGACTGATCGCGATTGCGGGGCGCGCGGGTGGTATAGTTTATGCGATGGCGGAGGCAGTTTGTTGCGCCAGTGCGTATAGGATTAATTAGACGTTACGAAATTGCAGTGTGTAGCCTCGGGTGGTCGTGATGGATGCAATCCGCCGGCTCGTATTTATTTCTCACGTGCAGTCGTCGTCGGCACGTGAAGTATTTTATTGCGTGGCTCGTTCGTGATTTCGCCTCGATATAATACGTTGCAAAAAGCCACTCTTCCAAATTTTCTTCCAATTTGACTTTACGTTTTAGCTTCTGGCGACTCACTGTCCTTGTTGTCCTCATTATCCTCATTATAATAATTGCCCGGAACAATCACCGTCATGTATGTGGCTCAACGCAGGAACTATTGAAAATATATTTATGTAAAAATTCCACGATAAAATATACGTGATTAACGTGATTGAGTTGAAATTTATATGAGAAGTCATAAAGAAATTTCAAAGACTAAGAAATTCTATTTTAGTATTCGAATTAGGGTTTAAAATAATTTAAAGAAAATTTTCGAATCCAACTGTAATTTTTATTTTACGACGAAAATCTTGTTTCATTAACTATCTATCCAATCGGCCACAGAAATGATAGTAAATTTATGTTACACAATGGGGATCCACTCCGAGATTTGTCTATCCCGCTGAAAACACGCTGATCTCGACGTAGCTCGCAGCTGTTACCAGCGGGAGCTCTGTTGAGTATTCGAGGAAGGTGTATTCATTCAAAACCGCACACAGTTCCCACTGCGTCCGAGGAATCTGAATGTTGAGGTACTCTTCAGGAGTTCTCCAGGAACAAAGAACCGTCGCTCGTTACAGCTCGTTTTAATTAATTAAAGTCCAACTTTCGCGATAACAAGAAACGTATTCACCATTTGCGCCGGCAGGAAGAACGGACGATTTCACGCGGCTACTGAATATTAGTGAATAGTTCTTGTAGAAGCGAAGGAATACAACTTTGAGTTTAGAGAGTTTACCTCTAGTCGAGTATTATTTTCCTGTTCTGTAATGACAATAATTGTTTAAATATAATCAATTCTAATGAAATATTAATTCTTCTAGAGTAAACGATAATTGACAATTAAATTTGATAAGTGACACTTATTCTCTTTTTTTCGATTTTCAACAGAAACAGATGTTCAGAAAACTATATGTAATAGAACAGTTTTAATTATTTTATATTTTTGGTAGAATGGATTGTTTCCTTTTTGCTTATAACATGTCGTCTCGAGAATTTCGGAATGTGATGCTGCGTCTTTTCACGATCGTTCCGACGTCGCAGTCCATTTGCGCTATTACCGTGCGATGTCACCGGCGAACGAGCGACAACCTCGAAAAATCTCTTCTGTCCATCGAGTACGACGGTTCGTACTGGCAAATGTGCTACGTGTCTGTCTTCGACTTCACGCGAAAACTGTCGGCCGTTGTAGCCGGCGACGTTGCAAGCCGCTGATGACACTCTACGGCACTTGAGAGCAGGCCGCTGTGTTGCGGTGCTTAGTTTTCTCGAAGAGGGTCGACCCTTGTCGCCGCTGCCGATCGTCGTCGTCCACGACGACGACGGCGATGATTACGACGTTCTCTCTTCGGCAATTACAGCTCGAGTGGCACCGTAAGAGACAGGTGGTAAGCTGCATCGGGTCGTTCGCGCCATCTTTGACTTCTTCCTCTTTCACCTTCTTTTTCGTCGTATCTCCCGTAAATTTATGACAGGATATATATTGCAGTATTTATCCCTCGCGAGATAACCACTCGGCTCCTGATGGCCCGTTTTAAGTCATCGTTCCTCTTAATTAATTATTCTCTAGCTACTAGTGTTATATCGGGAAAATTTACCGCTCCCCGTGATCAATCTGACATCTGCTCGCGTCGGCAAATATTCCATTCGCATAGCATTGTACAGTAGTTTCTAACTTTCTTTATTCTTTTAATATCAAGGTGGCTAATAAAATTATTCAAGTAGTTTTCCATGCACTTTAGCTTCAAATAAGTTTTATCATTATTTTACGCATTGAAAGTGGTGAACATTTTCTTATCACAAACATCTTTGAATTTCAAGCGTCTACAAAACTCTCGCTATCGTGTCGACTACGTAAGCTAGTAATCGCGTGGAAGTCGATAAACGTACGATCAACGAACTTCACAGTCCAGAGATTAGCGCTGTGTTAAATCGTGATATTATCGCTCTGTAGTATGATCAATAAAACGAAATCACGGGAAATTGCGACGTAGAGAGACACTTTCAACGGTGACACGTTATCGAACGATAAACGCACACGACCGAGCGGGGCACGGTGGGATCTTGGACGCTGTGGAAACACGATGCGAGATCTTCGTCGTCAAGGGCTGCGGATAATCGACTTAACGACGAGGCTTAACGACTTCGCGGTAACGGTTTCGCCAGGCCTCGTCTCGTCGTCGCCGGGCATTACGATCCGCGGGAATTCTAAACTTGGGGCCTCGTCGTCCGCCGGGGCCACACGTCCGGTTGAGCGATCGAGACTCGGGTTCTATAATGCACGGGCGACATCGCCATACGTGTCATGGGGGAATCGATCCGATCCGGTTGTAAGCCGACCTAACCATAAGTTCGCCGTGGATCGTGCTCGTCGAGTCCCGGCTCTCTGCATGCGGGAAAACCGAATAAAATGCGGGGTCTTGATCCGCTATGCTTAAAGGCTCGATCCTCTCTGACACCTCGCTCTGAAGAGACACGATCACTTTAATTCCATGAAGTCCCGAGGTCGTTGGTCTCGTCGCCGAGAATATCGACAACGCAAATTTTAATATTGTAAAAATTTGCTAATAGAGATTCATGGATTTTTTATTTGAATACTTTATTTGAATTATTTTATTAAGTCAGTCATTTTTTTATTTCTTGAAAAGCAAGTGTATATCGCTAATGTACATTTAATACAGTATTAAAATTTTTACGAAATAAATAAACCATTTTTTAATTTCAAAATTCAATATAAAGAATATATAAAATAGGGTGTCCATTTTATCATTCTTTCTCTTCTATTTATCGTCCTGTTGAAGCACCTCGCTAAAATGCGCAGGTGCTAGCCGTTTCCTCGACGCCTTCGATACGGCGCCTGCTGGACCGGCTGGCATGATATGCGAAAATTCCTCAGGAAGCCAGGAAAGATGGCGATCGGTGCTTTGACGGAGCTGCTGACTCGTCCTGACTGGAAGCAGGACTTCGCGTCCTTAACTGCGCGGAAGAGGGCATGATTCGCGTATTCCCCTTTCGTTGCTCTTACGAAATCAGCCGATTTAATTACAGCGCTTATCAGGCTGTCGAGCTTGCCGGACGCGCGGTTTTAATGGGCACCTGCGAGATATCCGGGTTCAACGGCGGGCGGCGGGCGATACTTTTTCTCCCCATATACGCGCAGCGCAAATAATTAAGGTTTTGCCAATCGTGATTATCGGCTGTCACGCGAAACGGCAGAAAGAATCGCGCGCGGAATTCCCGGGAAGAAAGCCGCTTCGCCTCGCGATTATACCGCGGTCGTTATATCGGTCTTTAGTTTAGTCCGCAATTTATTGCGACACCACGCACAGGCAGTGTCCGCGCGCATCGTGCATCATCGTCATCGCGTTATCTAATTACGTGTATATACGTGAGACATTTTACGTACGACAAGATATTAGTTGATGTGATCATCGATGAGCACTGTTTTCAAACGGGATCGAACCGGTTCGTAACGGTTTGCTTAATTTCGCGTGGCATGCCGCCTGACAATGAACTCTGTGTTAAATTCTCAGCTGCCATTGGCAAAACATCGGCGGCATATTTCGAGCTACGATAAGATAATCGACGAGCAATTTGTTGTCGAGCACAGTGGACATTTTATTCCCGCTGTTATGGAGTTATGTGAGCGACATAAATTGATAATTCTGTTCAGTACTTTCGTTGTGTAATTATAATGCGAGCATTCCTAATGCGATTGGATAGCGCAGACGATTTATTCATTGTATAGCAATTATTATTCTCCGTTATTATGATATTCTAATTATCGAAAGTAAGACAGTTATATTACAACGCACGCTGTAATTAGTGATTCACGTAACTACGTGTAGCCCCGTAATAATGTAATTACATATAATTTTACATGATCGCGTGTAGCACCGTTGCAAGGCGTTCGCTAATATGGTTATTTATTTAATTCCTCATTTACTTGTCAGCGATGCATTTTAATTAATCATCAATATATCGTTACGATCTATATTCCGCACTTGTCAGTTACAAAGTTATTTATCACTCTGGCTTTGCAACATCGTCTTTATCATCATGTTTTTGACGTACGAACTGCTATTTTATTCAAAATATTTTCTTTTTCATTTTACTCTTTTTAAATCTCGTTATTTGTCATTTTCGCTTTATTGCGGCTTTTTCGATGAATTCCTCACTGTTTCTAATATAATCTTTTTCTTATTTTTAGGGATTGTGACAACCTGGCGGACAGCTCGGAGCGAGACTCCCCTTGGAGTTGTGGGGGTGGCAGCGGTGGTGGCCGCAGACCCCTCACCTCCATTATCGAACACCTACGTACTTCCAAGAGCAGGCTTCACAATGGTGAGTCATATGTTCTATGTTTAACATCCCTCTTGCCACATATCTATGTTTATCACCCCTCTTGCCACGTATTATTTCTTTCCCGCATATTACATTAGAAGGGTTTAATGAAATGTTTTTCGCCCCTTCCTCATGCGTTTTACTTGTATCGGAGAACAAAACCGTTTCCCCAATTAAACACAGTAGAACTGGTTTTACTTATTGAAAGCGCAAAATGATTTTCTCAGAAGAATGTCGCGATTGCATCTCGACGTGCATTCACACTTACGTGTGTGAGTCGGCTAATTGATCAGTAACTGTACGTTACTGTTGTCTACGTAAAATTAATTACTTCGCATTACTGCTCGAATGCTTCTTATGTTCGCTATAACGATCTATTACGAATGAAAAAAATTTGCCATCATTAAGCTCGATGATCAAGTCGTTTAGAAAATAATATCATTTATAAAATAATATTTTAAGATACATTTATTAGTTGAGGATTAATCAGCATTACAATATATATTTTTGTTGCTTTTGAAGATATTAATTAAGAAATAAAATGCAACAGTTTATTATAACACTGCTATATTTTCGGTATAAAGTTTTATGAAGAAAGAACGAAATTCAAATGTATCATAAATATATTTCACATTTATGCCGATACGTACTCTAAAATGTCTAAAAATAAATCCATAAAGCAACTGTATGAGGGAATCGTCGTGATAATCATAAGAATTCCGATGCATTTAATCCGCGCACGAAGGGAACGAGCGATGGCGCGGATACGAACGCTATTAGGAGTAATGAGCACGCCTATGCTATAAACACGGCGATAATGATCGGCCGCGCGCTCTCGTAACGATAATAAATAATCAGGCGAAATATCGGCCAACAAAACGTACACGAATGTTCGTTCCTTTGATGGCGGCGCGTCGTTTGGTAGCGAGTGAGCGAGCGGGCCGCGGAGAGCCGACTCTGGCGACTCTCTGTGATGTCTTCATCCCGGGTAATTAGAGGCACGGATGCGCATAAGCGGGACCGTATACCGGCCGCTTATGTGTGCGCGTCCGATTCTCTCGAGTGAAACGACTGTCTCCGCCGAGTAGCGGCGGCCTTTTACACATCGCGACGCCCGTCCAGGTATCCCGGGTGGAAGCACGCGATAGGACGTGGACGAAGGAAAGGGAGTCGGTCAGGGACGCG
The DNA here is from genome assembly GCA_021460005.1 of Tetramorium alpestre. Lineage (NCBI taxonomy): Eukaryota > Metazoa > Arthropoda > Insecta > Hymenoptera > Formicidae > Tetramorium > Tetramorium alpestre. The sequence continues at coordinate 1,636,640 of JAJVSH010000010.1, forward strand.
AAGGGAGCGGTTCCCTCTAGGACGTTACGGTAGCATTATATCGGTGGCCAGACACAGGAACCGGGCATCGCGACGACTCGAGAGTTTATTACGACCTTGGAAGGAGGATTTCAAGCAGGGGAGATAAAATACAATTATAGGCGGACGTACCGGCCTCACCGGTGGTAATGACGGTAATAATAGTATCGTCGGCGATAGTTAGGTTAAAAGTAATAACGATAATACCATCGCTAATAATCGAGGTGAATGGCAGCGTCACCCGCGAAATGTCAACTCGCTGGGGAACGAGGGGAAAATACGGGTGATATCTGTGCAGATATCACTGCATCATGTTGTTTATGCGAAAAAGCAGGTCGATAGCGCCCACTTTAGAAATCAAAGAGAGACGATAAAATGTGTATCGTAACAAAGTGTACATGAGATAGGACGCTATGTGGAAACCTTTATGAAAGGAATAGCAGGACGGTTACGAGCTTTGTGTCAACCAGAAGAAATAAAATGCAAGTGACGATAATGCTGCTACTAATTATAAATGTGGAAGCGATAGTCGTAAAATGTCATGGACGGAAGCGAAAGGAAAGCGTGGGCAATATCTTAGTAAATATCTTCATTTGCGCGTGGATTAGAGTAAATACGTTATTTAATAGTAAATACGTTATGAAACAAATCTATTATATATTCGTTCAGAAATTGATAAGACATAAGTAACGGAAAAGATGTAAACGTAAATTGTATAAAGATTGTACAACAGTGAGCAACTCGAGTGGGAAAGAAAAAAAAATGAAAAAGAGAGAGGAAGAAAGAAAGGAGGAAGATGCGACGAGCAGGGTAAAATCTCAACGTCAATCGCAATTACGGGATAAGTTTTCAGCGCGCGTCTCATTAGCCTACGCCCTCATTATTACATTATCAACGTCCCCGGGATCGCATAATGGACCTTGAATATATTTATGAGGATAATCCCCGCGGCCGTGCGCGTATGAAAGTCGCGGCTTTCTCCAGCATGCAACAATAATCCCCGTATCCCTCCATATAATTGCGCCCGCAGAGGATTTATAGAGCTGGTCCAGTCTCCCGATCCTATCTAACGATCTGCCCATTGAGTAGGCAGACTAGAAGCACACGAAGATGCGCCGCGCCGCCTCGACAATGAGATTCATTCAAGAGTACCGAGACTCCTCGCGATAATTCCGTTCGCATAAACGTCGGTTTTTCGAATCTCGTGCGGCACAAAGAGCGATGAGGGCATCGTAACCTGTGATCACGATCCTCCGTGAGGAGAGAATATTGGATTTATTATAGACCGGGGCGAATCGACACAGGAGTGCCAAATCGCAAACGATATAACACGCGGTTTAGTTCACTTTCTTTTTCGGAGCAACAAATCTGTGACGTTTAATTTTATTATTATGCAATTTTTATTTTTATCAATTTTTCCGAGTTCTCGAAAAAAAGGGAGACTGATATCCGTGACTGATATCTTTTTCTCGAGGACATAATTGAATCGAAACAATTCGAATTTATGATCGAACTATTTGTTGCGAAATGGAAACGAGAGCAGCTCAAGGATAAACGTGTAGAAAATCGTCTTGCGGCCGTGCAGAAATCTTTTTGTTCTCATCAATGGATTACTAGGAATTCGTGGTTGGTTTAGGTCGATTAGCTATTCCAGGATAATCGCTAAGCCACGCATCATCGGCGACGTATCATTAAAGTTGCGCTCGTTTCGCACCGGATGACATCACGCTGCTCTCACCTTTAGATAATTTTATTATCTTTCTCTCTCCTCACTGCTATCTAACATCCTACTCTGCCTAATAAGGAGCGGACGACGATCCGCTGAAAATAGATTTGCTTATCGGCGGTTTCGAACCAAAGCATTGTCTGATTTCGATAGATCGATATTCGCGTTTTGCTCTATAGTTTTGCGTTGTTTTTCCATTGCTTCACTCGCGCAGCAACGTATTTTGTTTTATAGTTTAACATCGTTTTCATAAATCATTCGCGGATGACGGGCGCTGTCGTTAAAAATCTTCTCTCTTCTCGTCGAGATGTAGATACGTGCTTGTATTGCCTCCCAAGCGACGTAAATCAGTCACTCTGCCAATTTGTATATTAATCTTTGTGCCGATAAAATTAATATGTAAATGACTACTGGTTTAATGAGTCGCCAGCGTGCGAGTAAGAGTGGGAGAGAAATAGCGCCGTATTGTGAACTGAACTGTGTCATGAATTATCTTGGTCGTGTTTGTCCATGATAATGTTCTACGATACATACCTTGTACACGTAATCTTGATAAAGTCGCGCGAATGCGATCGATTTTTTGACATCTCTTTTTCGCTGCAAAATACCATTGTCTCGTATTACGATAACTGCCAGTCGCGGCTTGACAACGCGAGCGTAACGCTGCGCATAAATCTGTGCGTGCATTCTTACGCAGCAAGAACGCGCTCGAGAGCGGCGACTGGGCGGAACTCCAAGTTAAGTATAGCCGAGTCGGTGACTCCCCGTTGTCTTTTCATCTGAAACCGGTATTTTTCGGTCGAGAAACTCGGACGGTTTCCGCATTTGATCGTGATACCGTCGGTTTCCGATAGCTTCGGCCGCTCGGCATCCTGGAAGCGACGATTCGACACGGCGGCGAGCGGGTGCAGCGCGCTGCGTTATGCGATCCGCGGGATGTGCAGGGGCATACACAATTTATAATGCAATTAGAGCCTCGGATGGTAGCGCTCGGATTTACGGCAGGTAGAGAATCCGCCGTGTGGAGAGGAGCGGAGGGGACGACTGGACCGGAGGAAGAAGAGAAGGAGACCGAGGTGAAAGAGAAGGTAAAAGAGAAAGGAGAGAAAGAAAGAGAAGGAAAGGTAGAGAGAGAGAGAGAGAAAGAGGTGCGGTGAACCGTCGGGTTCCGATACGGGGGCTATATTCCCGTGGAATGAGTTATATGCCTCCCGCGGTAGCCGATGCATTATTTATCGCTCGGCTTTTCATTATTTCTTCGTCGTATACTTACGTAGCCGGAGCCAGCGCTCGAAACGCGCTCCCCGGCGTGGCGATAGTGATTCGTTCGTTCATGCTCGTTTATCCTGGCGAGAGTCTCTCCTAATCTCATCCTATTTGTTACCATTCGAAATGAAATAACACCAAAATCCCAAAGATACACTTGAAAAATATTCGATATCGTTAAGCGATTTTTAACCTTTGACGCTCCTTTTCGTTTCGATTTCGCACAAAAACATATGAATATGTCTATTGTTTTTAAATTTGACAAATTCAGATATCACTGTAGAATATATTGGCGTATTTTACGCATGTCACGCGTATCTTTCTTTCCTTCGAAGATTCTTGCGAGCCTGCTTCCGTCTCTGCTACATACGGAACGTGACGCGATTTTTTCGCCTCTCGCTATAGTCTAGGGACGCCTCTGTTATTAAGAGCTATAACTTATGTCGACGTTACGATGCTAATGAGGATTCCTCGTACGAGTAGCCGCGGTTATTTACAGCCGCGTATTTTTCCCATTACCGTTGAACGCGGTAGCGCTTAACGCGCGAACTTACGCGCATTTCAGAGGACTCGCGTCTCCACCTGTCGCTGCTTTTATCCGTGTTCGTCTTCATTGATTTCTCACTACGGTCGCGCTTCGATAAATGTCTCGTAAATTTCGTTCGTCCGATCATTTTTCCGTGAATGCGTCTTTATACACACATCGATACGTTAAATCGACGCGTATGCGTTCCTGCCAATCTCCGCCGTGCGTGTATGTACGGCACAAAATTTATTTGGAGTTTACTTTAAATTAATCATAAAACATACTTCTTTTATCTACTGAAAATATCAGAGAGAAAGCTGCTTTAGTCTTCAGATTTCTTATCGAAAGCGCTAATACCTGTTATTAAAGTTGTATGATAGATCTGTACAGTATCCATCTTTTCACGCGATTCCACCGGCGTAACGTTAAAACATACGTTTACGTCATTGTTAATCGACACATGTCCTAATTACTAACGACGTAGGCGCGAAAAATAGCGGCAGCGCGGTTGCTGGAGCAGAAACAAACACGCGAAATCGTTGGCGGAGCGTAACCTGCCGAGTATTATCGTGACATTAAAATCAATCGCCGAGCGGAGATTAATCGCAAAGCGTGCGGGTATAAATCACTTTCGATGAGGCTCACCTTCCGCGTTCGAGGAGAGGCAGGGAGTTTCAAATACACCTCTCTCGCGTGCGCGGGTTCGCCGAGGGGGCAGCTTCACCATCGCTCGTTCACGAAATCGAGAGCGCGGCTTGTTTCACGGCGCGGCTTTTGCCGAGCGATCGAAAAATCGATAGCCGCTTCCCGACGGCGAAGGCACTGTGACGTACTCCAAATAGACGAGCGCGCCAGGGAGAGACGTACGATGGGGGTAGGTAGAGCGCGGATGAGCTCTGACCCTACCAGGTACGCTACCAGGATATCCATAGAAGGTTCGCAGCGGAGGATAATCATTTCTCGGAAGAAAGCTGCGAGCGCCATTCTTCGTGAGCGTCGAGTATGTTTAGCGATTAGGCAAGATGATTGACTTCACCCGTTGCCCTTTTCGAGATTTATGGCGTAAAGAAATAAATGTTACTCGGGAATCGCGTTGTGCACATCCACCTTTCCGCGATGTACGCGCGGAATTCTTCCAGACGTTTAATTTACAATGAACTTTTTTGAAGGTTCCGCGAGATACAATTGCTTACTATAAGAATATAAAATGACGACGCTTTCTCGTCGTCTCTCTCTCTCTCTCTCTCGAGCTTTGCGTGCGCGCACAGTTTTAATGGATATGTGTAACTTGTGAATTAACGTTGAAGACACTCGATGAATCGGTGTCAGCGATAATTCGACATCGGCGAGATATTAGAAAGTCTCCCTTCTGTGAAACTGAAAGAAAATTCTGGTTAAAAATGGACGAATCAGAAAATCTTGTATGATTGATCAAATATTTTGGTTATAACAGAAATTCTGGTTATTAAATTATAAAGTATTGAATTTTATTATAATAATCAAAATATTTGACCACGCCTACAAGAATTTTCTGATTCGTCCGTTTTTAACCAGAATCTTTTTTCAGTGTAGCGTTACAAAGTAGATGAGCGCGTTTGCGGGAGGCGTCAAAGAGAGGCAAAGTCGAGCTCGAACCGTTAATCGCAAGCAGTAATTACGATAATCGCTCATCGATTGCTCCGCGAACGTGTGTTCCCTGCCGCGTCTCGAGATAGCACGCGATACATCTGTTGCATCACGATCCGCCGATGTTGCTCCCGCGTACAATGAAGCCGGATAGATCGAGGACGACGCGATGAGAAATATTGTACGTCCCGTTGAATAAATAACAAATCGCGCGTCTTCCGCCTTCTATAGGTTGTTTGTAGAAAGTGTTAACATCCGATTTATTTTACCGCGTATTTATTAGCGCGATCTGAGGTTCTCTATTACTTCAATCTCTCTCTTGAAACTTTCGTAACGTGAAACTTTACGCGCCTCTGGATGTGAGATTTCGCGAACGGTAGCGGAGCTCCAGCAATGTAGGTTTACTCTCGTTGTTGACACACAACGCTAAATAATCGCGATATACGGTTCTAAACGGCGATATGTCAAACTGACCGTTCTACAACAAATCGCTCGCGAAATATTCCCGCGCAACGCATTTGTATGCTAATTGCGACAGGCGCGATCTCCGCGATGAATAATCCACCAGACGGGATTACCTATACACACCTCCGACTGCATTCCGGATTGTTCGGTTCGCGCTTTCGTAACACGCGCAACATTCAGAACGATAAACGCAATTAATGGGGCGAAAGTTGGAGCGTGCCCGCGCGCTTATTCGCGCGCTGCGTGATTGACGTGCGTTTGAGAAAAGACGCGGGCCCCGGCGGGCGAATAATGCGTCTATCCGCGCGCACAGAGTCGCGAATAGAGACATTAATAATGCGCGCCTCGTGACGACGACGCAGGGCAGAAGAGCGGGATCTCCCGGTGCAACACAATACGCAGGCCTCGGGTAATGGATGCTGCCCGGTCCGGTTGGATGGTGTTACGGGCGATGGTGCTCCAGATGGTGGTGCTATCTCGGGACTCTGATGCTTACTCGGATATACGCGTTATCGGTCAGGCGATCGTGAGCATCGAATAAAAACGACCAGCTGGCCGACTGGCCGGCGCGGCGTTGATACGGATGCTGCGGAACGGGGAGACGAGGCGGATGATGCGGTCTTAATATAAAGTGGAGCGAAAGAACCCTCTCGCGGCTTCACTGTTATCCCCGTGAAACGATGAGTCGATAATTTTCATTGTTTATCGGTACATCATCGCTGAGGCGCTTTGAAGAGGCAGAGCAAACACCTCGGCGGAGATTCGAGTACGCTTTCCTGTTACTTAATCCGATTTCACGTTTTATTCTGGCATTATCTCGCTCTGTTATCTTCACATTGTTTTTTAACGCGTTACTTCCCGCAGTTGGAACGGGCCACTTTATTAATAATCAATTCGAAACTGACACAGGACGGTTTTATTGAAATTGCGATTGTCGAGATATCCGGGAGGCGAGAGGAAGGTAGGCGGGTCATCGCTCGCGTACAAAAAGGTCGATCTCCGGCGATGCACTCGAATCGCCGCGGTTCATCGAAGCTATCGGCTGGGGTCCGGTTTCTCTTAACGACTGATCCGACGCCCCGCATCGTTCCGGCTTTGTGTACCGATCAATTCGCGGGACAAAACGCCCTGCCGGCTGCGTGTAAACGAGAAAACGGAACGAGTTTACTAGTGTCCAGTCGAGTTTATCGCGTACCCTTCGCGGGGCCTCGGTCGCCCATTAGTCGGTGTCAGCTACGCGCGGGTCTCCTCTCCTTCTGGAGCAAGAACTCGGGAACTACGGCCCCGGTGGAACTCGGACCTGTAACGCGACCCCTTCGACACCTTCGAAGAATTAAGATATCGGAGATGGAAAATGGGTTTATTGTCCTCCCCTTTTTCAGTACTCCGCAGGTTCCTCTCCTGTTTCTTCTCACATACTCATTATCATAAGAATGACTTTGGATATTGATACCGCTAAAACTACATATTTATATGCATAGCTGAGTGGAAGGATTGAAATGTAATTTCAGTTTTTCATGTCACAGATAAAAAAAGGATAGACGTTGTATACTTTATGTTGTGAACATAAAGATTATTATTTCTGCCGATCTCAATGCTACGCGATCGAATTTCTTTTATTTACGTAACTCGACTAGAGTAAAAGTTTCTTTGAAACGTTTTTGCCCGGTGCACGTTCTTTGCGAGATGCATAAACAAATGTCGCAGTGATATTCTACGAGGAGGACTAGGAGAGAATAAGCAGACTGCCGACAAGAGTAATTCGCGCATTGTTTCAGTGCCGCGCCGATATGCAAATCGCATCGTTAGAACGCCGTCATTGTATTTCACCCGTATCACTGGCTTATTAACTTTGGCGTTTATGACCTCTTGAACCGCGTCGATCCGGGACCCGAGAGCGCGCTTTATCGTCCGTTTTATAGCGACGCGCACTACCGAGAGCGGAATTAAGACGGCGCAAATAATGCCGTACGCGGGGACACGCCCGTTATTTGTATTCGTCGTCGGGTGCCCCGTCTCGATAATTTATTCGGAATCGTGAAAATTTTATTACTCTGTCGCATCTGATCGTGGCCGTTTGATCGCGCGCACGTCGCCAGTCGGCGCGATGCGCGAGCGAGCGAATGGGGCCGTATAAACGATCGCGGATATCAGGTGAATGGAATGATTAATATTCCGCATCCTGTTATCCGCCTGAAGAGCCCCGCACCGTACCCGAGAAAATCGCGACGCACAAAGCCGCGCTCGCAGCGAACTCGCGGATAACGATCGCGCGGCCTCTGCGTTGTGCGCCGAGGACGCAAAATGTAAGCATAAAACGTAAATGAGAGAGTCGTACGCTTGAGAAGGTAGTCGGTGTAGCGTCGTTTCTTTGAGCGCGTATATCGATAGCATCGGAGGTCGCGGTCAAACACCATGATCAATATTTCCGCAGTCGCACGTGGGAGTACCCGTGGCAGAATGACGAACATATGCACTTCCGTAGAAACGGATATCCTGCGAGCCGGTTATGAAAAATTATAATATTTCGTATTCAGTTAATTAAAACGAAATAACATAGAAATATAGTATGGAAAGTAAATATTAAATTTCTTTTCTTATTCTGAGATATCTTTTACTAAAGAGGTTAGTAATTAGAAAATACAAATAAACAATATTAAATTTTATTCTGCTTACAAGCTTATTTTGCTCCGCGCGCAACTGCGTTCTGATCGAAACGTGTTGAGATCTCCGGAAACTCCGGCGCTAAAACCGACGTAGTCTTCCCCCGAGCTATCAAATTCCGCGAGAATAAAGATGTGGGATACATCGGACGCCTCCGTGAATGGGATTATTAATATTTCCCGTCTTGCGCTTCTCTCTCGCGCGCGGCCTTTCTCCGTACCGTCTGCGTGCACACACGAGATACCCTTGCCGATAATTTATGCGAAATCATGAAATCAAGTTTTACTACTTCTTGCCCTTCGGCTATCTTCGAACTATCCGGATGAAAGAGATCTTTCTTAGATAATTATCTCTTTTCAAAGATATTTTTAGTCTCTTTAAATTGCAAGTAAAAAGATAAATTTTTTCCCTCTTCGTGCATGAAAGTTACAATACATCAGTGTTGACGTTGGCATAAAATTCTCGATATTACATAGTATATTCTATGATATCCGATGTATAATGTTAAAACTTCCGTCTTTGTTTTGACAACAAGACAGAGCGCGGAGAGCAATCGCGCGCCTCACACGAAGCTTGTCAAAATACAAACAATAAAGGCTAACGACATGGAATATACATCGAGGATTTTATTTGTGGATCACTGACTATATGTATAATGTTATATTGTTGGAAAAGCGCGCTCACACAAGAATATCTCGACTTTCTTCTTGTTACATGTAGAACGCTGAGAATATATTTTTAGAATGAAAAACCATACATGAGGTTGTCCGTGAAGAGATTAAGATACCGTATGTTAGATCGATGGATTTATCGATGATTTCCTGTTTTTACTTACAACGACACGATGATAGAATATTTAACCAATGACATCTCGCGTAGGAATTCACAATTTACGTTCTACCGCAATATCATGCGTGAAATGGAAGGTGCTGCGCAAAAATAAATATATCACTCCCGGCATTTATACTGCATTTATACTACTATACAGCAGTAGCACTTCTTTCTGATGATGCATGCTCAGCATTATATTAATTGGTCGCTAATAGCTACCTTCGCGACGCCGAGTAAGCTTACGTAAACGTGAAATTATAGAGAAAAGCGGTAGCGTTATCACGGTGAATCGTTATTTATCGTGTCGAAATCGGCCGGATGCGGTGATCCTCTACACAGCGACTTCAGACGCGGATAATTAAGATATCCCGCGCGTCGGATAGATTTATGAATATTTTCTGTGCTCTTCTCACCTTCGTCCTCGAATCACGACGTTGCGAGAGCCGCGGCAGCGAAATTCGCTTTAACATAATGTCATGTATTAACATCCTGTAATTAATTTTGATCGCACTGAAACGTAAAAACGTTCATTTCAACATTGCAACGTGGATTCGCGTGCATCGATCGTAGAACTAACCTAATTTCTATCCGTAACGTGAAAATTTTTCTGGCTACATGAAATTACAGTGTCAGCCATTTCTTAATACTACTCGCGTTTCGTGACATCCGTGAACCAATGATAATCTAGATTTGCATAAAGCAGATCACGATGAAGATTGTGTCAAGGCGCGAACACGGGTAAACTAGATTCTCCAAATTGGTGAACTGGTCCGACGCTTCGTTCACGAGATCCATTTGGAGATTTGTCGAGACAACGCACGCGATTGACCGATTTGCGAATCTAATATGGTCAGCCAACTCCTGTGAGACTTATTATAATCGATCTTACTAATCTTACTAATCTTTCGGCGTGCGAAAAAAATTTTATTATGCTGTTCGCACTATGCAAACTAAGACAACCGAGAGAGCGCGTTTAAAAAAAACAAAAAAAAAACCAGGTAGTCACGACGCGCCCGGTGTTTCGTACGGGAATAACGTGAAATAAGTATTTTTACGTGTTCTTCTTTTACAACGCGACGTATCATTACTTTAATGCATCGTTGCCGCTCGCGAGGAAGGACGGACGAGCGGCGAATCGAAATCGTCTTGATCGTCGGCGGTAACGGAGTAGGTTACTAATAGTGGGCTTGGTGGGTCGGTGGGTTGGTAGACTGGGTTGGGCTTCTTAGAGGTCCACCGAGGTCAGTTGTGTACGCGAAGGATATGGTTGCCCAAGGCACCGATGACATCGAAGAACGAATAACCGGGTTCGAGAGTCGAGAGGAACGAGCACGTCGGCCGGACAGAGACCTGCCTCTCAATGAAACGTTCCCGAATAATGATACCAACCCTTCTTGATTACGAGGTCATTCGCGATCAGCGGCGTACCCTTCCCGTAATTTTCCACGCAGCACAGTTCATCTTTTCATTTGCCGGGAAAAAAAGGGAATTCTTCACTTGCGACCTATTTCGTGTTTGAAATTTAATTTGTAAGAAAGAGCTTTTATGACTTATGAAACAAAGCTGATATTTTTAATAAAGGAAATTTGATATGAAATTAAAAAGTTAATGAAATAAAAGAAATGAAAATTGCTAGAAGATAATTGATAGAAAATAATTGATTATTAAAAACATTGAATTTAAAGATACGCTAAACAAGCTTGTTCAGGAATATATTAACAGGAATGTATTATAAAATTTATTAAAATCTACTTTAACATCCGTACATAGAATTTTGCAGAATTGAGATTTTCAAAATTGAGGTCTTTGTCCCGAAATAATTAACGTCTTCGTTCGAGAAGGATTCGATCGCGATGCATGTCGTTGGTACATATACGCGAATAAGTATTTCGTGCCCAAGTAGTTAGAGAGTCCAGTATGTGTCTTCGGCGGATGAGAGAACGGTATAAAAAGGAGAGAGGCAAACGAGAAGGAGATGCTGAAGAAGGCACGGGTCATGCAACAACAGGAAGGTTAGTTGCTCGGGGCGGCGACAAGCGAGCGAACACCATCTCGCCACGGCTCTTACATACGTAACCGGCTCTCATAATAATTTCACTCGGCCACGAGGGACCTGGTACAATGTGCAACGTATGTTTCCTAGAAGTTCATCCTTTTTGCACGCGTATTCGTAAAAGGAACGAAAAAAAGATCTGTGAAGTTGGTACTCCGAAATACGAATTTTACAATTGATACGATATTTGATTGTCCACGATTTGTCCATAAATAATCGTTTTTGTCCATCAAAAAAATATGAAAAATGAACGAAGAAAATTTATGCATTTTTATTAGAAGATCACGTATTAAATTAAACATTTTCACTAAAATCAATGCGTCAACTTCGCGCGAGATGTGAAATAATCGGTTGCATTTTATTGACATTGAATCAGGAAGATGAGATTTCGGATTACTACTGGCACGTGCGTCGTTTATACAATAGTGCATAATCATGAACGCGATGACCGTCATCAACCGCTTGTTGTTAGTTCCAGCGCGTTATTTCAGGGTGGTCTTCAATTGCCACGGCACGAAGATGAAATTCACTCCTTATCGCTCGCACCTGTCTAAGGCACAGATGTTACGAGAGTACTCGTTAGCGAAATATCACGTTAAACAATACGAAATATAGTAATTTATCGCGGTATTTTCGTGACTTTCTCTTTTACCGGGTTTCTGCATGATTTCGACGAGATTAGTTTGCGACGCATAAAAGCAATCTGAGGAAATCGGGTTAATCAGAATAATCGTGATACTGGAATAACTTTCAATTTGCGTGAACTCTGTAATGGTTACGACGTTTTTTAAAATAATAATTAATTTAATGAATATTATAACACAGAATGACTATGAATTATGTCATTTAATGCGGTGTTACGTTTTCCCAGATATCACAATCATCTCGCTCGGTTTTACTTGATTCGCGCGAGAGAGTACCGCTTTCTGTAATCAATGACCTAAAATAACTGCTTCGAGAATTAGGTCTTCGAACATGCTTCGATGATCTGTGTGATCTCATCGTGTATGCTATATTACATTTTCTACGTAGGTAATTTCGCAAAATTGCATTTTTCCGCGACTGACATACGCATCGGAGGAGATTACGCTGGCAACGGAGATTCAATCGCGACGATCGTAATCGGTTAGAGAGTGCTAATGCAGGCATCGTCGTCGTTAAGCCTTTAATTAGGCACTCTCGAGTATATACACCTGCGCGATTTCACGCGGCGTCCGAGCGTAATTGTGCCTCGCTCAGTTAACCCTTTATCCGGGGTCCCGGGCTGCTGTGTCGACCGTTGAACAATCTTTCTACGAGCTCCTCCTTTTTTCCATTTCGATGCGCTCTCGTGATTACTAGATTTCTACATTTTACGTAATAATATTGGATAATTAATTTTAATCATACAGCTCGTGGATTTTTCGTTTTTACCGAATCGAAGTCATAAGTCATGCACTCCATGTCAATTATTTTAAATTATTCAAGATTGCGCACGTCCGGAATCGTCCAATGTATTTACATTTATGAAGAGACTTCGCAGCGTGCAATTCACTGATTTTCTTTTTTCTATTTCGCAAAATAATGTGCAATTAAATTAAATTACATTATCAACTGTGTAAGCGAAAGGACTTATGTTTGATAAAGAAATTTTCGCTGAATGCATACGCACGCATCGACATTAATGCTCCAACACGTACATATATACATATTAGCGCCACTCGTAAATTCGCTGTTTGCAGTATAGATGCGGCTTTACATTAACTGTAAATATGGCTCGCTTGATGGACATTAAGGAAGTTTCTCGAGTCGGATCATAATTATATTATCGCGTCGCGGCGATTTATTTCCTGCGAAACTGTCGGCGCTCGCCGCCGGTTTCTCGTAGCCGATCCCATCGATCTTTTGTTTTATGATGATTGCTGATTATATATCGTCTCGGCGGCGATCGCGATCCTCGGGATTTCTTCGCTTCGTTGCGAGGCTCTCGCTGACGTGGCGCATGTTTTAGGATTGATGGACAGCGCGGATCATTTGTACGCCTTCTTGCTTCTATTACGGAAATCGCCGCGGAATCGTTGACCGCGACAGACGGTATTCAGGGCGATCCTGTTTCTCACCGGACTCGTTTAAATCAGCCGCAAGTGGCTGTATGCTTCGCGACGATAATCGATTGGCTCTCGATGTACGGTTTGACGAACATTTATCGGCTTATTGGAAACGCTCGGCACCTCGTTCTCTCGCGGCAACGAGAGACCTGTTCCGTGAATACTCTCAATCGATCCGTTTATTATCTAATCCACATCACCGCATCCATTTTGGCTTGAAGATGTAACTCGACGCAACGGGTTTTTAAGCCAGGAAATGCACGCTTCCTGTTTCAGACGTTGAATCTATATTACGGATTTAGCGAAACCGTAATATTTAATTGGACATAGCTACACATGTAAATACATTACACTTTTTTTTTACTCCTTGAGCAAAGCTAATCCTTGAACAAAATTCTGTATTTATTTCCTTTATTTTTCTTTTAATAGTTATGCAGACTTGAAGAGCGGAAGAGTGTTGTACGTCCGCTCTTCATTTTTGTAACCATGAATTGTTTATGCAATAACTCCTTTAAATATATAACGACGTAACGTGATTATATCATTTTGAATCTACAAAAACTAAATTTACATCATGAAAATACCGGACGTAGTTGCGCCAATTATCTGAGCCCCGTGAAAACATTGGGGCGACTTTAATCGGTCTGTCTTGTTTTTCATCGAAACATAAACTGCGCGCGAGACAATGATATCTTAACTGGGATCTCAATAGGGTTAATTAATACGAGAGAGAACCGACAATTGCGGAGGCGAGAGAAGATCTAGCTATGGGTTATAATGCACTGTAAGTTACTGCCCGGATGAGCCGCGTGTTCGCCACGTGTTAGCCAAATTGATTAATCTTCGCCTTGGCGTCGATTAATTATTGACACACTTTTGTTATCCCGACATCAGCAATTACGTTATCAAGCAACGGTGCAAATAATTACGTGCATTAGGAAATTATTGAGAAAATAAATACATATACGTAACTATAAGAATATAATATTTAAAGTAATATTCCCTAATTTTTTACTTACATTTTGACAAATCAATTGCAGTTATTCCAAAGGTGTAAAAAGTCTATTTGATACGATTATCTAAACAACGTAATTTAGAAGTGCATTATGATAAATATCAGTGGATTCGATTAATTCACAATATCGCGTGCTTTGTCGTTTCGCTCTGTGGAACTGTCGCGGAGTTATTCAGCCGGAGCGGACTAGATAGCGTGTAGGAGCAGGGTACCGAAGAGTCAGACCGAGGCATTGGCAGCTAATAAGATAGCGGCGACTTCCTTGTTTGGCAACGACAGCGATCGAGAGATCGCAATTAGGCGAGCCGCGTCAAATGCTCTAGCCGGGCTCTTATCGCCCCGCGTGGCCGTGCCGTTCGCTTTCTCCTTTCGATCGAGCTACCGATTTCGGTGGAAGCCGAGATGGCAGACACCTCGACACAAGATCACCCCGACGACCTACCCTCGGTATAACGTTTCTTCTTCTTTTCTTTAAATTTGCACGGCATAGGGTAGGAATGCATTCTTTGTTAGAGTGAAAAAATTCTACTGGCACTTTTTTCTTTTGTCTTTTTTTCAACTCGCGAAATAACAGATGCAAGATTGAAGTGGCGTGACATCTGGCTACGAGATTTTCGTAGAATACCGGCAAGTTCTCGGCAATTTTCTGCTGTAGGAAATACACGATAGTTCTTGTCCTTCGAAGAAGTTACGATCGCCTGAAGTGTCGACGATGCGGTAACATCTTGCGTTTTTTTGTCTATTACGCGTGAGTTACCGGTGAGAAATCGGTTACAGTTTGATGATTCGCTGCTGGCGGCGCAAAAACTCTAGTATGATCTTTGTATGTGTATTTTTTTTATATAAAATTACTTTATTATGAAGTAAAATTGTCAAAATGTCTCGCTAAATTATTATTAATTTATAAAGAGAATAAGGGTAAAAAAAAATAAATGAGTGTGTCTTGAAAAAAAGAAGAATTAGATTTAATCCATTGATTTTACTCTACAATGTTATCATCGAATAGTTTTCTAGATAATACTTTGATAAAAAAAGATAAAAAAGTTTGATTATTTTCTATAAAATGGAATATGAATATATTAAGAATCAAGTTATAAAAAAATTTTCTTTGTAACTTCCGCGAATCATACAATTTCTCGAAACGCTTGAATTATGATGGGCATCATCACGAAATTTTCTCGGAATCGAGCACTTCGCGAACGATGGATAGATGACTTACTTCCGGAAAGTCGTAACTAGAATTAACATCTACGATACTTTGTAGAATGTCAGATATTCTGTCGGCACTATCTCAATCCCTGTTATTAAAATCCCGAGAGTAATTGAAAACTACAAGATATGATAAAAGATGGTTATCAAAACTTTAGCGAACCGTATCGCTAAAAGCAAAAAGAACGTAGATATCACATGTAAAAAGAACTTGAAGCTTAGATTTTTAGTAGGATATCGAGGTATAATTATGACACTTTGACAAGATAAATATATATTTAAAATAATATCTTAGATTATCAGGAAAAAAATTAATTTTTTTTAAGCTCTAGTTTACGATTGATTTTGAATTTAACTTTTTCTTGTTTAATAATTATCTTATAAGCATACTTTTTTTATCTACATATACTATATATAATTATAAGAAAACTTCTTCAAATGGTTTGTCGCAATAAAATTAATGATTTACACATAATATATTTTTATTTGTATATACAAGAAAATTGAACTTAATAATATAAATTTAGATATCTCTCTTTATATTTACTTATTACTTTTATTTTTCTAAGAATACTTTTATAAAGTCTTTTTTTCATTGTGTGTCCTGATTTACATGTTACATTGTTGTTTGCTATGTTAGTCGTTAAATATCTGTGATGCGCCTGTTGCATTGCGAATACGCATATTCAATTTGGTTTTTGTCGTAATGTACGCGTCGCGGATTCTTCTTCACGGTTGAACCCGATGGCATGTCTGTCGTTACGGCCGCCGTTGCCTGGAGAACCTAACGCATCAGGCGACATCGAGAAAGATCCACTCGTCTTCGGGACATTACCGGCGACGCTTTAGAGATCCTTATGGTGTTCCTAGTACAAGCGTGAGCGCGCATACACGGTACAACGAAACGGTACAGAAGCCTCCCCGTCGTTGCTCCTGCCAGCTTCCGGCATAATAGTTTCTTAGAGAAACCACGTAGATGGTTGTCGACAACATTTTTACGTTTACGCTTTGCGTCTGATGGGATTAAAATGTAGCGGTTTCGTGTAAATTATGGTTTTATTTAAATGTCATCGAGGTTGAAATAACACAGATTCCACGAGATTATGATTTATTCGAATGACTGCGTCGAGAAAATTTAATTTGAAAGAATACGAATTAATGAAAGAATTCAAGGAACGAAAATGTTTAAAAGAAACATGCTTCTTCCGGCAGAAACATGCTATTTAATTAAAAGTATAATTTCTTAATTTACGAATCAGAAAAAAATAGCTAACAAAAATTCATATGCATATTTACAGTAGAGATTGTTAATCGTTGTGTAATTGTACTTTTAAGCGAAACTAAGTAAAAGTAAAGTAGATAAAACATATATTATATTATGCATTTATCGAAAAACAGAAATGGAAATTCTCTATTATAACTTTAATAGAATTTAACTGATTGATCCGCCTGCTTTCTCTCCGCAATCATAGTGCTGATAAAGTATAATTTATCGTAATCTTGTGTACCGACAGCAAAAGATAATTGCGATCTTTTTCATCGAGCGCGTTTTAATTTGATTTCTTCGATTACGCTTCAAACGGATGCCTGGAATCGGTCACTGATTATAGGCCAGGCATTTATCATACTCGTCGCTACCTACGACCAGTGCACGCGTGCACTTAACTTTTTGTTCAGGCCGATTGAGCGACACGCTCCACGTGGCGCGTGTTCAGGGTAATGCTTGGAATGCTTTCCACCGATTCTGAGCTGGTAGCCCTGCTCGCTCGCATAGTGCAAGAAAACGGTGGCTATTACTGAAATTCAACTTGCTATGTAACATTCACCGCGACGCGCCAGAAGGCGCCGGTTAAATTACGACGCGACGTCTTATTTTACAAAAAGAGGCACGATCGTTATTAATTTAATATGTGAGAGTTATACTCATCAAAGTCGTGCGAAAACGCTTTGGATCATAGATGAATCATAGATGAATACGATAAATCGCTCTGGTAATAAATCGTGTCGCGTAAATATTTTAATAGTCTTGTAATTTCTGCCAATATATTATTTCTCTCGATATGAATATACATATATTTGAAGACGATTGATAATAAATTTGTCATTTGAAGTCGTTTAATCAGCTCCGGGGGAATGAGATTGGTAAGGGACAAGTAACTGTACTGACTGGACTAGACAGATGATTTACTAATTGCATACGCCAAGGAACGCTTAGCCATAACGACAAACTCATTACAACTTCTTGTCGAGGGGACGAGCGCGTAAAAATCCCGTCGCCTCTCACCCGATCCATTAAGTTGCAGCATCTACTTTCTATGTGTACACACGGTCGAGTGCACGGCTCCATGCGTACTTGAAATCTACAATGTATATCCAATTGCTATTCCCGGTATTATTAATAAATACACGTGGACCGGCGTGACGCCACGGGCGATTTAGACATAATAAGAACATCGAGGAATAATTACAGTGAGCACGTATCGCGAGCAGATCACCGGTTGACAGTAATCCTCCGTCGTAAATGCAAAGAACTTGAAGAGCGAGATCAGCTCGTCGTCATCGTCGTCGTCGTCGTCGTCGTCGTCGCCGCCGCTGACGCCGCCGCCGCCGTAGACCTCGGCTGATGATCGATCAGCCTCGGTCGACAAACCTGGGTCCGCTTTATAACGGCGCTAATCTCTCTCTATCAGGAGAGGAACAGGAGCGCGGGGGGCATCCGGAGGGGAAGGTTATATTCCCCCTGGAGTTGCCATAAGTAATCATGTCGACCCGTGGAAGTCGTTGGGCTCTCTCGACGATGAAGAAGAGAGTGACGAAGCGAGAGGACCGACCGAGAGCGAGGCAAAAAGAGGAAGCCACCGAGAAATGCGGCCGAGAAAGAGGGATAAGGGNGAGGAGGGGGACAGAAAGACGGGGAGAGAAGAAAAAAAAAAGAGGAGCGAGCTGAAAGAGTGACCGCAGTAGGAGAAGTCCGGGCGGAGCCCTTCACCGCGAGGACGAAGAAGACAAATAGAAGAGACGAGAGGAGCCAGGCAAGGTGCTTGGGATGGTCGCTCGGTCACTACCTCGGCCACGGTGCAATCTCGTTTATCGAGCAGGCTTTCTGCGATTATCATAGAGCTGGTGTATATTTTCGGGTTGTACTTGTCATTTTATATTCCACGTCATACATACATACGTTTCGCTCGTGGCGTATAACGTGGTGCGAGCTAATGCAGTAAGAGGACGAGGATTTGAACGTCGTTATTCATTAGACACGCGAAACGACTTGCAAAGTGGTTTTCTCGAGCGTGCGAATAACGTTTGCACAACACGGAGCAAAAATAAACACGCGAAAGTGAAATTTTAAAATACTCTACTTTGTATTGAGGAATGCCGAGTCTTTTGGAGGTTCGTTAAGATACATCGAGTCAGATCGATGAGCTCGACGGACCGAAATCGAAGGCAATTGTGAGCTATCGGGTCCCTGCTGGACAGTGCGGTCGAGATAACAGGCTCAGCAAGTCGTTAATCAGCAATAATTACCGATTGGAGATACGTCATAGCGCGCTTGTGCAGCAGCCTCGCCTTCGGTGGTATCTCACCGCGAGAAAGAAAAATCGAACGACGCCCCGATTCAAGGTCTCACCGCAAGCCGATCGGAAACGAAAAGGCTACTCTGTCCCGATGACTCTCATCTATCTTTCGCCTCGGTATAATCGAGATTGCTTCCGCGTCGGGCTTGTTTTCTAATTTACCAGGTCTTATGAAATATAAATCACGCGTCGCGTCGCGCGCGTATCTCCTCCATCCACGTCGCTATCTCCGATTTAGTTTCATGCCGATCTCATTTGCATCGCGGGCGTTAAATTAACCGGCGCTTTCCGCCTTAGGAAATTGAAATTGTTCGTCATGTAGGATGCGCGAATATATATTTTCGATTATTGCGTTCGTTATTCGCACGGAACGTTTAATATTGTAAGATATCGCAAAGCGACGTGATCACACGAGTAGCGATGCTTGGCATGACTATGAAGTGTTGAAAAACATGTTTATATTTGGCGTGAGATTTCTTGACTTTCTCGAGGAAATTTTATTTTAAAAAGTCGTGCAGTACCGGCGACCGCTACACAACGCCGGCAGCGATTATTTTGACCATTCACGCCACTAGTAGTTAGATAGAATTTATGCGAGATACACTGTACTCTCGACAATCCTGCGGCTACTTTTGAGACTTCGAAACCGCATATTGTTCCGCACGAATGTCTCGCGGCGGGTTGCGGTATTGTCTAACGGCAGTTTGACGCAGCGACTCCAACTCGCGCGACTTGGGATGTTTTCTTTATTTTTTATCCCGCGATGGAGAAATCGACGCATGACGAGATGAGTGCACATAAAAAGATTAATAAAAAAAGAGAGGCTAGACAATTTTTTTCCTTTCTTCTCTGGAAATGCAGCCCTAAACAATTCTTCATGGTCGATTTTTGTCCACGCTGCAGCCAATTTTTTAAAACTTCACCAATTACACTTCCAGCGCTTCCAGAAATTTGTATCGTTCCATTTTGCACTCATTTTCGTTGTTCTTCGAAGTCTCCGAGATTGGCCACCTAACCATTGACAAAGTTCGCGTGTCAACCATTAAAACAAACATAATGTTGCAGGTCTGTGTATCATCAGCTATAAGTATAGATGTCGAATGAGTCCGAAAATTGCAACCAGTCATCGCAATGGTCTTTTCACTTTCCGTGTAAGACAATCGATGGCATCGCGTTTCATCATATATGAGCGTCGTGCCTGCGTTTCCGCAGGAATGACTGATCCGCACAGTCATTTGGACTTACAATTAGCAAACCCACGGACCTGAGCTCAATACACTGCGGACAATCACACACATTTACAAATGAAATTTATTCTGGAATTTGAAGGAATATACAAATGCTTCTCTCATTAATTCTATCCTACTAATATTGTGTTCTATCCTACTAATAATAATGGAAGAGATTATTTAATAAGCTGACGAAGAAAGACAGGTACATGGTTAAAGGATCAATCGAAAAATAGTGAGGATTACGGTTGTTCTCTTTTTTTCTTCCTCTTCTTCGGTAGATTCCTTTGCTTTCGACGTTTTTAAGATATATACTTTGGACATCAGGTCGAAATGAACCTTCGTCAACAGAGGACAGCTGTTTGAATAAATTAGGATAAAATCGACAGGAACTTTTACAGAATAAGTTTTCGGTCTGGTTTCACTTTTTTTTCAGTTTTTTAAACTTTTGTAGATATTTCTTGTCAGTTATCTCGATTTTTGTAAGCTCGCTGATTGTACAAGACACAAATTTATGTGTTAGTGAGTTAAGCATGCGACTAGCAATAATCGCGTCGATGCACGCAGCTGCTAGTTTCCATCCCGTTCAGTTTTGCTTCAAGTTCTTCGTCATATTTGTTCTTCTCTGCTTCTTTCCTAAGTTGCGTTTCGTTATTCGCTTTTAGAATCGGAAACACGACTGCGCGACCTTAATGTGATAAAGGGTCAGCAAACATGCAGCGGCCGGGCCTCGACAAGTACGCGGCTACCTTTCAGCTTCCTGAAGTAGCTACGAGCAACACGCGAAGTTACCGTTTTCTATCTTCGTCTCTACGAAACCCATCTTCTCGTTTGCGCTCCTTACTCAAGCGCGTTTAACCTTCCTTGCTATTCGATAGTTACTGAGAGAGAGAAAGCATCTAATTTTGTTTAATTACAATCTACTTGGAAAGCAGTTAAAGCTAAGTAATTAAGCAGTCACTATAATTTTAATTTTAATTTTTTCCACTGTGCTATCGCATTGCTAGAAAGACGCGTGGAAATGTTTTCCGTGTAGCATTAACATGCGGATAAATTTCTTTTAGCAGCAGAATTTAATCTCTACAAAATAATTATCCACACTATTCGTTGCTATAATCGAGATCATAACTTACTAATTACGAGTCTTATAAACTTTTTAAACTTACATTGCCATTGCAAATTTGAACTTTTGAAATTCTCGTCTTTATTTATCACGTTGCGTCCACAAAATCTTGATTTTAAATCAAAGTATACGATGAAAGAAAGTTTAGCTGTAATCAGCTTCGAAGCTATTGGAACAGTACTAAGCTGAAGATCACTTGCAATCCGGCAAGATACGATAGTCAGTAGCTTTCAGTGGTTAGACAGGATTCTGACAGATAGGTAGGTTGCCCTAAGGGCAACTCTGGTAGCTGCTAGCAACACGCTATGCCAAGTGGATGTCTTCGTCCGTAGCTTCCTCCTCGTTCTCCTCGACTTCGTGACGTTCGCTTTTCGACGATGCCGGATTGACATTTCGCTGCGAGCCGTGCGTCGCTGTAAATATCACGATTATCGTCCTGGGGCACGCGATGGTCGCGGCGTCGTATTGTATAGCGTATATTATGCGACCGGGCCGGAGAATTGCGGCAAAGCCGTACTTATGCCGTGCAATAAAAGCGCACTACGTAAATTAGAAATTCCAGCAACACGAGATCGCCGTTATTACATGTCGGGCGAGTAAAACGCCGCGCTACCGTAGCCGGTTCTCCCGCAGGTGTTTTGTGCGACTCGTACGAGAACTTTCGACATCTTCCGAAAAGCAATCAACGCTTTAAGGTGATTTATTTCACTGAATGTTCCCTCGCGAAAACCACGCTTGTCTCTCTCTTTCTCGTCCGCATTAACGATCGGCAGGTAATAATGCGGTATCGCGTCGTTGGGGTCCCCGAAACGCGTAGGAACCCTCGGCAAAAAAGCCGAGGGTCGCCCTCGTTACGTGTCGAGAACGAGCTTCTGGGAAGCTTCGTGTCTGGATAAGTTTTCGTCAACCGCAGACAGGATGCGTGTAAGAATTCCTTGCCGTTGGACCAAGCTCTCTCTCTCTCTCGCCGTTCCTCTCCGCTCTTTCTCAATCCTTTCTCCCTCGATCCGCATGCTTCGTCCCCTTTCCCCTTTTTGTTCCTTCTTTCTCTCTTTCCTTATCCTCGACTTTCGCGGTCGTGCGTCGGTCAAGTTACCGCTGCGCCGCGCCGGCACTGGTAACCTCTCCGCGGATTAATTCGAGATCGGGGTTGGGTGTGTGCAACCGTCGACCGGTTGCTGCAGTTGCACGCGCGAGCGAGCGTGCCTCGCCAACGTGGCGGTGCATCGCGCGCTGTCCGCACGCAAGCTCGGGATCGCGCTATCGGGTCCATATCGTCCAAATATTTATGAGCACCGCTTGCTAGCCAGCCGGCTTTATGACGCTGAATTTTACCCGCGACACGTTGTAAAGAAGCATGCATCTCTCGCTCGCGAGGTCACTTGTCCAGCATACATCTCGTACAATTTATAAAAAGAACTACTCCATAATTCTCTTTTATGATGTTTTTTTGATGATGATTATAGTGATTATGCGAAAAAAAGCACGAGTTGTCTCAGCGTCTCGGCGAGTTTAAAGATATATTCGGAGACGATACGGTTTTCAAAACGTTGTAATCTAAATCTTCAATCTTGAGAAAACGATTGAGCCGTAACGATTAAAGAAAAGAAATAATTTTGTCGATGCTTTCAATAAAATATTTCTGATTTAGAACCTTGCAACTGCATATGCCTTTGAGATTACGATTTCCATTGGGTCCCCCGGCAAACTGTAAATTGCGATTTAATCTGACGAGACGAAAAGTCTCGCGCTATCAACAGAGTAGTCGGCTCTCGTGAAATGCTGACCTGCCACGCGCGATGTATTCCAGATAAGCGTATCCGCTTTTCTACATATCTCGTGAGTTCGAGTCGTGTGTGCGAGTGCAGTTAACGTGGCCCAGCAAAGCGTGTAAAGAGGGCGGTCGGACCGGCCGCCTTTATTCAAGGTCGGATCCGGAAAGGAAAGTCCGATGTCGGGCGCGCGCGTCAGCTGGTACTTGATCTGAAAATGACACCGTGTATATACGGGCATCCTCTTTCCTCGCTCTCCTGTTCGTTCCGTGTCAAAGAGCACGGCCGTCGGCTTACTTCGATTATAAAGTGTCTTCCACGTCGCCGCCGCCACCGCCGCCGTCGCTGCCGCCTCAGTGCTTCGAGATACAAGTCAAGAATTTGACCCTCTTAAGCCCGGCGGGAGTGGCACGTCTCTCGCTAGAAATGATACGAGAGAGGTTTTCTGTCCTACATCGGATTGAGATTGACTCCCTCGATATTGCCAAGGATTATAGCGCCGCAAAAGTTGAAATGCGTACGAACGCATTCCGAAGTTGCAGTAAAGTCGGAGGTGCCGTGAGCGAAGGTCTATAAATTTACCTACATACCCAAGTAGAATAAAATTCCAGGGGAATTTTATGCGTGGAATTATATTGCTTTGTCAAATCATAAATTTTAATTTTCTACAAAGAATGTTCCTTTTTTTTCCCCTTTTCTAGTTTCAGTATTTCAATGAAGGCACGCTTTAACGAGGGTCCTGGTTTTCTTAAGTTTTCTGGGACGTAGAGCGCAGATAAATCTCGAGACAATCGCGAGGTCAATTGACTCCGATTCTTTAAACGGCGCAACGATTGTCTGCGCGGGTAAATAACTGCAGCTCGGCGAACCGTGTCGTCAAAGGGCGACTATCGAAGAATTCTGTTTCCTTTCAGTGTATTTCTTTCAGGGGGACAGGGGAAGTGCCGCGCTGTCGCGGATAATCGCGATATATCGCAGGCAGTTATATGCGAAAGCGCGCGCGTGATCGCGAACAATTCAAATCCCTATCTCTCGTGTATGTGCCATGCGGAACTATGTACCGCGCATATTGCTACACGGCTTTAATTAATTCGTGATCGGTAGCTCGTACCCATACCGCGTGAATTCTTTTCTTCCGTGCTCGCCCCCCCCCCCCCTCACGCCACGCGAAATCGGCATGCGATCGTTCCTTTGAGATTCCTGCTGGCCGTCGAGCGTTTGGTTCTTACAGTTTGCATTGTTCCCCTCGCCCCGTCTCGTATTTCTTTTTTGTAATTATGTTGCTGAGTTGTTTGATTTACGAACATTACAAATGCCAGAGATACTTGAACTCGTTTAAGACTTATCGAAAATAATCACAGATATACTTTTTTTTGGAATATTTTTAACAATTTTATATATCTCCGGAAAAAATTCGAATAAACTCGTTTGGCATTTGATACTAAGGAAGGAAAAGATAGTTCTATTTTCTGAAATACGAATTGGATATTTTATTGTTTAATTAATGCTATAGGGAATCTTTCTTACAGAGAGAGTTATCTTTAAATTAACTTAATAAAGGAAATGTTTAGTAAAAATTCAACTCAATCATTTGCATTTATTCGTATCCGTTTTAATGGTTTTATATCGTATCATTTACGGTACGTGAAGATAATACGTGTTGCATTCTCATAGCCAGCATTCCTGCGTTTCTCTCTTCCGATTCTTCAAAACGACTATGTCCTGGGCTCCAGCGGACAAATGCCTGCCGCGTTTGCTCGCCTCGCCGCTTTACGGTTTCTCGAGTCACGGATCGCACCGCACAGCCGGTAAATCGCACCCGGATAGACTCCTGCAATCCCGCAGCAGGCCGGTGGTAGGTGATAACGTTATGGTGCATTAGCGGCCGCGTGAATTTCTCATTAGTCATCAACGGTGCCCGTTGTAATTTCCAGCACGCGCTCCGCGCCATACCTGTGCCGGTGGGCCCTTTTTCTTCCTTTCTGCCCGACTCACTCCCCCTTTCGCCTTCCTTCATCCCTTCGGTGGTTGCGACGGAACGCTCAAATCGTATCTCGTACGTCGTGCGCGCTACTGCACGTGTCCTATTAATATCGCGTTGCACCCACACGCGCGGGTTAACGCGCGCGCGCGCTTTTAATGCGCGCGCGAACCGCTGCACCGTTGAAATATGAGGACAGCGGCGCGATACGCGTGATCGTACAATGCCGCTCATTAATGGCCGGCAGCTCCGACGCCGGCGTTGGCTCGCAGCTACGAGAATCGTCGGGAAACGCTTAGGCCCGCGCGCCGCCAAAGCGCGGAATAGGAGCGATTTGCCTCCTCGCATTAATGACCCGCTAGTTACGGACGATACTTAATCCCATCTGTCAATGTCAGAGCGAAAGTTGGCCGACAGGTTGCACGAAAGTGGCGAGCGTGAAAACACGGCGGAGCCGCGAGAGGTACCGCGACCGGCCGGATTATATCATAGAAACGTGCGGGGAAAGTTCGTTAAACGAGAATATCTGCTGTATAAACGTGCGCGTTGTAGGGCAAACAGGCAGGGGTTCTTATAAACGTGGGCTGAGCACACATTACGCTCCAATTAATCTTTTTTGAGCGACGTGAGGATTGAGCGTGGATTTAGCAGCGATGGTAGCGTAATATTTTAACGGCGTGCAGTGATCTACGGACTAATTTGATGACTGTCGAGTCAAATTATATTATAATTATGACTTTCTGAATTATTTGTAGTAACCAAGTACCGTGCGTTGTATCGAGCGGATATAACGGTGTTTATACAATAATTTATACAGTACGGTATTGTCGCATCATCAATTGCGAACACCCGGGTCGAGGAAGACGCGACTGAGGAAGAAAGAACGAAGATCGTAAAAGAAATCGACATTAATGATAGGCGTTGTACTCTTCGTGGGTGCTCTTACGATTACATGGGTACGAATCTCCGGCGTGTACATGAGAAATAATAAATTAGCCGGGCCCGACAGACCGTACAGACAATCGGGGCCCGTGCTCAATGTTATTAATGCTGGCCGCACGATTCGACAGCGATTATGTTATATAGAGGAGGCCATGACGTATGATGCGGCGCGGGCCCTCTGACGCGATTCATTACGGAAACAATGGATTCTTGGGCGCCTTCGTTAGATCGATGTGCCACGCGGCGTTAGCGTATTCCGGCTCGCGCGTCTGTATAATCGTGAGTAATGACGCCGGCGCGCCGCGTCGTGTTTTATGCAATTCCGAGCAGTCGTATCGGCTCGCGTGATCGCGGATTGGCAACGAGACGACCGGTGAGCGATAGAAGCAATTACGCTGGGAAATTGAATAACCAATTCGCGTTGGAGAAAATAAAATAAACGCGGGACGAGCGCCGGCGATCGTCACGGCCGTTTCTGCGAATGTCCGTGAGTGAAAGACTGCCAAGTAAAATTTTAATATTAACAATATTTTACGCGTAATACGTGATACCGAAGACCTCCTCTTCCTTCTCGGCCGCGATAACTTGAAACGGAGAAACCCGCGAGGGTCGCGACTCGACGTAAGGTAGTTAACCCTTTCACGAGCCGTCTGGAGGTATTACGCGATATACCGTCTCTCTTATATGGTAGTCGGGCGTAAAAAGTCGCTGGACCTACATCTTCGTGATGAACGAACGTGACACCATTGATAGCGGAATCCGTAGTGGAATCGTTAAGCGCGCGAGTTCATTGCCCGCTCCGTCGTATGCAAAAACTGGATTTGCAATTCTGGTAAAGAGAACACTGTATAGCGATGACAATGTGCACTGAGAGAAAAATGTAGTGACTTATGACCTCAATCATAATATTTCTAATGATAATTATGATTAACATAATTATGCATATAGTTAAGTTAATCATATTTCGTGTTAGAAATATATTATAAAATTATGGTTGAGGTCAAAAGTAACTATATTTTTCTCTCAGTGTCTCAAAGTAAATATTTCTCAGTCAATTAATAACTTATGTAGGGCAATTAAGTATATATGCACTGTTACCGAAAATACATGAATGTATTGCTAATGATCAACAAGTTTCGAAACGTCGCGGATTCCCGCAGGGGTTATACTTCCGCATAAATTTATACCGCGTCGTCTCGAGGTTCGTTAAGGCGCGCGTGTAATTTTATTTAGCCAGGATCAATTTGTAAGCGTCGCAGTGGCGCGCGTAGCGCGTTGGCAGACTCTTCGCTAGCGAGTGTCCAAAAAAGGCCGCAGTCGCTCGAGGTATTTAAATCATTGAACGCCGGCGAAGCTTTATCCGCGCGGATCAGCGATTAGGAATCACTTTTATCGTCTCGTCGCGAGTCGTGTAATCACGATAGCGGTGCCGGAGGATCCCGGAATTTCCGTAATCCTGGAAGCACGGGCTGCCTCGAAGAGAGCCGGGGTGTCCTACCGCGGAGACGCAGGCGACGGAGGTCGAGGTCGAGAGGGCGGAATACTAGGGCCATGGGAATCCAAAGCGTTTCGTCCCCAGCCGTCATAGCGGATTCCTGCGCGCATCCCGTAGGGCCGATAAGAGGAAACCCTTGTGCGCTCACGGCGGGCAACGGCATGCATGACCACCGCGTTGTGGTGCCGGTCACTCGGAATTTCTATTCGCCGCTTCCGTTATTTACAAACGCCGTCGTCCTTCTCACTATTTCGTGAGTGCGAAGTCCGCGAGTGTGGCGGCCGCGCATCGCAGAAGCTCCTCCGTTCTTCTGCGTGATTCGCGGATCATCGACGTGCTGCGCCTTCTTCTTGCGACACTTTCTTGGTCGCGAAGAATGCGAGGCCGCGATGAACGCGCGGGAATGACAGAGGATGGCAGGCACGGTTCGCCTTGTGCCAATCGATCAATTGAAAATGAAATTTATTCAGCAGAAGGTCGACCAGAAGAATTGTATCTCTTATGATAATTTGAACGCGTGGCTGCTAAACCACGTTGGAGATTCTCCTCTCACATCTCGGCATTATGTCGCTGAAATGATTATGCCGGCATGCGACTCGCGACGCAATTATAAAATTCTAACAAAGGAAGAAACGAAGCGGAGGATACCTTCTCGGCGCTCGTGAAATGTGACTGAGTATTATCGTTTTATTCATCTAACCGCGTGTTTCAGCAGGATCTTTACGATTCAGTAAAACGACCGTCGCAACGATTTTAGGTGAGCGACGGAGCCTCGCATTTCCCGCGTGTTTCTTTTTTATGCGTTTATGGCCCGGCGTTGTAAAGGTACGCGGTAAAGCATGGCGCGCGGGATGCGTTTATTAGCCCCTTGTGCAATTCGGCACACGGATTATAAAAGCCCGCTGAAATTTCACGAGTACGTTGGTGGCGCGCGGAACAACAATCAGCTTTACGAGAGCAAAGACCTCAACATCGCGGGTCGACGAATTGCTTCGACAAATCGTCGGTTAATAAGCTAACCGAGACCATATTCGCGAAATATAAATTTGTGAGCGATAATCGTTGGATTCAACTATTATTCAAGCACATATTAATTATATATATACATATTTTCTGAAACTGAACTCATTAATTATACCAAATTAGAATCTATTATTGTACATTTTATATGAAACGCTTTACGCTATTTTGAAGAATTATGTTTGACACATTGCTCTTTATGTTGCAATAACTGAATAATTCCAAACACAGAAGACGACGCCATTCGAATCAATAAATTGTCGATTTCGATAAACGAGTACAGAGACAGCGAGAGAATAAGAAAGCGCCGGGTTATTTTTCTCAAGGCGATTCAGAGGCTGATAACTGTCGTCGCTTGAGAAAGAGAGAGCGGGTAGGCGTTTCCGTTAGACCGTAACGATATCGTCAGGTTGCATAAGGGAGGCCCGCAGTTATGACAGATTACGAGCGCATAAATAATGACCTCGTGATTTTCGACGTGTGTATCCTCGTTCGGCGTCTACCGCCTGTATAAAGGGTGTACAAAAATTCATTTTCATCCCGAGTGTTTCTTTTATTGGAAGAAGTTAAGGTGGAGACATGTCCTTAAGATACTTAAAATAATTCTCCTTGAAACAGGATCGCGCGAGACGTGATTATCGTTGCTTTTCAATCCCAGGACGCTTCACATTTCTGCTGTCTTCTTAAATCCCGATTTAATCGCTTCTTATCGAGATATTCAGATCTCCAACGACGATCTCGATGGTCCAACCGAGGAATGAGAATCCGAACGATGATGCCTTAATTCCCGGGCACCCCGTATACACACGCATGTGCGTGTATTTACAGCAGAGTGGAGTAAAGAAAGAGGGAGGGGAAGGTAGAGTATATCAAGACCAGTGATCTACGGCGGGGTCCGTAGATCGATGACTGACCGCACCGCCCGAACAGCTGCTGCCAGGTCGCGGGGCGACCTCGGTCTGAGGTTGATCGATGACTTTGACGATGACCTCGCCGACGGAACGATTGCTCGCTCCCCGGCCGGCATTCTTTCGCTCCGCTCCTCATGCCCTGCTCGTATACACGAAGCAGGAACTCTTCTTCGACGGGGCTCGGAGGGCCCCGGTGACGTTTGATCACTGCGAAGTATGCAAACCGGTATATCCCTGCTAACTATACTGTGGGCCACCGCGATGCCAGCACAGAGGAACAAAGGTCGATCTACAGCGTCGATCGTGGTACGTAGGTACTCGCTTGTATCGCGCCTGTTCACTCGCCTTTTGCGGCCGCAACCGTGAACTTGCACATTTTTCGCGCTATCATACCAGTGTACTGACAAACTTTGTAAAAGCAAAAAAAGATACACGTTTAATTAATAGAAACGTTAGAAAAAACGCGAGGAGAAAAAATTTAATTAATATCAATTGAAGACGCTGTGTACTTATTTAATGCAGAATTTAGAATATCTTCAAAGGAAGAAAATAGGTAATAATTTGCGAACTCTAATATAAAAATTAATTATTGAGAAACCATGAATCCTAATCGTTATATTTTTTATAATTGCCAATATGTTATTCTTTTTACGAATATAAGTTTATTATAAGATGAGATGAATATTTATTTCAATATATGTTACATATTGATAATGTAATGCAAAGTTAATGAAAAATTTGAAAATTATACACTATTTTTTCATAAGAAATAGCAAACAAATAGAAAGAACAAGAGAACGTAAATTTCGATTGATAAGTTTGAAGACATTCGATTTCATAGTCAAATAACTTGTTCAAGCAAAATCAAGTATTATCTTCACTCTCTTTGTAACTTCGCACCTGCCCCTGACTGCGATCACGAAACTTACGCGCGTGGCAGACTCGAAAAGGGAGAATCTCCTCGATATACGCCGGTCCTTCCGAGTGTAACGCTGCCGATTCTAGCCGTTTATAACGAGTTCCCGCTCGATTGTATCGCAATTACCGGTAAACAAATTGCCCCGTCAATTTCGCAAATTGCAGGCTCGGAGAATGAAATCTCACAATCTGGACTCCCCGTGCGCGCTACCTCCGTTCCAATCGCACGCACACGACGCAACGCGCGCACCCGACGCACGTGCGCGCGTTTCAGGCGCACGATACACGTATATATGCACGCCCGGGATCGGTGAATGCTGCGTCGGGCGCAGTTGAATTAGCAGCACGCGGCTCATCCCAAATGAATCAACTGGGATGTGCCGCGCCGCGAACTTACAATCGCGTAATAGAACTTTGTAATATTGATAAACACAGGTAAATACAGTCCCTCGGACATTTCTTTCTGCATAATCATTGCAGATAGTTTTGCGCTAATAACGCAACCCGTTGATTATCCCTCTCTCTCCGAACCGACCACCGTTATTGACTACAGTTTATTTGTTTTTCGCCACATGATCCGACCGGAGTTTTCATTCATAGTCGTAATCTTCGTATCTCGTGCCAGGTTGCAACGGTGCGCGCACGCTGCTTGAATACGTGCGAATCTCATTCATTCACCCGCGTGTTTTCGCTCCTCGGCTTGAACGATCTCCCGTAGGAGATCGCGGAGCACCGCGGAAACCAGCCCTTCCTTTCGAGCTCCTTCACCAGCGTTCACCCTTGAGCGTAGGAGCTGCGTGTTACATCGGGGACAGGTAAACGGCGTACGGGCACATCCGTGGGATACTTATCTGTAAATGGCTGCTTTGCATACAGTAACGTTGGACGCGTTTACAGGCAATGGAGCCGCCTCCCGGCTTACTTTCGATTTTCTTTGCCCGCTTGCGTGGTCGCGGAACCGAGCTGAGGCTGTGCACTGCGCATACCAATGCCTGCAGCGCGGCCACGTCGATATAAACGATGCACGATGATGCCAGTTGAAGAGCCGCGTAGATGATGTTCGTGACAATTTGCATGATTCTTTCCCGCGATATTGTCTACATGATGTTCTAATTGATTGGTTTTTCTTGCCACTATTTAGCTTATAATTTTAAGAATCTGGAATATATAGTTACTCATAAAACGAAATATTATCGGTGGACTGTTTTGCATCTCTCATAGAAGTCTAAAAATAAAAAAGAAACATGTAAGTGGATTAAAAAAGAAAAGAAATTTGTTTTATGTTTATTACTTCAATAATTTTGTGAGACATTTATTATATTATAAAACTTTCAATGGGGCTTTATTATAAAATTAATTGCAATATTATGATATTGTTAATGAGAAAATAAAACGGTTTAATTATTTTCTTTTGAGGTGCTTTCTTTTCGCAACATGCTTCGTCTACTATTGCCAACGAGCACGAAGATCGTTTTTCTGTGTCTGAGAATGTTAGAATTTGTATTCGCGATGATCATACATCGGTTCCAAGAGGCGCGTTGCGTTTGGCGTAAAGTGAGTGCCGGATCGGTGTTCCGCGTTCGTGCAGGCAACCATAATATCGAACCGGATAATTAATTACGAAGTGAGAGCGGCGGCCGAGCATATCTTCCGACATCTTCGTCCCGTTTTACATTGTGACCGGCCTGGACGTATCGCCAGTGGCTTATGTCTACAGGGTGAACCAGAGAGTGGACCATTAATTCGTCTCTTCATGAACTCTGCGAGTGTTTTATTATCCGGGTCTTGCTCCACCGTGGGAGAGATACGGATACGCTTTTTTTCCTCTTTCCCTCGTCGCAAACCTTCAAGATTATCATAATCGTTTCTTCACGAGAGAGAGACTGCTCGCTTTCTTAATGATAACGCCCCGATAAGATACTTCGCCTCCGGATACGGAATACATTGAAAGTACGGGCATGCACACATGTACGCGTAAATGTAATTTATAGCAGATGTTCTCTTGAGTATAATCTGATAATAAATAACGTGCGCGATAACAAACGTTGCAAATGACAAAACGGTCGATCGTTATACATTGGAAATATAAAAATATAATTCGGAGAATAAAATTCGCAATTGCAGATTATTTGCCGAAACGAAATACGCTTACCGTTATGTATTTGATCAATTTTCTAAAATCCATCGTGACCGTTCATGCAGACCTTAAGCGAGGTGTTTACGGAAAGGGAACTCACGCCTCTATCCCTGCAGTCGACCCCTTTCAGGTTCAACGATCGAAGGTCGGCCCCGCGATCGATCCCCGATCTTCCGGGTGTCATCCGGGGTACGGGCATCGGCTCCGCCGTGCGGCTCCCGTATCGAGGCAGCGCGTAATTTTAGCCCGAGACAGATCAGGTGTTACGTGGGTCCGGGAGCGTATTAATCATTCTGAATGTACGTGCGCGAACGGGCGGAGGAAGGAACGAGGCTGGTCTTGGAAGTTGCACGCGAAACTGGTATCCATGATACGCCTATCTCGCGATCGGCTGCGGCTTTAAGCGGCGTGCATACCGCCGCCGCCGCCGATGCACCCGGGCCCCGGTTGCATATTGGGGCCCGTAATTACGGAGGCTCGCTCGCTCGCTCGCTCGCTTCCTTGCCTCCCTGGGCCCCCCTTGCCCTGCTTCGCTTGCGCTTCGTTTTTCCGCTTAGGTCTGGTTAGAACGTGCCACGCCGCCACCTGTGCCCGCTGCAGACGCAACGGGGGTCTTATATGGTGAAGGCTCCTCTCTGATCCTCCATGCCACGCGAGGTCGTGCGGATGCATTTTGCACGAGAGCCGCGCGAAAACGAGCGCGCCGCTCTCGCGGCAGCGGCGGCGCGGCGTCCCGCCACGGGTGTGAGTTTCCTCTCGTTTTTTCCTTTGCATTATTGAACCTCGCGACCAGCCTCGTTCGCTCACTCGCAGCTGCATGACGGGCGGTCACGAATGCGCCACTGAACTCGCATTAGTCCGCGTCGTACGTTTTATAGCGCGAGCGTAAAAAGTAGCTGGACGTTATTAAGTTCACTATAATCATACGAATTTTTCTTTTTTTTTTTACACGAGACTTGTCGAGAACTATCGACGTATCAACACAAAATAAATTTTACGTTTTAAACAATTTTCAGTCTATTTTAACAGAATCTTAATTCGAAATTTTGGCGTAAGTCTTGTATGAATCATGAATCTGTGATATTTTATCTTTTACAGTGAAATTACATTTTAAAGTTATTAGGGTTAAAGGGAGGGTTAAAGTTGCGCGTTTCACGGAGTAATGTAAAACAGAAATTGATATCGCTATATATAGTTCCTGATGCTTGATATCACGGTACGGTCAGACGGGTTCATCGTACCTGGCGTAACCCTGAACTTCACGGCAGTGCGTTAAAGTGATATAGGACCGTGGCGGCGACTGTACGGGCTGGCATTAAATTCGCTAACGAACGTTACGTGGTTTATAATCGTTTAACGGGTTGAACCGTAACGATTACTCGAAGAATTATAGGCGTGCACTGTCGCCAGTGACTCCAGTCGCGTCTCTGACCGTTGCGCATTGCTTCTTTCCTCGTAACCTCGAAAATGTTCCATCCATGTTTGCCAATCAGAAAATGGTTTTCTCGTACGGAGTACATACAGAAATGATTGCAAATCAACGTGATTGAAGATTACCGATTAATGAGAATTTTCTAATAACATATTAAGTTTTAATTGCACATAATTTTAATCAACTATATTTATCAAATATGAAATTAATAAGTATATACGTAGTTAACTACATGAATTATAAAATTCACACGCAATGCAATATAAGAGTAAAAGCAGATCGTAAACCTGTTATTTTGTTCAGTTGAAAGTATTCTTCTTTTTGACTGTTTCTACTGCAAATGCCACTCTTTCCGTCTGCAAGAGCCGCGCGATTTGTGGATTGCGGATCTCGGAGTTCATCGTACTCGCCGCAACCCGCATCCGGGCTTCGTGCGTTGAAGTGATATAGGGAGCCTTAACAGCGGCATCGGCGCTCAGTGACCGGCATTAAATTAGCTAACGAACGAGTCCGGTCGTGGGCAGTGCGCCTATGCTTAATAAAAAAATATTCCGCCACGACGCCCTGTCCCTCTCTCCCCCGCCGCGCGTTGCGGCGCGGCGCGGTGTATAAGAGCGGGTCTTCGGGTCGGCGATGATGCCCTCTCCGCCTCGGTCCCGTGGCGGTGCACAATCAGCGGAGCGTGCTCGTAATGACCATTACCGTCCGTACTCGCTACCTTCTTCGCCCACCACGGTAATGGCTCGTGTCTACTAAGTTCTCTCGCTCGTAAGTTGCCCGATACACCTATCTCAGGGACGCATAACCGCTATCAAGCGCGTAATATACTGCTTGTCCGCGCCACCGGAGATAAGACAGTCACGGACTAAGTTGGCGCTGCAGGGACGGCAGGAATAAGGACTCGGTGAGCTTCCTTTAGCCTGTAGATACGATTGAAAACGCGTTTCGAAAACTTACATATTTATTACAGTTTCATTTTTAATAATTTCCAACTCGTCAGTGTCGAAAGTGAACATCAGCGATAATTATTTCTGTCCACTCTGCGAAACGGAAAGGAAACGATTTCCTCCCTCGAAATCAGGCGGAATCACGTATAATGTTAAATGCGCGCCGAGATTGCGGTTCGAGCCACATCCGCATCTTTCTCCCCCCCCCCCCCTCCCCCTCGGACTTCCTTTCGGAAGCGAGCGCGACCTCCGGCGCATCCTCGATGTCTCGGGGAATATCCGTCTTGGGGAGGCGTTTCCTACCCGGTGGGGTTTCGCAACGGTGGCCGCTGGCTGCCCATTACGACGCACGTCGGTCGCGGCGCACGTACCTATGTATAATGGCAATCATGTTAATTATCGTAAGTAGAGCCGCGCGCGCGAGCGGCGCGGCGGCCCGACGCGGCCGCCTTTCCGCGTAGTGGTAACGGCGTGTGCCACCATTACGGGGATCGCCTTACCGTGAACGCACGCTATTCATTCCCTCCGTACGCGAGCGGGCGGCCTCCCCCCTCGTCCGCGCGGGAGAGACGGTGGAAGAAGGCGATTGCTCTAGAGAGGAAGGAAGGTCGAACGAGCGAACCCAGAAGCATATGCTCGCGCACGCCCGCCACCCCCTTCCGTCTGCGGACCGACGATTGTGCGAGCTTCCGGCTCGCGGTAATTAGGAGCCCCGCGAAACGCATGCACCAAATCGGGTCCCCTTGTTCTGCCGGTTTTCGCAAGACGACGCGCCGTCGTGTCGCGAGGCTTAATTGCGATCTAATCCGATTAGCGCGTTCCTGAGAGTCGCTAGCAATCTCTTTCTCTCTTTGATACGTGTATCTTTTCACGTAACGTACGATTGTTTGGATGCATTATCTGCGTAAACGCAGGTATTTGTCATGCGTCGGGAAACACGTCGCTCGTTTCCACACTCGTCGTCTTCTCCCCCGCCGCGTCCTTCTTTCCGTTTGGGATTGGTATCTGCGTTTGAACGTTACGATGGAGTATATCGCATAATGGCAGAGTTCCTGCCGGCTACTTAGTTTTCATAACGAGACCCGATCTGACAGAGAAACGCACTTATTTTATGTTTATTAGTTTATCTAGTAATCAAATATATTTCACTCATCAAATAAAAAATTCTGATTTATTTCTTACTTTTCTTATTATTTTTATGTAATTCCATTAAACAGCGTAACGGAGGTTGCGCGCGCTGCCGCTAAATCTGTATTTTCGTCGATATTATCGTTGTTGCCGACCGGAGATTAGATCCGATTCGCGCATGGAAGCGCAGATCGGAATTCGTAGATGTGACGGTATCGCGTGAAAAATGAGTTCGTAGTAGCCGGTATAGCTCGCGAAAGCGTGCATTAAGGTCGATCTTAATTGGCGCCGATTTAATTAGGATCACCAGCGTGACGGTTAGCAATAGGCCAGGTCTAAGTCGGAGGTAAGAAAATGTCGGTGTGCGTTATTAAGACGCGCAGCCTTCCTCGTCGTCACGGAAGCTGATTGCACCGCATTCTCTTTCGACCCCTTGCAGCTGCGGCTGAAGAAGTGCCGAAGTCACGAGCCGCGTTAAAGTTGAAGCTAATTACGACGAGATAGAAACGTACAAATACTAACACCTCATGCGTTATCATAAATATTAAAGTATGAAAGAGCAATTAGTAATTGTAGTCTAATATTTCAGATGAAATGATGTAGATTCCAGATCTATAATCATGATATATGATATTTGACGAAAATTATATATGTATACATAAATGTAATATAATATTTATGTATACATAAATATAATATATTATATTAATCGCTCAGCGCCGTGAATTTAAACATTGTTTTCTTCTATAATATGAATTGTCCGCGACACGCATTTCAAAGCGCGATAAATCTAAATAACAATAACGGGAAGAACACATTGTGTGTGTATGGCGTTGTTTGAATATTATCAATCACTTTATTGTGCCGAACGGAATGAGAATTGAGAATTTCAATCGATGTGACTAGCATAAATATTTACGTCAATTATCGTGCTTTTATTGCCATCGAAAGAAATGTAATAACGAAATTTTTCGTTGAACTTATTGAAATTATATCGGTTTGAATTCACCGCAATCGGCGGATACAACTTCTCCGCGCGCGCACGGAAATCAGATGCGGCTGATGTCTGGCCGGAGGTGGCTTACGGTTCAGTTGAAATTCGGTCGAGTGCAGCGGCACCGGCGAGACTAGAGAAGCCGGCCAATTAATTACCGCGAAAGGAAGGAAGGAGCCAAGATCACGGACGCGGGAGGCGCACTTGAATTTCCACGCGAATCTCTCGCGATGTGCTTGAGCCGCCGAGCGTGGCTTTCGCATATAATCAACAGCGGTCTGAGGCCCGATTATGTTTCTCACCTCCTTCATTTCTGTCTTTCTATCTTACTTCGCGTCTCGCTTCTGTCTCTCTTTCTCTCACTCTTGTTCTTTTCCTCTCTTTTCATCTTTTTCTCTTGTTCGTCGCCAAGCAGAAAACCTGTGGTTTGGTATGTCTACCTACTTCTTGTACTCGCATACGCGCGCGCGCGTGCAACGCCTTCTTTTATTTATTTAGCAGGCCAGGAAGCCGTTAATTCTGCCGGCAGTCCCGCGGTAACTAATTAAAGGTCAGGACGCAGTCTTATCCGGGGAACGCCGCGTTGTAAGCGCCGGTTTCCGGCCCCGCGGGTCGACTTTCATAGCCCCGCGATAAACGCGATATCTCCGACCGAATCCTGGTTAACGATCGCCCCGGCATATTCTTGCGAATCCCGACCGGGAGGATGCAGCATCTCTTTCCGCATTTAATTGAGTCGCACACTTTCGCAGATAAGGAACGAAAGATGCGCGAGTATCGATTTTCTGACGGGCTCGATTTAAATCTACATCCGGGAATTCTAATGCAATGACTTTCATGAAAAAAAAATCATGAAGAATGTTGCAATAATAAATTAATTAATATATAAGATATATCGATAACATGTGAAATAAAAAATGGAAACGATTAATCAATTTTTAAGCGAGCTACATTCATCATGTATTTCACGTTTATCATTTTTCACACGCTCGACGACGCGACAAAAAAAAAACAGCTTAATCGAATGATTGTCGCCGAGAATGGAACGCTTTAAAAGCAGCGACCCAGTCTCTTGCGCGTTATAATTACAGATTGGAATGTGCAGCTTGTTCGGGGAAGGTTTCGTAACTCGGTGGGGATATAAACTGCGTTTACGGTCTAATTAAACCTTTCTGCGCGGACGAGAATTTCGATACTTATCGATGCCGCGCACGCAGAGCCGATCGAAATGGACGAAACGTCCGTCGGCCGATTGGGCTCTTAGAACAAGCTCGACGACGTCGAAATGAAATCATTAGCCGGCGCGAGAACGGGGCACAGACTCGCCGCTAATGGCGCGGCGTATATGGCAGCTAAATAATGGCATTGTATCGATCACTCGATTTCTATCGTTAACAAGCCGGGCTATCGCGTAAAAAAAAGAGGGCTATCAACGTTGATTGTAACTCAATTTTTGCCGTTCTCATAATAGACGTCGGCCTCACGGTCTCGACGTACTTCGTTATACGATCGACAGGAACCGGCCGCCTTCCACCGCATATCGAATGCATAACACACCACGCGATGTCGCATGCGTGTTGCGTCGGAGAGCCGGAACACACCGATTCCTCTTATCGTCGCACCTGTCCTCTGTGTCTGCTTTGTTTCTGCACTCTCTATATTCCGTACAGATCCAACGGAATTTTATATGATGAAGTTATTGCATATAATCAAGATAAAAAGAGATAAAAACATGATATATTGATAGAAAAAGTGAATCAGAATATTTCTATTTATTTATTATTTTTACGAATATCACGATCTTTCATTGTGTATTTCGCACTTATAAAATTCTCATTCACACTGCGGGTTGAATTTGATATTTAAATTTATGATAACAAAAATATGTGGGATTGAAAAATGAATGTTTTTTTTTTAATGAATTTGAGGTCTACTTTTTCTTGGCTTTAGATTTATGTTAGAAATTTGAAGCAATTAGGTATAATTTTGAATGTAAAATATCACTACACTGAGAAAAATGTTTTGTATTATATTATGAACCAAATGTTTTGTTGATATATGCTCAAGAAATTTATTTAGTTGCTGTAAACAAATATGTTATTTGCTTATATCTTGTTAAGTTGTTTTGGTTTAGAGAACAGTTTTGTTCTTTAAACAATTCTATTTTGTTCTCTAGCAACTAAATAAATTTCTTGAACATATATCAACAAAACTTTTGGTTCATGATACAAAAAATTTCTGTCAGTGTACAATGAATAATAAACAGAAAATGTTATTTCTTGGTATTGCCCTGTTTTTATAATTAATTGACATGTAATGTATGAAGAAAATACCATTATAACTCGATGGTGTCCGTATGCGACCATTCTTCCTTTTGCGCGACACAAGCGCGGCTCGTTTCTGTGTCTCTGGCCCGATTGTTAGCTACATGCATTCGTGGGACGCAATAGAGGAGAACAAAGTTGAATCGTTTCAATAAATTCCCATTAGGTCGATCTTGTCAAGATCTCGGATCTTTTTACTATCTACCAACTAGTCTCTACACGCCCAACTGCGTTTTAATAGCCAAATAAATATATTCACAGACAATATACTCGCTTTCACGTAGTCAATAAGATAACTTTTTTTTTAAATTCATCGATAATCAGCCAATAAAATATAACAAAAATATAACATTGTAGCATATGTCCGATTTTGTGATTGATAAAATTCGTATATTGAATTCAGAATACCTGAAAAAAGAGCAGTTTATATAATAATATATCATATTTTTATTTTTATTATATTATACATTTATTATATTTTTAGGCGACGAATTCTTCAGGTATCTAAAAGAAAATTTCTCGATTCATTCATTACTTCACATTTGAATGTTCTATTTTAGCAAGAACTTGTTTACTCTGGCAAAATATGAATTAGTGCACGAAGTTATTAGACTTGTACTGGGCAGCAGCAATTAACTATCGTAATTAACGATACTGGTACAGTGGGCGTGCCGCATGGATAAACACCCGGCAATGACGTGACCGTCACCGGTCAGATCGGCAAATAAAACGATATCAGGCATTCAGGTCGAATCTCCTACGTACGTGATCGTTCGAAATCGCGGCGGACCGCTACACGCCGCGCGCGAGAACGAGAACGCCTGATTGAAAGTAACGACCGATCCCGTCGACGTGCTGCACGCATTTACCGGCGCGCTTTAGCCGCGACCCTTATTCGCGTGGATACTCTTTTTGCATCTACCTAAAACCACAGGTTGCTGCTTTATTAATGATGTTGTAACGGTGCTACATTAAGGAGTGTCGACGGCTCTTCTTTGTGGCGAAAAGAGAGAAAGAGGGAGACGGCGAGAAAAACGGTTATCTAAAGTTCACGCTTTTCGGTCAAGGAGCCGAGGAAATATCTCGAAACGTATCAATCATTCTTTTTCACTTTGATAAGAACTGCCGCTGATGTATGTGGAAGTAGATTTATTTTCACGAACATATTTTTTGCATATGCTTCTATTACATTCTGAACGCTTTTGGAATCCGTTTCTCACGAGATATAATTTATTGCGCGTCATGTGCATTAATAAATTTGATGTATACGTCAAGCTTCGATTATCCTAATTAATAATTTTGACCTCTGTTATTTTATTTCTTTATTTATTGCAGATTTGTGAAATGGCATTCCGAAATGCGAATTTTTATCTAATCTTTTAGGCGATGGAGAAGAGTTGCAATATACATTTCGTTTTTATTTTTTTTTAAATCGTGTGTCGATCAGTTTTGAAATGTGGTCTATTTCAACGCTAGGAATGTAATTTTACATTATTAATTTGAATTCAAATTTAATATTATTGAGAATATAGACATAGAACTACTAGACTGCT
The DNA here is from genome assembly GCA_021460005.1 of Tetramorium alpestre. Taxonomy (NCBI): domain Eukaryota; kingdom Metazoa; phylum Arthropoda; class Insecta; order Hymenoptera; family Formicidae; genus Tetramorium; species Tetramorium alpestre. The sequence goes on from JAJVSH010000010.1 coordinate 1,677,607, forward strand.
AAACATAAAAATCATACTAAATTTCAAACGTAAAATATGAATACTTATTTATTGTTCGTCATACATATATACATATATACATATCGGCAGTTATTCATTTATTAAAGATTTATTAAAGAAGAGTGCAGGCCGAAGATTTATCTCCTTTATATCAGCGCAGTACAAAAAATTGAAAGCGCATTTGATTTGGCGCGTTTGAAGATGTGCATGATGCTTAACCGGTACGGAAAAGCGCTCGAGACGTAGAGAACTCATTGCGTAATAAATCTAACTCGAATCGCTCATAAGCGCGTAGGGTACATAGGACCGTTGTAGTCACTCTCGCGATGCAGTCAGCATATCGTAAAATAAAATTTGTAGCGCCGCGTGTCACTGACGGGAACATAATTGTGACGGGTGTGTGTCGTAAACATAGCTGTTACACGTATAACCGACACTCGTCAACCGCGACACAATTGGAATATGATTTAAGATCGTATCGTAATCCCGTAGCAGATCTCTGTCTCTCTAATCCCCCTGATATCTCTATTATACATATTTCACTCTTCATTGTTATTTTAGATCAGTTGTACGTTGCGAGATTCGGAGTCGATTGCGCGAAAGCGAAGCGATATTGCGCGATATCATAATCGAGCAATTCGGCCCACACGAAAAACTAGCGCGTTTGTCTCGGTCTAGGGACGCTGAAAATAACAGACTCCAAATTATCATTTAACGGCGAATGATAGTTTCTTTTCTGTTGGATGCTTCCTACGCATCGGAGACTTGTACTTTGCTCGTTACACGGACACAAGACGCCGTAGAACGGCATGTCGGACGGACGTTAGGCGGCGTGTCTCGATTCACACGAGTATTCCGATACGTACGAAAGCCGAGGGCTGCGTGACGGCCAGTCAGCGGTCGTTCCCGGACACAAATCTGCCTTCGCAATTTATTTCCCGCGCGCAATTCTCGAAAAGGATGAGCGTCGTCCGTCCCGTCTCCGCGTCCGTCTGGCAAGAAAATCGCGGCCAGGCGTACATACACGGCGAGTTGCCTGGCGTCGCTCCGTGAATGGCGGAACGCAAAGCTGAATGAAAGAGTTGGAGAACAAGGAGAAGGAGGAGATCGGAGCGGAAGAAAAGGCCGAAGAGAGGAATAGGAGAAGGAGAGGAGGACGAAGACGAAGATGAGAAGTCTCCACCTTCACTCGAGTGGTCACATAACGTGACGTGTGAGCGATGCTTACTCTCCCACAACGACGAGCGGTAGTAGATGATGCTATAATGGTTGGGAGTCGGACATGTGAGCGCGCGCGGACAGGAAGTCCAGGTTCCCTATGTACTATAAGACGCGCGGAATCACGCGGATCTTCGCATGGGGGCCTTGCGAACCTCTCCTACGTGTCACGCAACTCATTCACGAGCTTTTCCACGTTGCATTAAGTCCCATTACCTGGGCCGCGCGAGTAGCGACCGGTCAGTACCGCCGCTGTTACACGCCCAGCACGCGGTGCATGCTTCTGCCTTGAAAAATTAATTGCCCGCGAGATCTGCGAGAAGAGTAAAGTGTAAGACACGTTGTGCCATTTTAAATGCGGATTGAGTATTCGTAATCATTAGATTCCTAATGCGTTTGTCGGTATCCGTGCGTAATTCTGCGAAAATCATTAACATAATCATGTTTCAAGATGATGCTTTCTCGACGTTTAACGAGCAATCATTGCTTCAAAATTTAACATTATTGTAGATGTAAATTTGAAATATTTATTATATAAATTATTTTATAGAGAGATTGGGATTGAAATGATTTTAATAATAGTTGTACAGTGCTAATGATACAAAAGCTTCTTTATGATAATTTAATATCAAAATAATATTTGTTATTCGCGTAACGAAATAATTTAATAGTGAAGAATTACGACGTCTACCGGCGATCACATTTTACTAGCGAAATTTTTCTAGACTGACTGTGAGTTAGGCGCGCCTTAATTGAATGACATCTTACATCACTAGGTCGCGCAGGATATGGGGGACTCGTGAAACGACAAACGTAGCCGTGGAATGCATCGCTCATTCGAAGCCCCGCGCGACTTGAGTGTCGTTCATCCGCCGACAGGAAATCGCGACGCGTTGCGTAAGAGAGCGCATTATCGTAGTTACGCGGGGCAGGCAGTTACAATTTCATTCACGAGAAGAGCGCTCCCTCTCGTTCGCACTACCGTGGTATCCCTCGCGCGCGTTCGCTTTCTCCCGACGGGTTCCATCAGAAGCAGCCGGTGCCCGCCGACCTCGGCCGGCTTCCTTTATCCCTCGTCCATTTTGGTCCCCGTCGTGCCGAGGCGCGGGGAAGAGGACTCGGGGCGTCGCGCGGTGCTCTCGTCGGTGATTGTTACATCAGAAAAAAACCGCCGCGGACAAAAAGCGTGGATAATTTAAATTACATTTCTCATCATAACCCGCGCGAGCCAGTTAAACCAACACCGGCTTTTTGTCCCGGTGCACCGCGAGGCGACTCGAGCGAATGGGCGCCTGCCTCGCCACGCCGAGGTGACTCTGCCGCTCCGTCGCTCCTTGTCCTCTTCCCCTCTCGCGTCCACCCTCTCGTCTCACCCCTATTCTTCTTTTCGTACTTCCCTTCCTCGCCCCGCATCGTCCACCCCGACCATGACGATGATTGACTCGAACGCTTTCATCATTGTTCGTGAAAATTGAATTTCTTTTGTTCGATCGAGAAATGTACGGGAACATGCTCCTTGGAGCGATTTTTACTCAAAAAAAGAACGCGCGGCACCTGAATATTCGGAAGACAGTGAATTTCACGGTTCTTCAGCGGAAGCCGCGAAAATTGTAGCTGCGCCTGCGTCGTGAACGGATGCTGCGAGACGGCGCGGGGAGCGTGCGACTTGAACGAATCCGACGCGGTAAACATCGGTAAATTATTGCGCGACGTGTCTGGCGTTCCGTGGGGACGCGTCCGCTGCTTTTTCATCGCCCGAATCCTCAGCGGGGATCCCTTGAAAGCGGGGCCCGGTGGGACTCGGCGGAGTTCGTGCGGCGACCCGAGTTAACAGCGGCAGCCCGGTCGTCGTCGCCGTCGTCGTCCTCCGCGACCGGTAGCCTCCTGGGGACCTCGTTATCGGTACGATGTTGATATATGGCGTGCATTGCTCCACCGTCCACGCCCCGCGTCCACGCTTCCTCGCGCGCATCTCTCTTTGCTTGCGCGGCGAGAGAGAGCGGTTCTTGTTACAAGTAACGCCGCTGCCGCAGCAACCGGGCCTCAACCGGGATATTCAGGCCCCATTGTTCGGAGACCGCCTTCTGTGGCCAAGACCGACGCCGCTCGTTCATGCGATACTGTCTTATTATAAGGCGGCAATAGGCGGCGAGGCTCCCTGTGTCTCACACTTGTAGACACCGCAGCGTTCTGCACGAAAAACAGAATTGAGTTGATGTGGAAGGGTTTCCGCTTCTGCGCGAAATTTTTTCAACAAATTTGCCGTTCCTTAATGAGACGAATTCCAAATGTCGTTATGACAATTATAGATTTTTATAGTGAACCTATAAATGCGTCAATTGTTGTTTCTTACAACAATGTCTGCAACGACCGAGTCTGGAAGAAGATAAAATATATTCTTCGCTACTTATTTATAAAGTAGGCAATCTTTTATGATTGTTAAATCAGATAGAATCAGATTTCAATGGCTTTCTCTAGCTTTAAGCATAAATATGTATGTGCACGATAAAACTTATCCCCGTATTGCTTCCATCCTAGATCGCCAATCATTACATAGATATTCTAAGCACGAACACATTGTATAGAACGAAAGATAGAAAAGACTAGGCCAAAGGTAATAACAGCGACGAGCGAGAACCGCGCCTTATGAATAATGCAGAAATCGGACAAATTTATTAATTGCACGATGCAAACGCGCTGATATTCCCGCGAACATGCAAATCAGTTGGCGGGTGCATTATACCCACATTGTTCCCCGTACCGTTTCTCGACCATGTTGGATGTTAAGTGCACGGCGTAGATCCGCCCCGGAAAAAGAAAAGCGTACACCTTAAATTAGTCAGATAAGAGTTTTAGCGTCCCGTTGCGCCGCAATAACCGTAAAACGCCACACGATTCCTTATTCCGTACTCATTTCTCGTTTCTAGATGGAATCGTTCTATGTACAATGTCGGCATTTCTCAGACGTGAAATTCATCAAGATTGCGATAATCAATATTTCCATAAAGAACAGCCGGTATATATAAGGCGTAATAACTTAGCTCGTATTACTGTGGCGTAACATGTTTGCAAATGTAATCGCATGTTTAACTATTATGCCGATCTCTGGCAAAGTGAATATAAAAAAACAGCGAATACTTTTTAAGCCTAATAATAAAAAAATAATCTGAAAGGAACTATAAACTTTTCTAGTTGCAACGTAACACTGAAAAAATAATTCTGAGTAAAAACGAACGAATCAGAAAATCTTGTCGGATTGATCAAATTTTCTGATTATTATAATAGAACTCGATGCTTTATAACTTATAATAAACAAAATTCCTATTATAATAATCAGAATATTTAATCAATCCTTCAAGATTTTTCTGATTCTGATTTTTTTTCAGTGAATGATTGAACGATACAGAACTTAAATAAGAATGTAGCAGTTACAACGACGAAAAAGTAGAAAAATGTAAATTGTGCAAAACTAATTATACGCAGAGAAGTGGGATTAATGTGTTCAAAGGAAAAGTGGAAAATTTTATTCAGAAGAAATGATTTTCCAAACGCTAGAAATTTACGGTTTATCTTTACGGTTCGCTCCTCGCGGTTATCGAGGCTTTGCATACACCTCTGTCTCGTCGAAAGACATTGTAGGGCTTATATGGCGATCCGGCATAAATCAAAGGGCTAATATACTGCGAGCCACGGTAATGCAGCCGGCGCGGCGGAGGTCTTTTTATCGGCGACGTAAGACAATACGCATTTACATACGCGCGAGAGAGGAGAGCGTACGTGCCGCTCGCGGACAGTGCGAGAGAAGGGAGTGTATAGGTCTCTCTCTCCCTTCTTTTCTCTTTCTTTCTTTCTCTTGGGAGAGAGAGAGAGAGAGGACTCGCTTTTTCCGTTCGTCGCCGCCGCCGCTACAGCCGCGCTGCATCTCTCGCAAGAGCATATGGTATAGCTTATTGGAGCGAAGGCCGCGCCAGCGCAGCAATTACCGTGCTTTTGCCCGCCGGCTTCTGCGGATGCACCTCGGCGAGGTCCGCCTCGCACGTCCCTTTCCTTCCCGGATGCAACTCCCCGAACGCGCCGCTCTTCCCCCGACGTTGCNTGCGTGCGGCGAAAGTGTGTCATAAACGCGGTCGCTCGTCTACGAAAAGCAGCGATTGCAGATGAGTCCGTCGAGTATTTTTCGTATTCGCTCGGACTCCGCAGCAGTCTGTTTGGAACATTTATTAATGATAACGATATCTTTTCTCTGACTTTTTGAAATCGTTCAGCATTTGTAAGACGTTATTTCCAGGAGTTCCGAGTAATAACGACAGTATGAGAGATACGTATTTCATGTCTGTGTCCCCTTGGCGCTCCCTCTGGGCGATCAATTAAGCGGCCGCCGATTAACATCCTGCCGCAAGGACACGGAATCGCGGAAAGGAGGAATTGCAAGACGGTGCGGGCGGAACTCGTGTTTCTCTCAGAAGGGTTAACGAACGTCCCCTCGAGCCGCGTTCGTACATAATGCAGGGAATGGAAAGAGAGAGCGTGTGGCGGTCGGATCGGGAGAAGAGAGGTCCGAAGCGGGACTCGCGGTTTACGGGGACCGCGGGTTGACGTAGAAGAATTTAGGGGCGACGGCAAGAGCAAAGGCCCAGTTCGCGAGCGGCCAGATCCCTTTGAAGTCTAAAAACAATGGCATTGTCTCTTCAGTCTAGCGAAAGACCGCGTCTCCCTCTTTTTCTCATTCACCCCCCCTCTCTCTTCTCGCGGTCAGTCTTGCTTTTTAGATCCTTTTCCCTCGTCCTCGATCCACCAGAGGTTCCGCAGGGCCGAAAGGCCGTGGATCGGTAGGGGTAATCGCGAAATTTATATTTTTCATTTACAATCGACATATTGAATTCTTATTTTCAATCGAAACAAATGTTTTCGATTTTCAGACAAGTTTTTATATTATCTACTTTTAAAAGTGTCCGCCGGGTATATGACAAAAACATCATTTTGCCATAATTCTAAGCGTGAAGTTATACGTTTAATGCGAAATATAATGAGAATTTTTGTAGAAATCAAAAAGAGCTACTACCTACCGCCTCCAACCATAACTCGATTTTCGTCCTACGACCGCGACGAATGTAAACGCGCTACCGAATTCCAAGATGCATCTGCGTTACGCAGGTGCACTCGAAGTCGCGAATCTCTTTTTCTGTCGGAGGTTCGAGGATGCAGAAGATTCGTCGTTTCGTCGTAGCCGAAGGGCCATGCGATCCATAAAGGCAATTGGGCCAATTTACATTTTTTCATTTACATGGCCGGTACTGCGAAACGTTTCGAGAGAGACAAGATCGCGTACCGCTCTGGTTTCTGCCTCTGGCGGGACGAGAAGGCCGAGCGTGCGTGGATCCTGACAAACGACGCGATCCTGCCTGGATTGGTGCCGCGTCGGAGGCAGGGACCCCGGGCTCCGTTCGTTATTTCGGTGCGGCTTCCAGGAGCAGGGAATACGGAGATTCGGCCTGCCCATCCGTCTGTTCGTCCGTCGCGGTAGCCAGACCGAGGCTATTAGGCCTCACATGAGAACGTCCTTCTTTTGTCACGGTCGGAATTTATTCGTCTCGATTCAGCGGAATCCCTCCTCGTCAAAAAAGAAGCCGACTTGTCGCGCAGCCTCAGACGAGACACCCTCCCACTTCTCGTTGCCGACGATTTTAAATTTCCGATACGGTCGCCTCGTGAATTGACTTCTGCACACTCGATGTCACTCAACGATCCCAAAGATGTACTATCGAGTGCCGATATTCCGAAGATAGATAAGATCGCAGTTTCGGCAGAATCGCGGAATACATATTACATGCCTGTGATTGTCTGTGTAATAAAAAAAGATGATGATAAAATTACCCGAGATTAGAGATTTTTATTTTAATTATTGAATAAATAGTTTTTATATTGTTATTTTAAGAGACTTTCAACAACCACAATGGAAAGTATAACTGTAAAACTGTAATTTAGGAGGCTTATTTGTAAAATAATTTCCTGCGTATAGAAACAAAGAGAATGACGACTGGATCAATATAAAACTACAAACTACTTTGGATTAATATTCGTTGGCACGAATCAATATAAAACTACAAACTACTTTGGATTAATATTCATTGGCACGAAAATTTATTTTGAATCAATTGACTTTGTATATGTGCGGTTTCAAGGGAAAGACACTTTTGCTCGCAAAATGCAATCGCAACATTTTTTATTGGCGACTTGTAGATTTAACTTCTGCGAAGATAGATATTCTTATGAGGATTTCGAGGTGGTAGTAGTACAAATTATAACACGAGTTCCACAATTCTCTGAATGTGAGATCGTCGCGTCTCGTGAAAGAGAGTTTGCAAAACAAGCCGGGTATAAAAAAAGAAAACCGTACCGTCTCGTCGAACGAATATGCACCGTGCTCGCGATCCAATTAAGAAAGCGCGATTCGAGTGCATCGCGGCGCGGTACCTTCGTTTCGCCTCTTAAGGAGCTGGCCGCAATTAATGAGCGCTCCGGACGGAAATCGAATTGAGAAATTCCGGCGGCGCGCTCCGTGGGCCCCTTCGCGGGGTCCGGGGGACACTCGGGGGGCCCCGATGGTCCACGGAGAGCACGTACATACGTACGGTAGCACGAAAACATTTATCGAGCGACACCGCCCTTCCGTCCCTCTTCACCCCCGCCTCCGTTTTTATTGATCGTCGCAATTAACGGAGTGCGTCTCATTAATTGTGCCGCCGGACCTTAATTAGGAATCATCAATTCGTGAAGTCCGGTGCTTTTACCTGGTAACCCCGCCGTATATGATTAACGCCGGATGGCAGGATTGAAACTTGGGACCGAGAGCTTTGCGTGTCGTAAATATAGATTCTTGGGACAGCCGCATTCGCAGATGGCCGAATTTATAAAACACTGAATTAGTACTCGCATATTGGCGTATCCGAACCTAATTTTAATTAAAAATTCCTTTTCTTTACGAATTAACGTTTCACTCGGATTCAAATGTATAAACAAAACTGAAAGCTTATCTGTATTGATCGTTTTCAAAGAGAGATAATATATTATTAAAAGTCTTTGGGGAAATTACTGGGATGAAAGAAAAATTAAATTGGACTTCTACATAATTAATCATACATGAATGTTGCATTATGATAAAAATAACCGTGGTTGAAAGGCTCTTTCTTTTCATCGCTCCACGATTTACCCGTCTTCTGGCTTTCGTGACTCGAGAATCGGCAAGATTGCTGAGCGCGTGCGATCGTGCACGCCGCGTGAGCCCGTGCGTGTGATTTCTCGAGAAGATCCCTCTCTGCATGTCTACACTTTTTCCTTTTCTTCGCGATTTATATCGGCCGAGAGTATTTATGGGGGCGTATTAATCGCTATCGCCTGTTTAATAAAATTACGGCGCGTTTGCTCGGGTCCGATTTATTTCGTTTTCGAAATTAGCGCCGTCGGCAGCCACGGATGCGAAGCCTCTCTGTGCACATATTGAAAATCGGCGAGAGTAAAATAAATAGTATAAATTAGATTTTTTTCTGTAAGAAACTTAAAAGATTAAGCATAGGAAGATGTAAAGATGAGAGATATCTTTTTGTGCGCAAGCAATGCGTCTGGCTACAGACTGACTTGCGCTACTGTCTCACCTACATTTATTTAAAGAATTATCATAATTACTTTTATTCTAATTTTCCTCTGCTTCGACAAAAAATAGTATATTTATAAATTTCTTCATTTTTGTTAAAATTTTTGGGAAAATAAAAATAACGCTATATCATTAGAACTTCAACAATCATATTTAAATCCAGATATTAATGTTTCTTAAGCACTTGAAAATTGTTTAACGCGGCAAAATGTAACAAATTATTATTGTTTGATATAATAATTTACAGTTAATGTGTGTATAAATATTTTGCTTTAAAATATTTTTTATCCAGAATTCGCGATATAAAAAAATACAGAAATAATAATACACATTACGTGGGTAGAAGGTAAAAAAATATCAAGCCCACTCCCTCTCACAATCGAACGCGGCTAAAGGCAACCAAGAAAAATCGCAATGATGTAATGGGTAGTTCCATAGTAATAGGCCACAATTACGCGCGCGTAGAGCGCGAAAGTTCCCTTCCGATCAAAGTAGCCGATCGGCTTGCGGCTATTGCTTTAGGTGCGGGGTCGTGAGTCAACGGCCAAGGCGATTCGACTTTTTTATTAATTATTCCAGGCCATTAGAAAAATGTTAACTCGCCCCAAGCAGCCAAGTTAATTCCGAGTTAATTCCGCGTTAATTTCGAATAATATACGCTCAATTTCCCACTTCTCCTTTTTTTATGTGGGCATCACGACTCACCATGCAGTAACACCCTAATTACGGATGGACGGGTGCATTCCGTCGCGGACGGCCGAGGCAGGAAAAGCAGCGCCGAAGAAGTGTCTTAACGAGTGTATCTTTCGCGTACAGGCTGGAGCGGAGGGCATAATGAATCAATCTTAACGCTTGTAACGGCGCGCACATCGTACGCCGACGAAGGCAAAGCCGAAACCGTCTTGATGAGATAATGGGCACTTCGATTGTAATTGGCCACATTCACGCGTGTAGCATGAAATTTTTCAAGCCTGCGCAAGCCTGCCGGCCGACCGGCTCGCTACTGCTGATGGTCTCGATGCGGGAGGGTCATAGTTCAGAGGTCCAAAGCAGGGGTCTTCCGCACACACATCCATATTAAGCGGCTCACTTTCACGCACCAGGATGCTCGGGATAAGCAAATGCAATTATCGTCGTAAAAGGAAGGCCGCGCCGCTCCACTCCACTCTGCTTCGCTCCGCTCCGCGGCGAAACGGATGCGGGGATCGCGTTTCGGAAAATTGCTCGAAACTGCTGACATCGCTCACAAGAAATTATATATTACTTTAAACAGTAACTTCCAGTGTAATTAATTAAGATTTTGCCATTTGTGTTGAATGAGTTGCATATTCCGCGTGTTGCGTTTGACAACATTTTTAACATTTTACAAATAGATCATTTCTACAATCTTCTTTTGTATTCATTATTGAAATATATGTTAACACACTAAGTGTCACGCCACCCAGATTACTCACCAGGTGAGTACTCAACAAAACACAATTGACATACTTGGATGATTTTGTTTACGCACAAAGCACTGAAAATGCCCGGTGACGTTAACTTTTCTGTATGTTCTAAAAGATCATATCTCGCTGTTTTGCCAAAAGACGGGTCCCTTAAGAAAACGAAAGACTTTTAATAACGTCAAATATACTGTCATAAAGGAAGAAGCTGGAAGAGATGAAGGCGCACGTGTACATTTCTGCCCGAATGCGTTCTTCACGTGTGCGTCAGCTTTTCGCTGTTCATACATATGCCTTGCATATATGTATAACTCGTATTGTGCCGCTGCCGCGCCAGCTGACATTTGAGAGAGGAAAAAGAAAGGAAAGAAGGCGAGATAGATAGAGAGAGAGAGAGAGGGAGAGAGAGAAACGGAGCTGCGGGCACGAGGAGAAGGAAACAGCTTGTGGTAGTAGGAGGAGAACGTCGGAGAAGGGAAGAGAGAAGAAAGAGAGAGAGAGAGAGAGAGAGAGAGAGAGAGAGAGAGAGAGAGAGAGAGAGAGAGAGAACGCGCGCTGGTCGAAGCCGGGTCGGAGGGATCGAGAGGGTCACAGGTCACGGGTCGTACGGCATAGCCCTGACCTTCGACCTTATCCCCCTTCCAGCTTCTCTCGAGACCCCGTGCAGACCACTACCAAGCATACCTAGAGCCCCGTCTCTACTTCGTGACCGACTCGAGTGCGAGGCTCTCGCAACGGACGAGAGTCGTCGCGGTCCGGGAAAAATACGAAGGGGGTAAAAGGGAGAGAAGCGAATTTTTGGACGCTACGGGACGCTTTTCTCCGTGTGAGTGTGCTTGTGTCTCTGCGCATCGACATGGTCTCAGTGTTTCACGAGTGCATCAGACGCGGCGCGTTACGTCGCGAACGTGATACTGAAAAGTAATGCAATTTTTGTGCTTTTGAGTGGGACGGTCGACTGAGAGAAAAAAGATGCTGGGTAAACGATAATTTGGTTTTTTGAATTTTCTAAAAGTAAAAATAATCATTGAGAAAAAGTTAATTAATGAAAAACATTTAACAACAACGATATCAATACATCTATATAGACGACACGTCAATTAATATTTTTAATTAAAATAAAAAATCAATTTTTTCTAGAACGTATATTTATTGACAATACGGTAAATTTTACATTGTGAATAGTCTGTGTCATTAATGTCACAGGTCGTCGCAACGCGATGACGCGCATTGTCACGTAAGCGCGCTTTATCTCGCGCATTGTCGGCCGAGTTATCCTACTCACTATTAACAAGAGTACGCTCCTCCTGACGCCTCGCTCGGCAATCGCTCGTAAATCGCCATTACTACACAATAACGGCGCGGCGCGCGTAATGTTTTCCCCCCTTTGAAAATCATTATTGCACATTACGGTCGTAGCCCGACGGAGACAATGACGATAAATTATTCCGAGTGCCAGCAATAAACTCGCGTTTTATCGCGTGCACGTAACCGAGTTGGGGATTAAATCAACCGCGTTGTCGCGGCAACGTGCGCGGAATGCGCCGCGCCGGCGATGAAGACGTTCGATCGATTCCGTCGTTGTACGTATAGCCGAATTGCGAAACGCGCTCTATTATTCTATTCCAAATCGTCCGGCGCGCGGCTTCGATCGATTCCGGCAACCTTCCCGACATAATTTCCGAGACGTACATTAAAGGCCGGGTCAAAGCTTTCACTCGACCTTACGGAACCTGCGCGTATGACATTCATCCGTCACGTCGATTATAAATAAACGACAACCGTACTCGTTATCGTGTGTCTCAGGGTCAGTGTCACGCGTTGAGTATCGATTTGCGTTGTCGCGTGATTAGTTACTCTGTTGCCTCGTGAGACGCCTTAACGGGCGTGCACGATCCCATTTGATGTTATAAACGTGACGTTTCCCTTTATGAGAGCCGCATCTCTCGGGGTGCAGCTTTAATTACCTACGCGCGAGCGACGACGTTCCCGGATAATCGTAAATAAAGCGGGAATGACGAGCAATCAAGCGCGCCTTTCCAGGGAATCGCGAGCAGCCGTCCCGGCAAATCGCTTAATGATCCATAAACGAATCTGAGGTAACGGAGAAAAATTAACCCGTAATGACATAATTCTGCAACACGCATTTGCGCCGTAAATACGGTTCGCAGAAGCGCACGATTGACCTCGGGTAGATAATAACCAATTATTTGCGAGAGATTCTAGGTACAATCTTTTTATCAGTGTTTCAGGAACCGAGCGGTTTCCAATATATCGCTTTCTCTCTTTCTCGCCAGATTCACGAAACGTTACCTCCTCAATTCAATCGATTTGAGCAGTATTCGGTGACATTAACAGTTGTGGGTGTCTAAATTAAATTTCTAAATACCGCCGTTAATGAAGAGAGTCGCTATCGCGCCGGTAGCCTCGGTTTGCATTACAATTACCGAGTGAATCGTTCTCTTGATTACGCGGCAAGGAAGGTTGCGTATACATCTCATTCGCGCGTGGGTGCATACGTGCGTAGGTATCGTGGGTCACGCGCCAGCTCACGTATGACCTTACACCATGGTTCGTTAACGGGGATCGTTCTCTCCTTCTTCGTCCATCCCGTACATCGGTGACCTGACGTGGGCGCGCGCGCGCTCGCTACGTGTCGCTAATTACGAGCAATCAGACGCGATTGGTGCTAACATTATGTAAATCTGGCCTCGAAAGGACAGAAAGGTAGAAAGCGATTAGTAGATCATTGCGATTGAGACGAATTACACAAGTACGATTTTATGTGTTTTTTTTGTCATTTAATGTAATTTAAAATATCTTAAACTACACGCAAAAAATGTTAAAATTCTGTGCAGATCGAATATTCTATCAGAATTCTTGTTACAAAATTGGTTATAAATTGCAGCGAAATTGTCTAAAATACAATAGAATGGTTGCATTATGTCATTATCGTGCTGAATTGCAAAGGGTTAACTTAATAAACTCGGCTATTTGATTCCGCTAGATACGACGCGACGCGTGGAATGATTTATGGTTTGCCTCGTTTAGTTTTTGCCGTTGATTTCGCCGGAAACGCCATAGTAGACATAATAACTGGAAAATTGTCGCGACACGTCATTATCCGCAGGTGCACAGAGAGGTTCCTATCCGAGTACTTCATTTCCTGTTTCGCGGAACGTTTCTTAACCCTGCGTTTATCCACCTGAGCCTGAAAGGTCTCGTTAGGTGAAACTCGCGTAGAAATTACACGTTACTCCACGAACTCCAATTACAGGCCTCTTCAATCTCTTAATACATAGGAAAATGTAAATTAGGTTTCAATGTGCGATTCCATCACCTCCTGAATTATCATGCCGAGCGTAATTTCCTTAATTCTAGGATACTCTCTGGCAGATCATCGAAATTTTAAAGAATATATCTTGATAACCTGTAATCACAAGAAGCGGATGGTGACTTTTAAAATTAATAGTTTTCGGGAGCCTCGCGTCAAGAAAAGTAACGTCTACTCTACCCGGTTAGTAATTTCGAAAACTTGACAGAGATATTTAACATAGAAACACATCCTCTAGCTGATATTGAACCTTTTAATAATTGAGACTTTGATAGGTTTTATTAGTTGCTGCGTGGATCTCTATCGATAATTTTGATAATTTTCTTCATTTGGGAGTTAATGTTAATATTACGGGCGAAAGTATATTTGCGCAAAAAAAAGAGTAACACAAATCGGTATGCCTTCTCAGTTCTGGTTTTATCGAGGTAGCTCCTTCCAACGCCGCCTCTTTAACCTCCACCACCTTCTTGAGATCCGCCCACAACGCGTGCTCGTTCATTCCCTTCGCTCCATCCCCGTAAACTCCCACGCCACGTGCTTGTTCCTTTCTCGTCTTTAGTCTTTCATCCGTTACGATACGTTTCTCTCGCGACGATTTCAATACCTGACTTGACCTTTCCTTCAAACTTTATGCGTTCGCCGGAATCAATCTCAATCGAAACGGATATAAACCTTAATTATTTGAGGATTTCAGAGCTGTTCGAGGAACTTAATAAATTTGAATGAAATAGTAAATGATTTTAAAAACTTAGTATTTTTTAAATTTGTTATTTTTTCGCAAAAGTATGAATATATATTGTAATTAATATTAATATTAAAAATTATACAAGTTCATATTGGTACTCAGTCATCTGTGACATTCGCGCAAAAATCGTGAAGACCTGTACTGTGAATTGCGGAACGTAAACGGGCGCGAGTTAACGCGCGGAAAATTACCGGGCTGCTTTGCGCGAGAATATTTGACTTTATGATCGGCGAGCTTAATATACATAACTGATGTGGGCGCCGCTTTCCTTTCGGGCTTTTTGTCGAGTTAATGGGCACTGGGACTGGGTGGGTGTCCTGCGTGCGTGACACGCGTGAGCAGGCAAAAGTCCTTATTAACGGGTATATGTAAGAGCCGAGAATGCGGCGAGAGGGCGAGTGGCGAGTAGCGAGTGGCGAAGGGCGAACTTCACGGGAACGTCAATCGCTCGTGTTCGCTCTAATTCCTTTCGTTCTCAATACGGACCGCGCGAAGGCGCGTGAGTCACGGTACAAAAGAAAATCCCATTATATTGCGAGCGATCGTTCCCGCAACTCGATTGTTTCACGGTCGTACGGAGCTATGCGGGAGAGACGGACGCGTTTCGTTCTCTCGATGTGTTTTCCTTTGCGCTGGAATTCACGGATCGATTGGTCTAACTGTACTTGTTTCGCAAAGTGAATTTCTCTGAAAAGCA
>JAJVSH010000010.1:1692993-1914404 GCA_021460005.1 Tetramorium alpestre
ATATATATATATATAAGTATTACGTATTGATATTTCATTGTAATTAAAGTTATAAATTGTTATAAAATTGAATTATCTCGATAAAATTATTTATGTTATTAAGTAAAATATTTCATGTTAGTTTCTCTAAATAACAGAAATATCTTCGTTACATAGACAAATGATGGAAAATTGAAATCCATGTATATATATAATTTTAAAAAACACTTGTATTAATGATAAAATTTTTAATTTTTTGCAAAGTGAACAAAAACAATTTATGGACAAATTATGAACAATCACATCAATTGTGTAAAAATTTGTATTTTTGGGTGCCAATTCATTTTTGTCAATTAACAATTCCTTTCTTCGCTATAATTAAAAAGTTTAAATATATGATGAACAAAACTTTTATTTCTTATATATGATCTTTATTAGATTCGCATTAGATTCGCATTTGTCGCGATTGCGATGTATGCTCTGCGTAACAATCTGTTTCTATTGCTAAGTTGAACATTCGTATCCTTTTTGTCCTCGTGAATCCTTTTCCGATTTGATACACCGGATATCGGCGAGACCCACGGCACGTTGTGCGAATAGTACGGTTACGGCGTGCTTTATGATCCGCGGGTAAGTGCACGAGGCCGCGTTCCTTTCTAGCGGCGTGATGGCAAAACCATCGTGATAAAGGAACGCAACCGCGGCCTTAAGTTCGAAACCGCCGTGCCGCCAATGGTACCTGCGCGCGAGGCCCGAAGCGTTACGAAGCGTAGCTTGCTTGCCGCCGCGGCTGAACGGTTCCGTGGAGAGGCGCGAGGGAAATCTGCGGTGGCTTTTTCCTTTTCGTCGGCCTGGGCAGGCGAACGTGCCAGGCCGCACCTAGCCTAGAGATAGTTTCATCGCGGCATAAAACAGTAATCTATGGCCTCTCGTATATATGCTCTCGCCGCGTAAGAACGAGCGGAATCTCGACTGCGCGCGATCGCGTCGGCCTTTCCAGGCCGCGCGGACGATTATGCGCTCGTCCCGTGTATGCCGTGACAACGAGAAACGCGGACGAAAAGAAAAACGACGGAGGAAGTATGAAAATGACGGTGCGATCGGTAATGATTGCGGTGAAATCGCGTTGATCAGATATATTGCTTTATTGCGAAATAATCATTTTATTAGATTTCATAGATTTATAGATAATATTATTTCAAAAAGTATGTTATAAATTTTCATCTAATAATAAAAAAAATTTCTCACATACTATATATATATATATATATATATATGATTGTTTCTTGTTTGAAGATTGTTTGAAGAATTTCGTATGTTTGTTAAAGTGACTCGCTGATTCATTCTTATAAACGTTTTGGGGTATTTTGATGTATACATTGATTTTACGCTTCGCAAAAAGGTGACTTGATATTAGTGTAAAGTGACATTACATTTTTGACGAGCATGTTCAGCCTCGATTGGGACATTGGTTTCCTCCCAGATCGATACAGAGGTAAGAAAACTCTGATAATATAATCTCAATTTTTTTTTGCTTTTCTTCTCTCTTGTTTTTTTCTCCTTGTTAAAGATATTAAAGCTACGGTAAGGAAAATCAGAGATTTGGATTTTTTCTTTCTCGCTGATTCGATGTAACAACATGCAGCATCTCTGCAACGTGTTTCAACAGGCATAACGTCCAATTAAGTGACGACTCGGGAGGTAGCGCGCGTTTATCGTTGATTATATTTATTTAATTATCTTGTTACGGCCGCGCGAAACTGCGCTTGCATGAAGCGCGGGTGCAACAAGCGGTACATCTGTTAACGCGGCTACCAGAAGAAATACCGTAAGATAATTTGAACGTTTCAGTATTTTTTTATATTAAAATTATATTGAGATTATATAATTATCAATTTCATATTTTATTATAACCATATTTTATTGTTTTATTATAATTGTATAATATATTAATAAATGGAACAGTACAAAATTTCAATATTTGTCGATATTAATAAAACATTACATAATTAATAAATATTGATTTTCGTTTTACTAGCTTTTATAAATATTGACATTCATTGATAATGATTCATTCGCTAATTACTATAATCCCTCGAATTCATTCTCAACCTACTTTATGTATATTTGTTGAATTGTTTGTGCTACAGGCATATAAACGAGACAATTATATGGAACGCTGTGTCCTGCGTCTTTTCTTCGTTCTTTTCTTCTTCCTTCTCCGCAGCTATCTCCGATATGCATGGAGCTCTCCTGCGCGTCTCTCCTTTCTCTGATTTATCGACGTATTTCTAATCAAGAGACCGCGCGCGATCGGTAGAAGCTGTATTAGTTAACCTTGTCAGATAGATAGGTAGGTACCTCCTGGCTGGTCGTTCATGCTAAGTAGCCGCTTCGTGGGTGGTGCTCCAGACTGCTATCTAGCACTCGCGGTGCGCCTNGTATTCGATCGATCGATTGATGCGCGTTTCATCCTTTTGAAACGAATCCTTGATTATCGTATGCGGGAAACGAGAAAGCTCAGATTAACGAGAAAATATAACGATAACGAGAAAATTTTTCTATTTGATTTTCATCGACTGAGACTTTTTGTTAGAAAAAAATGGAAAATTTCGAAAGTTAAAGAATTTTAGTGTAAAAATGGATCTTTTGTTCTAATGCACTCTCTTTTTCTATTTTCAGGATCCGAGAAGAACGGCTATTCCGACGGCGGCGGCTCTTTCTCTTATCATTTCGGTGAGTACCTTATCTTCGTGAATAGCTTTGATGCTTTTCCTGCATGCAGCGAATATCGTTACGCAATCTACATAATTCTCAATTTATTTGTCGTCGGTGTGCTATTTCTTCCGCGATAATTCGCCGCGATAACCGTAGCATTCGACGTAAGCAAAGTAATGTAATAACCGTCGTTTCTCGAATGTCGGAAGTGAAAATCATCGTCCTACTGGTTCGAGCGATTATGCAAAGGCCGTGCAAGTTAACTTCTACGCACCGAGCATGTATCGGACGTATCTATCGGGCGAGCTCGGTGCTACGTGCGTAGCGAAGTGATTAGGGCTTAACGATTATTCGCGGTCCTGCGGTGAAGTTAACCGGTCGTAGAAGTAATAACGCCGGACAATCTGGTCCGGCAATCAATGAGTACGTGTTTATGTAAATTGAACGAGTCGAGACACGAACCACGCGAGCGACTTTTGCTACATGGTTGCACCCTGGGCGCCGCATCAGAATTAGATGATTCTTTTATTAGCTAGCGCGAAAGAAAGTAGGAGAAGGAGAGACTACTACGGAATTGCACGCAATCACATATCTTCAATTGCGGAGAGACGCGACAAATTATTCCGTGCTATTTTAAGTTATATGTATCTCTATATTAATTGAATAAGGACATTTTTTTTATATCGATCCTAGACCCTTAGACTTTGTAAAAAGGTTTAGTTTTTTTTTTTTTTAGGAATATGAAAGAATGAAAAATTTGCAGTGCGAGCTATGACGGATGGGCAATTAAGTCCTGTAAACGTTGACTACTTATAACGTCCTGGCCGCCGGTGCCAACTGAAAAACGCGCTTTTAATGCTAGCAAACGGCTGACAATCCGGTAGTTATAACTCTTCTTGATCGTCGATTACTTGTAGTAAATTGCTGAGGTGAAGCGGCTCCCTCTCTCGCGCGAAGGTATCGTGTTTGCGCTACACAACAGGCAAATGTAAAGTAGAATAATTGTAGTCATTATTTTGTTAAACAAGGTTTTGCCAACGCCATTCTCGTGCCGATAAACGCGACGCTATAAAATTTTTAGTACGCACGAGCGCGACCGTTATTGGTACGTTTGCACACGAGTTTAAGACACTACCGGTCGTTAACGACAGAAAATTGCAGCACCCGTGGCATTTGTTTGTCGTATCTGCCGAGCTTATATTTGCCGTTCGTTTAGCCAGAACGCATTGTAGGATCACCCGTAGTAATAATAGGTATCGCCGGCTTTACATGGAAATTGCGGGTTTTCTCGTTACGCTTCAAATTCACGTTGATACCCGCTGAAATCTCAGACTATGGCAGATTGAAAGAAACATTGCAGCCGTGTTACAAAGCATCGTAACGTAATGTTTTACATAACACGCGCATTTTTGCACCTTATATGATATTTCTAGTTGCTTAACATTTTACACCTGAATAACAAAATCTGAATATCAATCAAATGGATATATTCAAAAAAATTGTTTTAGTATTTACCTTTAGTTTTTAATTATTTATTATTTTATAAAAATTATACATGAATATTATAATGTACACTGAAAAAAATTCTGGTTAAAAACGGACGAATCAGAAAATCTTGTAAGATTGTTAAATATTCTGGTTATTATAAATTATGAAATATTGAGTTTTATTATAATAACCAGAATATTTGATCAAGATTTTCTGCATTCCTGCAAGATTTTCTGATTCGTCAGTTTTTAACCAGAATTTTTTTTCAGTGTAATATATCAAACACAAGCATACTTTTATGATTTTACTGCGATTCGCTCCAATTTTGTGCTCTCCTATTTGAGATTTCCTAAGGGTCCAATTTAATTAGTCCCGCTTCTTTTTCGTTCCGCGAAAGACTGGAATCCAGTTCACGAAGCCGATGCGGCCGCGTTCCGTCGCTCGGCGCGAGGTCGTACGACGCAGTTCGTCGTAACCATATCGGACAGAATGGAATAGCACGGTCGTTCGTCGAATGGGAGCCGCAGAGGCCGATCAATTATGCCGGTCGATTCCAGGCCAGAAATGTCAAGGCTCCATCTCGATGGAATTCTAACGCAGTCTCATCTCCGACGACGGCGCGTCGCTCGAGCGTCACCGCTGATGACGACAGTGGAGATCGTTACCGTCGTCATGAATCGCGATGATCGATCTCTTCTCAAAGCCACGAAGGGGACTTGCCGGATGATTAGCGAGTCGCCTTGGGTACTCCGGTTACTTTCAGTAATATTCACTGATACGTTCCCATTTCTCTTAGGTCGTTGACAAATCGGTAAAGTACAAGTTCGGTCGACTGTAGCTTCCGGTCGTTTTTCATAAAATTAGAAATATAACACATATTTTTCTGCAAGGATTAAATTTATTTATATAACTTTTTCCTTCCTATTTTTCATATGTGAATTGCGTGATTATGATGGATTAGTTAATATAGACTACAGTTAATGTGGTTTTTTCCCCTTGTCCCGCAAACGATTATTCGGTCATTAGCCGTGCACGAAGAGTTAATCCTACGCGACCGCGACCGATCCTCTGACCCAAGTCCGCGCGATCTCTCTTTCCGTCTCTCAGGCGTGGCATCGCCTTCGCGAGGCTCTAAACAAAGTCTGTGACGGGAAACGGCGTCTTCACGGTAGCTATCGCCATTCACTCCGGCTACGGCACGGCATGCTGCGCGACAAAGATGCCTGGCCGCGCAACGAACGACGGGGGCCGCGTGTAAGTACTCGCACGTACGCACACGCGTGTGCCGAAGTATAATAAACATAATCGCGGTAGCGATGAGGAGGCCTTGGCCGTCTCCCTTCGGTCGTGCCCGACACGCCCACCGCTACCATCGCCGTACAAAGAGAAAATACCGCGCCGTGGCAATCAACGGTTTTACACCTGAGCATCTCCACGTAGGTCGGCTGGCCGGCCGCGGGTGCGAGCAGGAGCGCGAACGAGGACGACGATGGTAAGAGAAAGCAGGAGAGGGAGCAAACGAGAGAAGAGAAACGAGAGAGAGAGAGAGAGAGAGATGCGAATGCCTCTTTACTTCCTCCGTGGAGCGCCTCACCTCGATAGGCAAGACTCGGCGAGCACGATGTACCGACCTACCCTGAAGGATTATCGAAGCCTGCATCTTTCGATACGCTCCCGTTCCTTCCTCTGCGGGCTCCCGTTGCGCGTCCCGGATCGATCCCGGCCCGACGTGCGGCCTGCAGGATTCTGATCCTCGATTTGGATTCCGGTCTAACGGTCGTGCCGGGTCGCAGGGTTGGCAGATATTCCGGGGAATGCTGCTATGCCTGCTGTTTTTCGCGATGTCAGATAGACGGACGACACCGACGGGGATCTTGTACATGTTGCATTTAACTCGGAGTAATTTATCGGTATATCGATCGAAATATAAATCCGTGCGGCGTTATACCCTGCCAGTGATTTTACTCATTTCGTGTATACGAAGTGTCTCTTTGAAGTGGCGTAATTTTAATTTTCCTAAAATCAACTTCTTGTTTAAACGTATCAGCGAGGTTTTGCGTTTATGCCAATTTTATACCTATTAGGCAATTTCATATATTTTTTCGATTTTTGTGCAATCTAATTATTATCAAGGTTTACATTTCCTCGGCGCGTCCGAGAATCCAAAATCCATGTAATGAAAAGAATCCAGAGAAAAAGATAGAAAACAAAGTCTTTAAAAAAAAGACATTGACATCTTCTCTGTATTCTTGTATTCTCCGAGATGGATGATTATCACTCAAGTGGAAATCTAGTCCTTCTCTCGTGATCATATTGCATGACGAGCTCGCGATCAAATTTCAACGGCATTCCAAAGGACCGATTTTATGGCGCCAAAGGATTTTTAGTCTCGTATGCGAGGTGTTTAGTTTTGTGATTGCTTATTTATACAGTAGGGAATCATTCCATTAAGCTGCGAATGTATATCAAATAAAATAATTTTCTTCGGTCCTCGAGTAGAGGCATGTGTAACTAAATATTATAGTATGTTCAGTTTATGGACAATAAATCACCGCGTAATGATAATTGTGCCGCGATATCTATTAAAAGATCAAATACTTATATAATCGGATATTTCCGGCATACAATACACATTCTACTCTGCAATTCACTAATCTTATTACGTTCCTTGTGATTAATATTTCCTTTAAATTTTTTTCATTTATTTCTATGCTAAACAAATGTGCGAAAACGGATTTCCTTTTATAAATGGACGCAAACGTGTAATTTGTATTTTTTTGCAAGTTCATTAAGAAACACGGATTTCTTGAAATTATTCTTTCTATAAAGATCTCGATAAAATTAAAAAACGAATTAATTGTCGGCACTTTTAGCGTGAATAGTTATAATGGATTAATTAAAAGGGAAGTGTGTTTAAAATTCAATTTTATTCTAAAATTAGAATATTGGATCTTGTGATCTGTGTCGACCCTAACACGACATTAAAGACATAAGAGTTTTTCTTTTTTCTCAATAAAAGTACACAGTTATAGTCCATGTTTTATGGCCCGTAGATCACAGCATAACGATAATTACCGCACTATATCCTTTAATCGATCAGCTGCGGTACAGCCAGCCGCTTCCGGTGTACGACGTATTCTTATTGCAATGCGCACCTCATCTTGTAACTAATAATCTTATTCGCATTAACATTTTGTATATTTTATACATATTATTGCTTCTCAAAAATTCATTAAATTGTGAAAAATTCATTAATTTTATATATATTTCAGAAATAAATAAGCAGAATAAATATTCTTTAAAATACATGAAAGAATGTAGCGTTCGTATAAAATTCATAACAAATTGTATAAATTCTACGTAAATTCTTCTATTCCTATTTTTATTCCTATAATTTTTGAAAAATCTTTTTTTAATTAGAGCAATTAGGGAACACAGAGATATGTGTTGGTTCTGGAATGGGCATGCATACACACACATTTGAACGCACAGTTCGGCAGATGAGATATTACTAAATTTATCAACATCGTTCATCCGCTTACGCCACTGTCATCGCCCTTCGCGAAAACGGATGCTGGCGAAAGCGAGGGCCCTTTAGAAAGTTACCCCGGTTACTGCGGTTGTTTGATCAGAGAGCCGTACGAACGAGTCGTTAGCTGGTACGTGCCCTGATCGCGTTTCCCTCCCCCCTGCCCCGCTTCGATGCGTGTCTTCGCGCACGCATTCTCGTATACGTGCACACGCGCGCGTCGTGTGCACGGGCGAGAGAAAGAGGGAAAGAGCCAGAGAGAAAGGTAGGAGCACAGATCACCGTCCGGGCACCGGGTGCATAAGTCTATACTTATGGGCTAGGTGGTAGATATGGAGCGGTCGATAATGATCCAATATACTGGTACATCCTCGTGAAGTAATTACAATGATGAGCGAACCGCTACCATCGGGCGCCCGAGCGAGCTCCTTCGGAGGCTAGGCGTTGAATCAAGACCCGTCCTACGCTATCTCCTCGCGTCTGTCTCTTTCTCTCCCTCTCTCTCTCTTCCCCCTGCCTTGCCCCACCTCATCATCGCGTCGACTTCTTGCTCCTTTCGCTGCTCTTCCTTGATCCTCTTCGCTTTACTCTCCTCTTCCCTACTTCACCCTTTTCCCTCCGTCTCTCTTCCTTCATCTTCTTCTCCTCCTCCTCTTCTTCTTCTTGTACTTCCATACAGCCGCCGGTCGCTACGGTGCATAGCACCGCAACAAGAGCAAACATCTCTCCGGGGTCGTCACGGGGCCACGGAGTCACGGTGGATGGATCTCTCTCGCTCCTTTCTCGATCCTCCGGAATTATCACGGGGGCCACCGCGAGGGTTCACTTGGCCGGAAGTGCGTCATCAGCGGAATACGTGCTCGATGAAACCATCCTACGGACGAATCTCTAGGAGGCATACACGCCGAAGAGTCGTAGCTCGGCCTCGAACTCCGACGTCGAGGTCCTTATCTCGATGGGGCCGCCGAGCACGCGGTGTTGGCGGATGATTAGCTTCGATTCGCTTGCGCTTGTATGCAACGGTGTTGTCATTGATCGATAGATCAGACGATCGTTGCGTTGGTCCACCGGTAGATGGAATCGCCGGCGATGAAGAATAATTGTATTATTGTATTAATACCCGCGAGAGAGGATGTACCATGAGAGTGATAGAAGAGGAAACGAAATAAAAGATGGCCGGGAAGGAGGGATTAACTCGTGGTGGTTGAAGTTAATTGCGAAGCGATAATTGCGGACCGTGTTTCATGCATATGCATGGGATCAGACTACTGTTCGACGAGAAATATAATTTATTCGATAGAACTTAACTTGGGGAAAGGAGAGGCTAGGACGGTGATAAGTAATAATTAGTGATATCATCTGAAATATCTCATTTATTTCAAGAGGCTTAAGCGATTATTTTTATTAACAATTTTTACTATACTACACTTGGACAACTGCTTCCATAAACGTGTAACGCCGTAGTGGATATGTAACACGTAATAACATGTTAATAGGTCTATTTTCTCCTCTTTGTAAATTATTTTACTTCATATTACACGTTTTACGCGTAAAGCTTTAATACAGATGAAACGAGATAGCAAAAAAGTGTAGCGTTTTAACAAATAATGATGAAGATATGCGTGATGGACACTCGTAAAACCATCGTCGTCGGTCAACTCGAGCGCGAAGCATCCGCTCTGGCGTAAGTTCATTCATCGATTTTTTGCCGCGAAGAACCTGCTGCGAGCTAGATCGCTCGACTCACCGGGAGCTGAGTACTGGCGATACGAAGTGTCTGATTAACGTTGATTTTTTGCAAGTGCCGACCGTCCGACGCCTCGTCACAAGCCTCAGCCTCCCCGGTCTCCTTTCCGGTCGTTTCGATTACGATCGATACGGTTGTCGAACCGAGCCATCCTACCTCATTCTCCGCGATGTCACGCCCAGGTTTTTCGTGCTGACCTCCTTCTCTGAGAATTTCCTACATCCGAAAATTGTATTCCCGAAACGATATCGTCATCTCAATTTGCCTGCATTAATTAGCGATCGTTTTACTGAAAAAGATTGCATAGAAATGGTTTAATTTTAGAAAAGAGTACTTCTGAAATCATTATAAATGATGACCGGATCGATATATTCGCGTTGGGAAAGAGAAGGATAAGAAATTAAACATAAAATTCCATTTAACTATTATATTTAGATAGAAATTACATAACATGTATCGATTAAACAATGCAGTTGAATGATACTTGCTCATTTGCTTTTACATCAACAATACTCGCGCATTAAAATTCTCCAGCCGTTGCGCTCTCAGGTGTACCGATGTTTTTAATATGTACCGCATCGCGAGCACAAGCCAGAGGCCTTCGTTCGAGTCTGTCATAATTTCCGTCCGCCAGGTCGGGGAGAACGGAGACGGTTGCGACGCCACTGTGAGCGCATCCGAGCAACAAGAGCACGCATAACGTAGATGCAACGCTCCGCAACACCGGATTGCCGAGGGCGCGCTCCTTCTCCGCAAGAACCGGAGGTGAAGGGGGCACATCGGAGACCACGAAGAGGGGCACCGGGGGACGGGGGGCACGAGGGAAGAGAGGTCGACCGGGATAAACATCTGAGCCCCGCCCGGCACCCGAGGCTGCACCTCTTGTTGCTCTTCTCTACCTCTTGCCTCTCCTCTCCCGCTTCTTCTTCTGCTTCTTCGTCGTCTTCTTCTGCCTCTTCTTCTCCCTTCTCGTCTTTTCCCGCACTTCGCTCTCCCCCGCCCTCGACGACCGGGCACGCCGGCATTATTAATCCTGGGTGCAGTTCGCGAGTGTCGATATGTAGCATTTCGCACGTCTCGCATTTTACGGCGTTACGCCTCTTTCTGGTTTCCTTAATTGTATTTCATTTCTAGAACTTATTCGGCTCGAATCGAAGCTCAACCGCGCTTGTCTTTCGACGCTGGCTTGTCTCATGACACTTGAGGGTACAGACGTCAAAAATTTATCGCTTTTACCGATTGACCGAGACCTATGGAATCCTCAGACATCTCGGTGTCTCGTGCGATGCTATCTTTTCCTATGTTTGTCCTCGAAATCTTAAAATCACTATCTGTCTATCCAGCTGTATATTACTTTAGCATGATAAAAAAAGTAAATTCATGATAAGAAGCTTCTTGGGATATCGGATTTTTATCTAATATGCGAAATGTCTCTGAATCTCTGTAGAATCGTTCACCGTTACTTACGCTGTTGGTAGCTTCTACGTCATTCCGAGTCATGTGTGATAACATAGTGTCGGGCAGAGATAGAAATCTCTGCACTGCTCGAACCTTCCTCATTTCGCACGCGATACTTCACTTATCTATTTGACCTCGCTTCCGTTCGTTTTCATCTTTTTTCGCGCTGCATTCGATGAGTTTACTTTAGCGAAGCTCGCGAGAAAGGCGCGTCTCGATGCGAGCTCCGATCTGGTCTACGTGTTCCGTTAATGCTGTAGCAGTAAGACGCACTTGACCAACGTTTTCAAGCGTAAAATGTGCATGTTCGTTTCGAAAATGCTACTTTGAAAATTAGATGTTCGTTTATCGGCGTCTCCGGACCTGGTCTCTCGTTGAAACGTTTCTATCCGCATGATTGGTGTGTTTTTCCACCACGAGCACGTGTTCATTGATTATAAATATTTGTCACGGCAAATGTTCAATGCTATTACGTATCCTTTTAAGCAAGTGCAAAAGAAATCGCAGCGCTGAAAATCCGTTGTCCATCGTCCTTGGGATTTATCCTGCTGAGAGTGAAATTATCGCGGGATTCCTCCCGTGACGCACATACGCATTCTCACACTTTCGCTACTCCGAGGATTTCAGTTCGTTCGCGTATTGAATAGTTTACGGCTTTTAAATAAGCGACCCTCACTCCTTCCCAAACAATTTGCTCATACCGCAGATTGCTCGTAAATAAAGATAATCTATTCTACCCGGAAGATAAAAATCGTTCAGTCTTTGCCAGTGGGGGCCACGGAACGGGGCAACCACCACCGACGGCTCGGCTACCTCCCGGTGCGAGCGAGAGGGACATGGCGATCGAGGGGTCCGAAGACGAGGGGGGGTACGAGGGCAGCGAGAGGTGTTCCACCGACTTGTTCTTTCCGCGGGTGAATGCTCCTCCAGTTATTCATTTTTACGTCGCTCATTGCTCGGATTTTACGAGGCAAAAATTATGAAATTGCACTTTGTGCATCGTGCGTGCCCCCCCCCCCCCTGCCTCTCGCCCTCTCGCTCGTTCACCACCCTCCGTGCGCTGCGCTCTTTCCCCGGCAATTATGCGTGCCGCAGTTCCGTCACGGCGATAAGCACCATCGATTTCCTCAAGGATTTTCGGTACGTTCGGTACGTTCGGTTTTTTATAGTAAATGCTCCACGCGAGTCTGTGCCTTTCGATCACAGGATAATCCGAACCAATAATGTTTTATATCTGTCATCAGTAATTTTAATAATGTTCTTTTAATAAGTGTAAATTCATCTCCCGCTGTGCTTGATTCATATTCGAATTTTCGCCTTCTGCTTGTCGCGAGCATTCTCCAAAACTAATTCCTAATTCCGTGTTCTTGGTATCAGGACATATATTTCGCGAATGGGTGGGACACATTTCTTCCTGAATTTTGTGACATAAATTTGCTTGTTAGGTGTGCCTTTAAATTTCCGTCGTTCCAGTATCCTCATCGAGTGCATATAAATTATTGATCTAGCATCGAAAGGAGAGAATTTGACGCTTCTATCGAACGTGCCGCGCGTACTCTCGGTATCATCATATAAATTACCGGTCTAAAGCGGAGAATTTTATACGTTTCTACCTACGCTCTCCGTGCGTTCTCTCGCCTCGCTGTCGGATAAATTATTGGATTACATTAGACCCCAAATTTCCATGCGCGTTGGCGTACGGCCGATGAACGAAAATGAAGATGCGTCACGCGGAACGTCCGGCGAAAAATTAATGCCGAATTGCGCTATAAATCGCGAATTTCGCGCGTCGTAAGGACGGGAACCGATGATTTTCGTAATTCATTCGTATTTCACATATTTCGTCTTTTCGTGATAGCCGTTTCGATGGAAAAACAACATTGAACGATCTGTGAGTGACATGTTGTAAAAATTTTTAATAACAGCATGTCACAATACTTCCCAATGTTTAATTAATTAATAAATATCACTTGGTATTTATATATTGTCCGAATCAGATTAGGCAACTTTCGCGATCCTTATAGGAACATAAAAAAGATAAGTTGTCACTGTTATGTCTTGCGAATTCGGAAGAATCTTCTGCGTGTCAGAGTCATTAATTGAATTATTTATCATAAATTAGTTTTATCTCGTTCGTCAGGGAACACGGCCGATGACAGAAACAGCGGAACATTTAACACACTATTTGCCGCGAAAGAAATCATCTGATGATGACGCGATGAAATCTGAAACGCCGCTCGTCAAAATTCTCACCACGGACATCATCTCGAGTAGATTTCGCTGTGTAGTTAGATATTTGCACGAGCTCATCATCGTTCACGGTATTTTTAAAGCGGCTGGATTGAAGCTGGCATGACTGACCGTTCCGCTTATATAATTTTTTTTTGTCGACGCCTCCATTCGACACCTGCATCTTTCCTTGACCTTTCAAGTGCACGTTCATCCGTCTGACCTTTACCACCGCTGATTCATCTCGCAGCGTAACCTCGCGCGGTATAATCGTGCGTGTTCGTATTTATCATCTCGTTTATCGTATCGCGGCGGCCGACGATATTAATCGGCGCGAACACGGCCTTTCGACGATCCGAAAAACTCGGGAGCCCCTTTCATCTTAATTTACCGATCGCAGTCACGACGTCGGATATCGTTACTGCGTATCTTGTGAATTAAGTACGCGACGTTTGGCTCGATAATTTTTAATTTCTCAGTTATATTTACAATTAATGTTTATTAAATTTTGCTGTAATCTTTGTCGTTTTAAGCGATCGGCGTATGCAAGAAACTATTACTCGCCCTTTTTATTAGCATATAATGGAAATTGCTTCAGCGAATGAATTAGCTTTGCAACAAAATAAATAAGATTGCAGTATTTAATATTACAAAATTCTGTATTAATTTTATGATTGACAGGGAATATTAATTATTTTTAGACATTCTTCTTTTAACTGTTCTAATTACTACCCTACGTGCAAAAGACTTTGAATCAGAAATATCAAGATTGTGGAAACCAATGTCATACCTACCAATTGGCTTTTAACACGCAGATGATTATGCCCCGCCGATATACTGTACCGATAGTTATGCTATTGCAGATAATTGCGCGAAATGAGTTAGAATTATCGATAATTATACAGACGACGGACGTATCGCGGACGATGAATCGTTGAGAATAGCAAATTTCATACCGTTCCTTTCAATTAACGATCGAAAAACCGGGACAGGTGAGAGAGAATGATAAAGAGAACACGTGGCTCGAGGAGATATCGATCGGTGCCCCTAGATAGTTCGTTGCCTCTGAGATTTCCTGCATTCGCGGGAAGACGATTCGCCGACGATTGACGTTGACGGGTAAATCGGTCTGGGGCAAATGAATTCTGAGTCTATCTCAATGTTCCGCACTATTCATTCGCGCAGCTCATTAGGGAACGTTCGTCGCGCGTCAGTATGCTGATATATACATCATAATAAAAATTTCGTAAAGCAACCATCCGTTTTCATTTTTACGCTTCTCGCGCCTTGCTCTCGTTGACTCTTTCTATCCTTCTTCCACAGTCGCTTTTAAAGTAAATTAAGTACAGCGCGGCAAATTACGCGCCGGTCATACCTCGCCGTAAATCAAACGGCTAATAAAACTTTTGTCGACCGGACTGAGAAAAATTTGGGTTGTCGGCATACGGCAAGATGATGATTTTATCCAAATACGTTTCTCGATTCCGTGAATATCGGGTATTTCCAAGGCGACAAATCTGTTTCTTTTTACGACTGCGTTTATCAAACGTTTAATTTTATAGCGGAATATCGAATCGGTCGAATATATTTCGCGATACATTTGGGTCAATCTGTAAAATTTATCACTTCCCGGAACATAAGAGAACGCGCGTCCTAATTTACATATGCTACTTTAGAGTATTAGTTAAAAAAGCGACTTTATAGTTTTTCGGAAATGTTTCTTAAGATAACGTACATACACATATGCACGCACGCACGTTCCCTCTAATCGTCGATTTCGCATCGACTCATCATCAGCATCAGCAAGTTCGCCGATGCCGGCACAACATTATGGCTCGGTTTGAAAAACACTAATGCATGATGCTCCTCGAGAGAGATCGCGGTGATGATCGCGAGAGTGTGCAGAAAGGAGTGGCAGAAGGAGAGGCGCGGTATAGACAGATAGCGTGTGCGAGAGAGGTGCCGCAGAAGGGGAGATTTTAGTGTCGGCCGGACGTTTCAATTAAATCGTCGAAATCATCATCGGGCACCGATGCCATCCACCTCGTTCGCCATCGTCATCGTCGCTCGTCCCGCTTCGTCGCGGTGCTCGTTTTGCTGACGAACGTAAATTTCTCCACTCAACGGGACCGTAACTTCTCCGTACACGCGCGCACGAGCGGAGGCCATCGGGGTTCTCGTGCCGCACGCCAGAACAAGTCTATGAAATATGAGCACTTTTGATCCAGCATACCGTAATGAGAAAGGGGAATACCGCGAGTTGCCTGTTTTTTTTTTTTTTCCATGGAGATCCTTCGGCGCTGCCTGCCGATAATGCCGCGGATGCTTGGCTCGAGATCACGACGCTTTTCGATCGGCTAGGCGTAACCGTTCTATTAGCGGCTGTCAATAATCATCACGAATATATAAAACTGATGTTTACTCATCGCAGTAAAATGTAACGATCGACTTATATTTATTGCAGCGACCGTACATATATTATAACTTGATACTGCAACGGACTGATTTTATTTTTAGTATAAAGGTACATGTGTATAAATGTTAGAGATCTCAGCATTGTTAAAAAATTATTTGATATGAAATATTTTACTCAATCGCGAATCAGGCCATGACATTATTTTATTTAATACGTACAGTTTGCTATTGTCGATATAAAATTCTTTGTGTGACGTGACATGTATGTCACGTGAGACATGCGATAAACTTGATCGGGCGGTAGCCAGCAGCAGGATATAGGAATATTATAAAGAGACGATATAGTCTAGTAAAACTCGATCCGACTCACGATATACCAAAAGGAGCCTTGTTATCAACCGATCCCATCTTATCAGGTCGGCGCAGCATCGCCGGTAAATCATCGGGGTCCTTGGCGGGGCATCTTTAATTACCGGGCGTGCACGAGGGGAAAAAAATATGAAGACGTAATACGTTATCCGGTTGCCTTCTTCTCCCGGGTGTCTACCGGTAGATAGAGAGGCCGGTCCAGTTGATGCCGAGAGGCGTTGCTCATAAATAATGAACACGTATTCATGAACGCCACCGGTTACCTCGTCTCTGAGGATGAGCCACGATGGAGCTCGGCGTTTAGCTAGTCCGCGTCTGGGATTGGGGAAACTGCCGCTTCAAAAACGCGTAAACGTTTTCCGCCGTAAATATATGGACACATATCCCGGGACTTGCGCGGTGCGAAATGAGACGCGTTCATAAACGCGTTTCCTGTCATTCATTTATCGGGGGAAATGGATTTGAATAACAGGCGTAGGCTGTTTTCCTCGTAGTATTCATTTATTCTGACAGTCGTGATGCATATTGCTACACTTGAATTGATTACTCGATGCTGACGAGACGGTTTTTTGATTATGAAAGATATAAACATCCTATTTCTTGCGTAAAAGGGCGGAAAGGAGCAGGAAATGTGCGGTACTGACGATGTTATTTATCTTTACAATCTAAAAGTATAGACATCTTTGATTGTATTTGAATCATATTAATACGAGGAATGTCGAAAACATACAACGTTTTTAATTTCCGAAGAAATTAAAATTACACGTCGATGGCTGACGTAAAGTTACCATAGATGCTTAACTTGAGAATATATTTACATAGTGAGTTATCATATGCAACTTTCATATTACTTGCTCTATATCATTATGACCGGTCGCGAGATTTTTAATCGACTGGACGGCATCGCGAGAGCGCACTAATTAATTCCTACGAGTGGGTTGATGGACGCCGGTCCGGCATACAAGGACGAGTATCGATCCAGTCGAACGATTAATACATCCCGTTGCGCGCGCGCGGCGAGGTGCGGAGGAGGTCGATGGACCGTTTAATCGTCGATAGTTCCCCGGGAAAGAAAATGGCCGAGGTGGTAATCGCTACCTGCGGAAGCCCGGCGATCGATGCCAGATAGGATACCAATATAATGCACCGTCCATCGGTCGACGTTTCGACGAGCGTTCGCTCAGTCGTTCGCTCTCGAATAATCTCGCGCAGCGGATATCTAAACGAGGTGCTCAGGGCGCAGCCTCCGGGCGGCGCGTACGGATATGTACGCACATATAATAAACCCGACGTGTGTAGAAGTGGATGTGCTCTTTCTCTCCCGAGTGATATATATCGGACGCGATATATCGTCCTTGATGGTACACCTCGAAGCCGGGGCGAACTACTACTCGTTGCGCCGCCGCGCACTCGCCGCAGCAGCGTCTCGCCCTCGCGAAACAATATGATGGTTAACGTAACAAGCTCTCATCTCGGCTCCGCACGTTAGGTATCCCACTGCGGCACAGGATTCCGAACATGTCCGGACACCTAAGGCGACGCTTCCAGAATAATCTCCGGGATAATACGTTCCTTGCTCCGACGGTGTTATAGGATTCCCCTGGAGTGCTGCGTAATTATTGTTAATTTAGATGGATGAATAGGCTCTGACTTTTGAGTAATAAAAATCGAAAAAGCGAGAGAATTTCTATTAGAGCTATTTATCCGACTATTAGCGTCCTGAGAAATTTATGAATGTTTTCAAGAGATATGTCAATCGCTAGAAGATAAAACGAGCGCAGATTACAGGGCGATATTTTATAACTTAAATTATAAATAAAGTTATCATAATTAGTCTAGGCACCGGCAAAGTTTTGATACAATTGCCTATGACTCAAAGAACTAAGAAAATACATATATATTTCATGCGTTTTAGCGCAATGCTATTTAAACGACTGATAGATACTTTGTTTATCAATATCAACAATTGTCATTTATAAATATATGATAAATTTTTCTTTCTCTGTTTTTTAAAGTGCACTTTTAATGAGAAAAACGTATAGTAGAACGATTACAAAAACAGAATCGTGCTATCCGCAAGCCGATGATATTGTTTCACGAGTGATGATATTCCCGAAGAACTATGGGATACAAGCAAACGAGATGTTCGCGTCTTGTTTCACTTTGACGTAGTGTCCACCTAGGCTGCTATACGAGCGATCGCAGACGCGAAGAAAGACGTAGCATTGATAGCTGGACATTGAACGACGTGCTTGGAAGAAGCTTCGCGGGACAATCTAGTCAAGTCAAGTATCTATCAATGATCTCGGGAAGCACCTGGAATTCAATGGCTGTTCTTCCGTTCTATCTCGTAAGTAGGTCCAAATATGGAACTCAGGCAGAGAACATCCCGATTAACCGTAATCGGTAGCCAAAGTATGCGGAAAAGACGGCGCGGCCGTCCCAGTAATAATATTAACTATAAAATAAATGTTTCCTCACGGCAAATAATGGAAAGTAGTGGCTCGCTTTTCGTCTCGTCTTCGATCTATTATGATTTTTTAAGCGATCGCGTAATCCATCGTTTCTATTTTCAATTGTTGATCACTTAATTTCTTCGCTAGCTTATTCTCATCTGATCTACTTCATGTCCCTAGTTTTATTCAGGAAATAGTACGTGTTTTCTCAATTTTTGCATTGTTATTTATCTCATACTTGAATTTCAGTGCAGACTTTATTTATTGCCTTGAGCTCCTTTCGCACGTTGCTTTTATCCTCGACGGTTATCATCTCGGCTGTGCATCTCACGAGAATCCTTCGGGACTCTTATCCTACCCCTTCCCTTCGTTTCCATGCTCATCTCGGTCGCCATCGTTCTGCGATGCGGAGGAAATCATCTCGGGATTTTTCCCGGGCGGAATCGCCGCACCGACACTGATCGTCGCGACAGGTTACACCGGTAGCGGCCAAGTCAGCTCTCTTCCCGTGGACTCGGTTGATTCCTACTCCTGCGTTCCACCACGAATCACCACCACCACAACCACTACCACCACCGCCGCCGCCGCTGCCGCCGTCGCGGCCGCCAGCATCACCACCTTCGTTCATCCACCACCATTTACTCCAGCTACCACCTCCTCGGCGAGGTACTCGCCATGTGACTGACTCCCCTTCTCCGTTGACGAGCGGTGGGCCTGCCTACCTGCCGCCCGTTGCCCCGCTCCCATTACGACGCGGACTCTCGCGGCAGGTGCACCAACCTAAGTGCCACTCCGCTTACTTGTGTGTGTGTGCCTACCAAGGCAGAGCAGTGTGTCCGGTGGTCAGGTTCTTCCCTCTCTCTCCTCTTTCTTTTCTCTCTCTCTCTCTCTCTTTCTTTTTCTTCTCTCTCTTTTTCTCTTCCTTTCCCCGCTGGCTATCTCTTCTACCGTCTTTTTTCCCCCCTATCTATCCCCCTACCTGTGTATGTCTCCGTCTCACTCTTTCTTTCTCCCCCTACTGTCTCTCTCTATCCGTCTATCCTCTTCGACATCACTTCACGCAGCAGTGCCGTGTTGTAGTGTCGTGTCATCCCGCGGTACGTCAACGATCCTCCCGGACTGAAGGCAAGGATCGACCGGGTCGAGAGTACACTCTGCGATTACCGGGGCCGGTCGCTCGCCGGTCTACAGTAGGGTGAAGAAAGTGAACCCCGCGGTCACCGTGAAGGTGAAGGGAGTGATATTCCTGATGGAACGCGCGTTCTCTTGACACCGAGAGTCGGAAGTTCGCGACGAACGAGTGACCCGTTCGAAATATTCGGCTGCGAGAAATCTGGTGAATCTGTTTTCGACTCGATCAGTAGGGAGAAAGATCGTACATTGGTGAAATTTGTCGCGATGATCGAGCTTGTTTATTAAAGATGAATTGGTAGACTGAAGATTCCGGTGTCGTACCAACAATTTTTAATATCTGCCTGAATGGCCTAATGATTGCGCCTCGAGTGAAAAGAGAAAGAGTCGTCTGGTGACAGTTTGAGACTCGATTGTGATCCGAGGTGATCCGCGCGATCTCGAAGACAGCTATTATCGAACGAGTGGCAAGGTGCGCTGAGGAAGGGGACATTCGGTGAAGGTGTCAAACGTCGGCGGCATCTCATTGACATTTCCGTGACATTTAGTGCGCGATTCGAGTCGAGTGCCAGACACCTTTTCGTGTAACACGCGTGTCCCTCACTGTTACACGACAGCGAGGCCTCACGACGGACTCGCGCGTAGCGTGTCGCAGAAAAGCGACGAGCGGCGAGCTGGTGAGGACGACAGTGCGGTGGAAAGGAAGCGAAGCGAGTCGATGACGCGTCCTCCGTGCCTTATCAGCGGTGGAACCGGAGCGCGGTGACGGCGAAGAGTCATCCAGGCACTTATCTGCCTCTCGGAATCCTTCAGTCGCACATGTACGGCGTAGAATACAAATAACGCGGCCTACCTTCTCGCAGCGGTCTGTTCTCCGGACCTTGGTTCGGAGCGAACGACGAAACGAGAGAATCTCGGCGAGAGTCTACTTGAAACGTAGATCTTTGTTGCGGAGAGCAACAGGTGGTTATATCTGAAGATCGACGAGCGAGATTCTCTTGCGACTTTCGACAGGCAGAACCGCAGATTTTTCACTCGGTTGGAGGTTGACGCTGATAGCCAAACTGGACATTCTTACCGCCACGTCGGGAAGAACGGAGTGGAGATGTCCGCGGGTCGCTGAGAGAATGAGGGAGCTGGACACCGAGAGCCCTGTCGTCTGGCCGGCCTGGTGTTATACTGGTGAGTCGAACCCTCGATCGAGATGATCGTGAAAAAAAAATAAACCAACATCGCTAGCGCATTACGACGTCATTTCTTAATGAAAACACCTCGTAAAAAAAAGCTTCGTAAATTATTATATGGCTGTCCGATCTACTTAATTAGATTTCTCTTTAAATTCGTTGTTTGACCATGAACGCCTGCGGTTAATCTCAATTTATCATCATTAGTTTTTCGTCGTCGATCATTCCGTCTAACATTCAGTTGAAACTTTAATGAATTTTTAATGACTTTTACAAATAAGGGAATCGTGACAACACAATTGTTTCCGATAGAAAGAACTATTTCCTCAGCGAATCAACGACGCGAGTCAACGTTTATGTTTCTTATTGAACACTTTTTTTTAAGTATCATTTGAGAGAACTTGCTATGTTCCGACGCGATGTGATCGAGATTGATTGAACGTGATGCGCTTTGTACAAACATAGCGTCATCGATTGCACCGGTAGCTAGTCGGCGAAATCATAACGAGTCATAGTGTAACAGGACGCAAATCGTCGTAGCGGTTTGAGAAAAGTTATGAAACACGCGGCCGCGAGTAGGCGTCACGCAGCAGCTTTGGAATTTGTACTCCATTACTTCGTCGACATCTCAAATGACAGAAAAACAAATACCAACCTGGATAGGAAAACGCGAATGCGTGTCATGCTATAGTCTCCAAAATTATATAACAAGGCAATTAAAATTTCTAATAATCTAGTCACAACTGTGACTAGATGATAAGACAATTAATCTAATGATTACGTTAAGCGAATTCTTATAAGATGTCTAATTTACTCAGTAAAGTATATTTGTCTTAATAATATTTATTTCTATCGATTGCGTTTTTACTTATAAAAAAAAGGAAGTGTGGAAGAAAGTAAGATATCGATACGAATTTCTAGAAATCTACTGATACTTGGTTAAAAATATGACAGTGAAGTGTTCCGCAATGTTGATATGTTATGTTTGTCGAGGTCTTAATTTCTCGGAAGTTGCCCGCCGTGCGATATCTCTCTAATATGTCAATAAACTCATTTCGAGCACCACGTAACGTGACTTTGTCGAATCAAGCAAAATTACAGTGCTGCGAAGTTTAAACATTTAAATTTCAAACCATTTAATAAAATTTTGGAATATCGGTTGCATACAAAATTAAATAATAAATTAAAAAATAATCGCATATTGATCTTTTATATTAATTTCTATTTTCTTAGAATTTTATATTGATATTGTAATATTTATAGATTTTTTTCGAGAATTTGGGATTTGCTACTTTTTTCTTTATCTTTGTTTAATGAATATATCTTCGAATATTGTCTTATCAATTTTAAACTTAATTGTTTACTTTCGGAGCCTTTGACATTTTACGATTAAATCATAAATGATAGCATCTATCTTGTTAGCTTGGTCCCTAATGGATTCTTCGCGTATTTATTATATAGCGAGGAGAAGTATGCGAAAGGGGTCATAGGTTCCCTCGCGGAAAGTGGTTTTTTATCGCTCCTTATCAGGCCAGACTTCTTAATTTCCAAACAGTTGCCTACCTGCGCCCGACGCCGCTCCTTAGCATCGTTTTGCCACGCAGAGAATTCGTCCAGTTCCGTTAACGGGGAGACGTGCTCTGAGACACGAGAACGAATCGCAGAGGGTGTAATTATGGTGCTCGATCTTGACAATTAGGAACCCTTGGGAGCTGTCGGTAGCGGAATAGGGGCCACTTAGCTCCCGCAACTTCCAGCAGCTTTATCTCATCCAATCGCCACGCGTTATTCGTCGGTGTCTTCTAATTAAGGGGTAACTCGCGGATTTTTTCCTATTCGGGATTCGAGCTGGCGAAAATGTCGCCGCTAATCGTCAAGCGATTGATTTTCGAATCTCAGTCCTCGGCCACCGTCGTATTCGTAATCGTAGTATCTCAATTTCCTACTAATGCGACTAACATTG
Source organism: Tetramorium alpestre (assembly GCA_021460005.1). Taxonomy (NCBI): domain Eukaryota; kingdom Metazoa; phylum Arthropoda; class Insecta; order Hymenoptera; family Formicidae; genus Tetramorium; species Tetramorium alpestre. Next base: position 1,715,660 of record JAJVSH010000010.1, read on the forward strand.
AGAAATCGATACACGATTCGATACTTACCGCTCAGAAAATGCCAGCAAAAAAATATCGAGTGTAATTAACTGCCGTATAGCTTGACTTGTGTTCTTGTAAACACGCTATCCGTCGCGAATCATTCGGTTAAGACACTATTTTTGCCAGTCAGGATATTAATAAGCTTTTTTGGGGCGCCGTACATTATCTCGGGGCGATTGCGCGCGGCCGTGCGCGTTTGTTAGACGGCCGTTCGGTTCTCGGTTCAAAGTAGCGTAGCAAAACCGGCACGATTTGGTGACAGAACCGATCCCGCGGAACGGATTTGTTACGGTATAAGTCGAGATAATGGTGAAAGACGCTTTGCGGATGCGCGACTCCGGTGACTCGCGACCGCTAATGTGATTACCGTTCTTTCGTAGTCACCAGGAAGCTGACATTGTTTCGCGACGCCGAAACGAATCATCCAGCGTCGCCGCAGAAATCCATTTTCGGAATCTGCGATTAGCGAGGGCCATAATTATGACTACGGGAAAATATTCCTAACCGTCGACCGTTTGTTTTCATATTCGGAATTAACATCCTCGCACAATAGAAAAGTTAATCAATAGTCGAAAATTTATTTGTTTGCTACTTCAGTAATTTATTTTACTTATTAATTATTCTAATTAATCTGTTTGACAGTTTTTGCGTACGGCAGTACGTTTTTTTCTCTCGTGGTTAGAATTGCTTTTAATCTTTGTATTTCTTTTTTCATTAAAAATGATATTTGTTATGTGCATAGAGTTCCACACAGTCGTGTTCACGCCTTGTCTAATTACGAAATGTAGAAAACGCTATCGGCGATCTAACTACCTATTGATAATCCTTTAACCGAGTATGAATGGCGGAATGGCGGACGACAGTGTAAATATTCTCCTCGGTTTCTTAATAGTTGAATTTTCTCGGCGGTTACCTAAGACTCGTGGCTCCCGTGGAAGCATTCGCTTAGTTTGTCGAAACCGCGACATATAGAGGCCGCATGGAGAAAGTTATAAATCATGACAACAATTATTGATGCCGTGCACTCTCGCGACTCTTCAGTTATTAACGATATTATCATCATTAAGTTAAATAATCGTATCCTTGTTATCGTCGCTTATATTTCGATTACCTCAAACTAACAATCAATGTTATTATCTTCTAACGAGTATAATTAGCTCTCTCTCTTCCGAGCGCGACATATATTGTTCTTCTTGATTTTGCCCTCTTTAGATCTGAGAGCGCCTATGAAAAATATGTTCGACAGAACGAAAAGAGCCAGGGCTTTTAGAATATCGCGCCATTGAGGCACAGCCTCGTCACTTTCGTGACTTATCGTCGTCCAGGTCTTTCCGATCAGGTTTCCAGGAATCGTGGTTCTCGCCGGCCGACTCCGGTTATCTTGTCGAAAGCGCCATGTAAGGTCTTCCCCGTCGATGCGTCCAACGGTCGAAGGGATCACGCGTCCGCACAGCTTTGGTCTCGACCTTTCGTCGAGAAACACGCTACCTACCGGCTCTGCGGTAGTCCCTTCGGCACGTTCTAGTCGTCGTCGTTGTCGTCGTACGGATTGCCATTGCTAGAGTTAAATATTGGCTGTCGCTCAAAATACAAACGCGATTACGCTCGCGCCGGTGACTGGTACGCCGCGTGCTGCCATCGGCCAGCAACTTATTTATGGTCCACAAAGCATCGGCCTCTGTCTCCGACTGTCGTTTCCTTAGGATCCTCTTTCCTCTGCTGATCCATTGGGACTCGCTCCCGGTAGATCCTGCGCGTGGTTATCAGCGCTTTTTTAATTTTCATTGTTTCCGACAGCTAATAAAGCCTGTCACTCTGAAGAGAATGAGTTGCCTCTCTCCGGTGCATTAAATGCGTCGCGTATTTAATTTTGGTACAGTTAGAGTCAAAGTTATGACATTGAAATGAATGTAGTATAATTGTTATATATTTAAATATGACATACTTAATAATTAATTGTATGCATACATATTATACGTAGAGAATTTTTAAGGCAATACGTCAATAAAAAAAAGATACACTTGTCTTACAGTTTTATTTCATATAATTTTTTGAAATCGGCAAAGAAATTGTCGCCGACAGATTAATATAGAAATATCTAATCGATATTTGCGTACTCCGTCATTATCGTCATTACTACTTGGCAATACCGTTACGTTACGACAGAACGAGAGCAAATAACAGATGTTTTTTCATTTCAAATAAAACTGGCGTATTTCTAAGATTATGAGACGAGAAAGCCGGAAAGGCCGCAGAGAAAAACAGCAGCAAAGAATTCGTTAAAATCATCCCCCGCTGTTCAAGAGACTAATAGACTCACCATTATGACGGAAGTGGGAACCGCCTTAAAATTGCACTGCCAGGATTTCTAATCGCGTTTCCTCGAGACAAAGGGCATCAGCCTGTAGAAGAGGATATACCTAGAGAGAGAGAGACAAGGAAGTGGTGAAAGGAAGAGATGAGGTTGAGGAAGAAGGTGAAACAAAGAGAAAGGCATAGAAAGGGCGAGGCGGGCGAGGGGAATCGTGAAAAAGTGGCAGTCCGCGTCGAGCTCGTTCGAGGTGGGAACAAAAGCCACCTCTTCTTCTTGCTCGTCTTCTTCTTGCTTTTCTTCCACCGCCTCGTCCACAAAGCTCTTCGAGGGAATGAGAGAGAAAAACAGAAAGAGAGAGAGAGGGGGAGGGGGTTCCGCGCTACGTAGAGGGATCGCTCCGGGATAAACCATTGTGACTTCTTGCACGTATGAAAAACCACAAACCACTGACGTTATTTCGCGGCCGCGAACACGAAGGGCCGCGAACACGAAGGGCCTCTTCTCTTCCCTTCTTGGCCACGAAGTCCGAACCGCGTAGATAATACCCGGGAACCCTGGGCTCTCGCTCCCCGCTCCCTCGCTGGTTACCCTCGTCCCACCCGGACTCGCTCTGTCCTTTGATTCGATTTCTTTTTTCGGTGGTACCGCAGAATCGCGCCTCGGAATGGTGCTCTCGTTTGATCGACCACCATCTCGGTCGAATTGACCGCAATGGTGAGATCATTATGGTGTCATTTATCGACAGGTGCGTACGAGGTATCGATTTGATAAACAGTGAACTGCAATTCACAATCGCCACAAAAGTGGCGAAGTGGAAAAAAGTGGAATGGTACTTAAAGTTGGGTATACGACTACCAGCAGTTGTGTTAACGTATGTAGCACAAATAAGGATATTGAAGTACATGTTTTTAAGGAGCAATGTTTTGGCTCTAAATTATGAATTATAAAATGTTGATTTTTGATGTTTATTTATAGATTTATAACCAGATTCTATGGTATTAATGAGAAATACTCAAGGCACATTAATGAATAAATTGAATTTTATTGAAAATACATAATCAATGGTGCTTCGACGGAATTCAAATCTACGAGTCTGTGACCTATTTCATCTTGATTGACCGACCTCCGAATCGCCTTCTCGAAAGTAAATGGATGCGATCCGCTCCTCTTTTCCCTTCTCCTTCATCGCGACGACACGCGCGCGCCAACAAGTCCTCAGGCACCCTGTCGTTCCAACAGGTGACAGGGGGAGTCCTTAATCGCGTCATGACGTTTTCATATCGGGAATCGCGCGAGTCACGTCGCTTAATTGCCCGTGCGAATTATTGAATGCCGGAGCGCCGGCCGATTGCGTTCACGGCACGCGTTTATCTTTCGGGAAACACTTCGGCACACTCGTGAATCGGAAGAGAGAGAGCGGGTGTCTACCTGACATTATTATTAACGCGCCAGGACGAGTGAGGACGAGTGGCGGGTTTACTGTCGATAACGAGCCATCGAGGAGAAGACGAGTTCTCCATTCAGACCAGGCCGGACGCCTCGAAAAATTTCAACCGACAAATGACAGATGGTCACGGCTCTCTACAACGGAGAGGAAAGGAATCTATCGCGGGGAAAGGAGGGCCTTACAGATGAGAAGAGCCTGGAGCACAATAAACAATCCGCGAGCATTATTCGCCTGGCTGTAAAAATATATGTAGGTCGACGTTGCGACGTCAGAACGATGACGATTAAGGAAGTCTAGCCCTTTCTATTAACTGTAACGTTTATTTATTTAACCAACACGTTGTTTATATGCGCACGCTTCCTTGACGCGTATGACAGTTATAATAATGTTGCATTATGTATGGAAATGGCATTTTCACTTTGCGACGTACATTTATCGGTGTTCCTTGATGCGGCAACCTTTAGCGCTCGCTGGATGTAGTGCGGTGTTATTTTTATATAATTTTATTGCATTATATTTTATTTTATTAACGTGAAATTTCAAAATTTGCAAACCGGTTGTTCCTTCAGAAAACGATAATAGATATTCTATTTATGTAAGAAATTTACGATGATAAATTAAAAATAGCAGATGTTTTTGGCTGAATTCACGAGATAAATAAAGCAGAATAATTATCAACTGGTGATTAGCGACAAGAATGCTCGTGAATTAAGATTATGCGCGATATTATTCCAAGATTCTGAGATATTGGTGTCGATTACACACTTCGATAATTCTACCTTTCGCCCGCATGATACCATTTATTCAGGTGACCTGCGAAAACAGGTGCCGCGAAAACAGTGCTCGAAAACGAGTTATGTGCGAAGTAATAGTCCAGCTGGATCGTTTCAGTTGCCACGTTGTTGCAAGATTCCGATTACCATTAAAGATAGAGAGTTATTACGCGAGCTTCTGCCTATTCCGATAAAGCACTTTCGTTCGAGTTTCTCTAAATATTCTACAATTTATTTCAACCGAACTTATTTTCTAACAGTTTGTATAAATTAATGTTAAAATACCGTTGCATAATAAGTAGTTTTAACAATGCGCTTGTTGTTACTCTCGATGAAATATGAAATAACTTCCGTGAATTTATATTATTCAGTTTAATTTAAATTTATTGTTAAATACCAATGATACCAAAATATATCATGTAAGAAATTGTCTATCGATCAAGATAAACGAATAACTTTTTATCTACAAAAAAAATTGAAAGAAAATTTAAGATAATGAATTTAAGATTGCATGTAATTTCAATGGAAGAAAAATGATTTGCAATACATGGAAAAGTTCTCGATTAAATAGTTCCTATATATATTTCACTCTCACATACTTTACTCTCACTACCGATACGTTCCGCTTATCTATGAAAATGCAAATGAGAGACAGGGAGCTCTCTCGCGCGGATAACATCTTTCGCGATTCACTGTCGCCGTTGATCTCCACGAGTGTGAGTAACGTTCTAATCGCGGTAGCGAATCTCGTTCACGCGAATTATCCGGCGAGATCAAAAGATACGTTGATCAAAAGGTGGTTTGAATAAGAATGAGTTTGGTGAAATTGCCTCAAACTCTATTCCAATCTTCGTAATGATCTATAAAGTGTCACTACAGATACACAGTGTAATAATTTTAATTTATTACTTTAGATTCTTTATCTTTTCATTCTTTATTCCTTCATTTATATGTTTTAATCATGAATGATACGGAAATTGTAATTCAGATTTTTAAGAAAAAAGTATGACAAATCCTTGAGAATATTAATCTATTAATTACAATTGTAAGAAATATTTTATTTTACTTTGAGAAATTAAAGTCGAAGTCATCTTATATATGTTAAAAAATTCATTAATCTTACCGTAACGTAATCTAGACTAAAATTTTTAATTTTTGATGTATCGATTAACTGTACAGAACCGTTCGTTCTTTGATGAAACAGAGTTTAATCTGTTTAAACTAAATCACGTGGAAAATATGATAAAGTCAAAGGTTTTGGTAGCGTACGTTGTGTCGAGCTGTGCGATCGATGGTTTTGCAGCTCTGAGCATATTCAGACATCGTATTGGCATGTCTGCCTATCAACTACGAAGCCTCTGGCATGGTATCGTTGGTGGCGTGTCGGTATGACGACCCAGACGAGACGTCGATAGAATATAAAGCATCGTCCTTCTTTGCAGTGAATGCAGCCAGATAATCTGGCGCAGATTATAATTCGCTACGCGTCGAATGCATTCTTAAGTTCGTTCGCGTCAAGTTTAATCAGAATACATGTGCTTGATTATGGGCATCAATTTTTCGAGTTATTTTGATATTTTTTTTTGTTAATATTTTACGAAATATTCTTTTTTTAATCATCATCATTATTATTAGATCAGATATTCAGGATCAATATTTTACAATTAGTATACAATTCAATGTAATGTTAAAAATTTTCGGAATACAACGAGAACAAAAAGATAAATTAATTTGTTTTGCGAATTTGAATTTCTTAATCTGAAAATTTCGATTTTAGCAGCAATTGCTAATCGGTAACATTAATGAAACTTAATTGATTGCTTGTGTGAACTAATCTGTTCCTCTTTAACAAATATCATTATTGCATCGTAAATTCGAAATATTTTCCAATATATTATTGACTTATATTTGATTAAAAAATCTATTGAACGAAAAAGTCAATTAATGGATTTGATCGAGATACTATCGAGTGGATGTAGAACCGAAATTATAAATGGCGATGCAACGCGAAGGGCAGAAGCGAAGGAAGAACAGAAATATAGAAGATCAAGAGAAGAGAAAAGGCATCTTCGTATAAAATAGAAAAAGGAAGAGCATTTAAGACTGGCCGCATCCTGAAGACGATGTAGAATTCATATTTGCCTCCGTGCGACCTCCAATGAGAAACCGGAAAAGGGCAGAAAAGCCTGCGCTCTCTCTCTTTCTCTCGTCGGCGCCACCTTACGCCCGGTTGTCTCTTAATTTAAGACGCCGCCCCGCGAAAATATTCTACCCCACACTCGTGGAGCACCCTCCCTCCCNCTTTCGCCCTGTCTTCCCGGTACCCTCTCTCGTTATTGCACTGTCGACTATAGAAATGCCGTAAACACGTCGCGGCCGCCGGAGACGGGATAAAACGTCGGTTTTATGCGAAGGCGTTACCGGACGAAGGAGATTCTCCTTCGTGATAGAGACATGTTTTCAGGTATTACCCGGCCGTGGACAGGTACGGGCTCTTAGAGCGGCGTTACGAGCACCTTGGAACGCAAGCTCGCTCTTAATCGGGAGACACCGGGCCCTCCGAGACGCCCGGAGCTTCTTACCGGAGGACGACGGCGTATCCTCGCTTCGCCAGACTATTTTCGTACCCGCATTGGTGAAAGCTGCTCGCATGTCAACATAACGAGAATAAAGTCGCCCGTGCGATAAAGACTGTATTTAGTCGCGCACTTATAATTGCTATTGCATAGAAAAAGAAAACGCGAGAAGAATTTTCAAAATTTCTGTAATCTATTTATGTTATTTATTCTTTTAAGAATCAATTTTCTTAATTTTTTTATATGGCGATTTATATTAATTAACAGTTTATATTAAAGCATCATTATATGTATAATTTAATCATAATCAAACATCGTGACAAACCGGTTATAAACCTAAGAATTTAGCTGCAATTATGTTTGTCGCATGTTCTCTATATTCTTACTTATTTTCATCTCTCCGTTCTTTCATCGTGATCTAATGTCACACAATTTCCCATAGCCACTCTCGGTAAATAAAATCAATCTGAGAGCAATTCGCTTTCGAACGCTTTTCTGAAACCGGTCCGGAATGAGTTCTCCGCCTCTTCGGAAGAGACTCGGCCGTCCCTTTTAGCAACGTAATTGTTTTCGAGGGGAATAAACGCACACCGCCTCTTCTGCGTGCATCTACGCCAGAACGATATCTTTTGTTTCCGAGGCACCGAAGAGCCAGAGTTCCCTTGGTCCAGAGAATCCGGAAGTCGGCGAAGTCACGTCGTTAATAAAGGCACGACGGGTGCCACGGTTTCTCTTTAGCCAAATGTACGTGACATTTATGACGAGGAACGATATCGTAAAGACATACATTTCAGGTCCTTAATCTCTCTCTCTCTCTTTCTCTGTCTGCTTTTTTCTTAGTTGGACTTGGAATGAAAATATTATGTTCTCCAATTTCTTGATATTATTATTCCCAACATTATTATGTTTACTGCTTCTTTATCTTGTTTTTCATCTTCTTGCTTTTCTTCATGCTTTTCTTCAAAATCGAAACTAACTATCTTCTTACATAAAATGTGTTTGAGAATTCTCATAAAAAATATTCTTTATCAAAATTAATTAGTTAACAAAATTAGTTCTCGACAGATTTATTTTCTGATTTTGCTACACTTTTTTAACTTTAGATTGAAATAAAGTTCTGCATTACTTCTGATTGCGAACATTTTATCGGATTTTAGGTAGCTTCAGTGTTATCTTACGATTCCAGAGAAACCCATATCAATTCTCCTCTCCAGGTTTCGTTTTTCTCTCATCTGTATCACAGTTTACCTAGGTACGTGTACTCGCGCACGGTCTCGACCGCAGTGGAGAGTTTCCTCATCCCATCGGGATCGGCCGTAATGATCTGTGCGGTTTCCATTGGCGTGAAATATGCGACATTTACACACTCATTTCGTCTCTCTTCGATACGCAAGCGAATGAGCGAGCGAGTGTACCTGCTGAGCGTTATTCCCTTGGTACACGAGCCGTGACCTTAAATATTCGCGGAAATAGAGCGGATGGAGACTGAATTGAAATTCATACAAGTTCCAATATTTTGTCTAGAATGTTGTATTTAAAATTATTTTAGTCAAAAAAGTCACAGAGTAAATTATATTTTTATATATTACATTTTATATATAATTTTTATACTTTTGATATACAAAAAATAAAATATTAAATATTAAAATAAAATGTTAAAAGATATCTAAAAGATAACTCTATATGCTACAAATGNAATGTAGCGCATAAGCCTGTCGATTTCATTCTTACAGCCGAAGATCGGGTCAACGTTTCTTTTCGAAAGAATTTTCGGTTGTTTTATCTGTAGATTCTTCTCACAGGCCGCTAGTTTTCTTCGTGCTCCATCGTTGTCCTCTTTCGATTCGAGCGGACACGGGCCGGAGGTCAGTCGTTTGTAAAGTCGATGCGTAACCCGACCTGACTACAGGCACGTCCCGCAGATCGTAGCCTGCTGTTTTTATCTGGCCGTATTTCAGGATGATTCCACGCTTAATGCTTCCTCGCCAACCCGCCTCGCCTCTTACGAGGCGATACCGCGGCCACGGTGACAACTTAACCCGGAGATTGTCCACGTATGGTGCCGTGGTTGTAGCTTTACGACCGTGTCGAACCGTCAACTTTGCGTGGCGCGTCATGTGCTGTGTAACTTTAGAAAATTTTAACACTTCGCAACAATGTGGTAATAACTTCCGCTGTTACAGTAAAATAAGCGACGGAAGAATTAAGCGCGTCACTTCAGAGATAGGAACTTACAAAGCATGCAAGCGGTGGAAATAACAAAATAATTATATTTTTTTTCATTAAATATAATATTTGAATATTACAAGTTACTTATTGAAAAAAAACCTAGTTCAAGCATACGTAAGGCATAAATAAAAACTTGCTGGGTGCGCCTAATAATGATATTAGTGATTCCAAAACTTCGCGCCTCTCAAATCATAATTTAGCGTGCAGCAAAAGTGATAGGTCTTTATGCAGGAACGCACATGAACCGTGAAGGACAGATTCTTCGGGCGTACATGGAAAGCCTAAACGGTCGTGCTTATCGCTCGAGTTTATGATTCTGAAATACTGTTTAGTGCACGTACCGCGAACCCGTACCGGTTAACTGGCGGGAATTAGCAGACCATGTCTGTGTGCGCGAGGCCAGAATATTTCTTCAAAGAGGATTATTAGCTGCGCAACAGTCGAACGTACATTCTTAACGAACCTCGTGACAGTTTAACAGCACGGAGATTTCCGATAATTTTATTAGCAGCGTTATAAAATACGAACTTCTCCAGATAATATTTCAAGGCTTACGTCATTTCCTTATTTATTTTAACTGTAATATCGAATTTTCCAGTGATTTAGTTTTGTATAATCAGGCGCGACAGCGATAAAATATCGAGTCGCGCCACATTTTATTTACGATAAATATCGATCCACTTCTCCTTTTGCCGGGAGATCAATCTGTGTAGAAATATAATAACTTACGTCGTGTACCTACTGAATTTATATGCACGTCGCTTGACACGTTCTATCAGTCTGGCTGCGGCATGCTGTTCGATACACGGTACAACCAGATACCGGCTTTTGTAATAATCTGGACTAAATCATCGGCGGCGCGGTAATGGATTTCTGAGCAAGTGGCAACCGATTATTACCGATTAGATTGATGTGGCGCGGTGTATCACGTCATTATCTAAATTATATTACGTTGAGTCGTGGTTGATTTTTCACCGGTCTGAGTTATGGCGAATCGAATTGGTTGACCTCGCATAGCGTATATCGTGTTTTTGCGATTTGTCGCAAGTATCGTCCACAACCACGTGAACCTACTGCCCTTTTCCGCGGCGATTTAGTCGGCCGCGAGCGAGACTTTATTACAAAAAAGAACGAGAATAATTTTCTTCCAGAACGTGGCGTGGCGCGGCGCGGCGCGGCGCGCGTGTGTATCACATCAATACGTTTTCCGATGATAAGTGGATTCCCCGATCTGTCTACTGACCTTTGATCTCGTGCTCGGCCAAGCGTGAACGGAAAAAAAGGCCGTACACGGCGTTACCTTAGCGGACACTCTTGCCATCTTGGATACCGGTCTTGCGACAAAAAGACTTCATTATATTGGCGGACAGATTAATACGAACCGTCGGCATCGGCGAGTCCAGTCTGCCAAGACTGGACAGAACAAATATCGGATTAACTAATTAAATGATATTTAAATCGCATAGAGTGGAATTTTCTTGGATCGAGAAGGGCGCGTCAATTATCGTTCTTGCTGCTTAGCGCTGCGCTATCTCGCAGCGAGTGATAAGATCGAACGCGCTAGAAAGACGGATTGATTGCCATCAGCGCGGAGTTAATATCGACGTGGTAATATATTAATAGGTCACGGTATCACGACATTTTATTGTTAACGTTTAATGAGATCACTGATATCGATCATAAAGGTTACGCGGCAGATAGCGAAGGCTAAAATAACGTGGTGACCTTTATGATCGCGTATATGATACCGACATAATGGTGTGTAGTACAATACTTTTTTCTTCTCTAATCTAAAGTCGTTCCGTGTAAACTGAATTATCTATGTGCCGTAATCGGCGGGCTCGTTTTATGCAACGACATTCTACCACATGGATGTTGTTGTTTCATGAATTTTTGATAAAAATCAATTGTGTTATCTTCATATTTTTACATCACGTACGCGTAGCAGACATGTTTTTTTTTTCAATTTAAAACATTATAAAAGATACTTTGGGATAACGGAAAACAATCTATTTGATAAAATCTTTAGTATCCTCAATTCGAGAAGATTTGTCGATGCAACAGTGGTGAGCTTTCCCTTCGAGAGGCGAGTCGTTTTGCGAACGGTTGTATCTCGTTGAGTCTGAATCAACTTAAATCATGCCCCGTACACTCGCATACGCAAATACTCGACGCCGCGGTATCATCGCGCTTCGCGGCGAGGACTATCGTCATCGCGGTTATCGTAAAGCATGCGCTTCCATAACAGTCAACGTAAATGGATCTGGTCTGAATTGCGTTTAACGCGTGTTCGGGCGCAAGGTCGAGCTCACAACAACACGATGCACGCATACACGGAACGCGAGGTGTAGATACACGGCGAGCTTATTGCCTACGAGTGACTGCCCATCGGGCCCGATGAACTCCGATGGAGCCCTTCCGAACGAAGCCTCTGAGAGGTTGAGTCAAGGTGGCGGCTCCAGGGCGTCGGGTCACCCAGATTTCAATCTAGATACAGCATTCCACGGTTAATTAGTACTGGCTGACTGGCCGTGAGCTCCGTCATTCGACCGAACTCCTGCTACGCGCGTCTACTCCGGCTATCCCCAGCGCCCATCGTGAATCACGCGCGCGAACGTATGCGCCGAGCCGACCGGCACGCGTGTAGGTAGGTATATACGGCGAGGCGTATCTATCTATCCGTATGCGTGTATGTAAGCCGTTCGTTACGCGTAATGCCTCGCGTGTCTGTATTTGCCCGGTAGTCGAGTTCGACTCGTTGTCAGGTATGCGAAGCCGGGGCCCGATATGTATCTGGCCAACTGGTTCGTTTCGTTTCGCGGCACGTCGATAATTTGACGGCAAATATAAGCGGCCTTTATTTCGGCCAGTTTGTTCGGATCGATTTAGATGATTAGATGGACTTGTAGCTCGCCACGCGTCCGTGTTTCGCAACAGAAGTATTTTATCGCCTGGCTCGCGAAACTTGATCTCTCGTTGAGAATTTCGCAGATTTATTGTGTTAAAATAATTGAGAATGCACGCGCGCTGACGTATCAGATTTAGAAATAAAAAGGGAGATAAAAATGCGCTAGCTAATTTTGTTGTCAGCAACATTTTCATTTGTATCTTTATTCCTTGCAAAATTTATGATTCATTAACGTGCGTGGGCAATGTTTGAAAATCATTCGTTTAGATCGTTATCTCTACATTGTCATAATTTTTCCTGTCTGTGAAGCACGCGTAATACTTGCGAAATTTATGGAGAGAACTTTCAGATACGCGGTATAATTCCAATGAAATGCGCTGCGACAGTAAAGACAGTAAATCGTAGTGAGTCGTACGAAATGCTAATTCGATGCGAATCAAATTATTTCTGCATTGTCATAACTTTCCTCAACTGCGAAAACTCTCGGCAGAAATTTATACGTGACTTGTGAGAGGCGCGATTCTATCGCATTAAGAAACGATAAACCAGCATACGTTAAAAATAAAAGGAGACCTTGATTATGTCAGTATTACTTAAAGTCGATTTCTTTTTTAACAAGAATGACGAAGCGTAAATATCATTTTCATAATTTTTTTCATTGAAATTTTATGCCTTTTATTTGTACTTTCTCGCAGCGCAGAAGCATTGTGCAACCGCGATAAATCTGCAAAACTCGGGCGATGTTTCTCGCTCGGAAGGCGAGAAAGACATATTACGGCTGCGGAAGAAAGATAGAGCTCAGAGAGAAAGAGAAAAAACAGAGCTCGCGGCAGCCGTGTCGTGCGCCAGGAAGCGATCTCGAAAGGAGCGCGAAATCGAGAGACTTCGATCGATCGCACGACGTCTCGCGCGGGATGCAGAGAAATTTCTCACCGTCGCGTTTCTCCCTGTTTCACCTCCAGTAACACGACGGAGAGCAAGTGCGCGCCATCGCGCGCAAAAAAACGAAGATATACGCGCGACACGCGAGTACTCTCACTCTTACCCGTAAACAGAAGGTTTCTTTACGCAAGTAAAGAAAACGTAGCATTTTGATTTTTTCCGCGGGACAAATTTTTCTTTTAATTTGCATCGCGCACTCGAGTTTTAATTGATTGTTTAATTGAAGTTGACGTTACGATATTATAAAATATGCGTTAAGTGCATATTTACAGTACATTACACATCACGAGACCGCAATCAGAATATTAAGGAACGGATGAATCACCGGCATTCCGCACGCAAGTCTTTTAGTCGCTGCTCTCGTAGTCACGCGCGATCTTTCGCCTAATCAAAATCGCGAATTCTGACCTCGCGGGAGAGAGGGGCGGATAATTACGCTTCCACCACCATCAATTACAATTATGGACGAGCCAGAAATCGCCGACGTAGATCCATCCCTGCAAAACAATAATCCTATCCCCCCGGTATAGCGTAGCCGGAGACTCGGTCGATCTTCAGCGGGATCAAGATCTTAAGGACGCCCGGAGGTTGCCTTAAGGTCGAGGAAACAACGTGCAGGACAGACGGCAGCATCAGCAGCAACAGCAGCAGCGCACAGCAGGCTGCAGGAGCAATCTCCCGGACAATTAGCCCGCAGTTCGTGACGGGTACCTCCTCCTGGGTCCTCGCCCGATGCGCCTTTCTGCTTCTTCTTCTACTTCTTCAGCCGCCCCCTCATCCTCCCACCATCGCTTGACCAGGATTCCTTCTCTTTCCCGCTCGATTCGCTCTCTTCTCGTCGCGGCCTTTCCTCCACTTCTCGCGGCCTCGCCCTACCACCTCGCGTCTCTCTTTCTCTCTCGAGATAAAGATGGTGAGACAGAAAATAGGAACAAGACAGAAAGCGATAGAGAGAAAGAGAGACAAAGATCTGCATGTCTCTCTTTCCCAGAGAGAGAGAGTCTCGGAGATCCTACACTGTACCTGCCGTTTATACCCTAATGACCTGGCAGGTGCGGCGCCGGCGTGCCCTCTTCGTACGGGGCCACCCGGTACGTGATGCATCCGAAAAGGTCCGTGAGATCAAAGCAAGTCTCGCCTTAACGCATCATTTTCGGAAAAGTTGACTTCGAGCAGCTGGTAATCGTCTGTCGTTCAGGGAGAAAGCGTTCGTTCGTCGAGTCCAGTGAAAGAGTCGGAATATTTTTCGCAAGGAAAGAAAGCACTAATTTGAAATACTAAAAATATAAAATTTGTTGCACAAGATATTGCAGATTTAGTTTAGTAGTGTTGTACAATAATCGCGAAACGTCTCTTTGCAAGCGACGCAAATGATGATTGAGAAACCTGTCACAGTTGATCGTTATTCTTTAAAAAATTACGTTCATCTCAGTTTCTTCGCATTTCCTTTCGAGTTTGTAATCGACAACGACAGTATGCAACGTTTTTCGCAATACTAATCAATACGCCAACTGTTACTTTCGAGCCGTTACTGTGCATGCATTAACGCCGCGTTGTTGCACAGCAGTTTTGCATTGTGACGACATAAAGACAAATGACGCATTCTGAAGAGGGAATACAAAAATCTTTTTGAGGCGGACAAAGTATTACGAGAGTGTTACGAGGGACAGCTCTGCGAATTTTTATGAGTTAAGTTCGTTACGGCATCGTAAGTAATGCGATTTATTTAACGAAACATTCGATGTAATCTTAATTGGTTCTCGCGGCGATTTATTTCAAATTGGAATTACCCTCCGTCAATAGTAATGAAACATTTATCCGTGAATCGTCTTACTGACGTCATGCCTGGGAATTTATCCACTACCGCGGAGATGTTCCTTTCGTTTTCAATCTTTCTGACGGTTATCTGCGACGCTCTTCGTAAGTGCATTCACTACCTCTACCTTTTTATTTATCTAAAGCACTGAATATTATAATCTCCACTGACTTGCACTTACCAAGTTTGTACTGCTATCTATAAGAGGGCTTTAGAAAACTTAAGTAGAGATACGATGAATGAGTAGAAAGGGATGAGTAGTAAATCTGATTAAAGTGAGAAACTCTCTTGAATCTCAACAAACGTAAGGTTGTTCTCGTCGCTCCGTATACCATCCCGAGGACACTTCTCAGACTGTGTGAATTTTCCGCGAAATAACAACAAGGTAGGATAGCTGTTTTTTTTTTCTTTTATCAGAGTATAGTAGTGACCTCGCAGAAAAGCGCGTGACTACTATGACAAATTGACACAGTACTCCCAACGGAGACGCCGCTCGGTAGGATCGACGGCCCTCGATCATTCAGGATAATTAATTATCGGCCGGCCACCACCTCCTAGGAGATCGTGCCGATCGTGGCGCGCTTGGCAAAAGCCTGAAAGAGAGACGTGTGGCGTGGGCGAGGCGCGAACGATCCATTCATTATACTGCCATCGGCGGTCTTTCGTCTCCTCTCCTGCCTGCCGTCTACTCCGCCTGTATCTCCCTCTCGTTATTGTCGCGCGCGAATATAGGACACGATCTTTCATTATCGCGTGCGCGTAACAAATCATTTGTCCCCCGTGACCGACATTGGCGAGATCTCGAGACATAGCGCCGTACGTACCGGCGCGTGTCCGTCGTTATGTCGCCACGTACGGACTACAAGTCATCTGACAGAGACACTTACGAATGTTTGCACGAACAAGTGCCAAATTAAGAGGAGAAAGAACGAGGTTTAACCGAGTTGGCAATACGAAGCAAATTGCGCTTTATTTTCTCGCAATTGGATCAATAAGGCACGCTAGATGTATGGGTGAAAAGATTCCGGAGACGATTGCTTCGTTAATATGGCCGGACAGTTAGCGATCGCCACGAGGTGATTAATTACGAAAGGCTCGCGACGCTACAGCGAGAAGAAGTAGGGTTGTGCGCCAAGACGAGAGAGATGGATTAAGAAAACGTGGGAGGTGTGAACAATCCATTAATTAAATCGCACGTAAGCTCGGTTATGTTTCATACTATTCTGCAATCTGAATGGTCTAATTACTCGTTATCTTCTCGCGACCATAAATTTCAAATAGCAGCACTTATTCTGGTTTCTTTTTTTGCAGTTTTTTTTTTATGTCGAGTTATTTTTCTGTACATGTAAAATTTTCGACAATCATCGAAATAATTACGATTAGAATATTGACAGTTTATACGTGCGATATTTAACCGATAGGTAAACCTTTTAGCTTCGAGAGAAATATAGTTCCATCAATACGTTTTGAATGAATCCTACGGAGATGTAGTTGAAGATGACCATCGATCATTACGACGCACACGCAACACACCTCGAGCAGTCTCCAGTCATTTTCCACGGTGATCAAATCGATATTCTTAATTGATTTCATAATTCAACCTCCGCTGGCTACCTCATCACATCATCGGTGACAGGAGGACGCGACGCGCGAACAACTCAGTCATTTTACGTGATAATTCATGGTCGTTCAAGAACAGTTTATCAGCTCCGCGAACGGATGCTACGTGCTTTAGTGCTTTGCGAGAAGATATCCCACGGCATGCTCACGTCGATAGCAGGAGACAATGCGATAAAACACGTGTTCACGATGATTAGCTTTGCATTTCTATTGTTCCGCTGAACTTTGCTCCTTGTCGTCAGTCAGCAAAATTTCTGAAAGGCTTCGCGCGACTAGTTTGACATGAAACTTACATGCTTCAAATAAACAATGAGAATTGTTTATTGCTTCATGAAATTTGAAATATATTTTTGTTAGAATTATTTTTCGAAAAATGTTTTGAAATTTCCAACAGCCAGTGAACGTAAATTTAATTAACTGCCTTGTGAACAAAAATTGTCTAATTACGTAATTATCTACCTTCGAAGCAGTGCGGGAGTACTAATGACGACGACACTCGTCGTGTCCTTATCGCTATCTCCCGAACCGCCGTGGTTGAACGAATTCGATTAGGTCAGATTAGTCCGGATGCAGGATCGTCGTGCCAGGATACTGCACCGGCTCTCGGAACGAGACGTCAGATCGCAAAGACAAAGCCATCCATCCAAGCGGCCGGGAGGACGGGCGCATTCCATCGCCTTACGAGGCGTCGCACGCACACCGACGCGAACACCGGGAACCACACGCCACACATACGTACCGTCGGGTTCGAACCTGGAAGCCTGCGGTTGCGTCTACGCCACGGGGTCACGTGACCTCTCTCTTTCTCGAGAGAGAAAAGAAACGGACGAGCCGGGGTGCGCGTCGGGGTCGTAGCTCGAACCTGCCCACCGGGGCCCCCGAGCGATCGCGGTCCCGAAAATGGCACTAACGATCGTCCAAAGTGCCGGTAATGCTCCGCGGCGTACGTCGATCGCGCGCGTGCATGCGTGTGCGCCTCGGCGTGCGTGTCTCGGTTGGCCGAATTTCGGGCATCGGGCCTGCCCGTTCTGTAATTGGGCTGAGAAAGAAGGAGCTAATCGTAGAGCTCGGTAATTCGTACGTTGTTACGGATATTTTGATGGTGACTCGAAGCGATTCAATTATCCCTCGGCGCATTTCGGCCGCCTCGCGTCGACGTCGTTGAATCTATTCGTTCTTGGCCCGCGGCTCGGGTCTGAAGCTCGCTTAGGTGAATAGGTAGGTTCGATGAGTCATGGAAATATGGAATGTGCACAGAAAACAAAACATGGAAATCTTCCACTTTGTATTTAAAATTGCGATAAAAAAAGTTAAACTAATTATCCAAATTGTTTTTCGCTCTTCTTCTGAATAAAAAATTTCATTTCTTACAATTAAGAATCACACATAAAATTTTCTATACACGTGAATTTAATGTAATTATACACTATTACATACCATTTTCAAGTTATATTTTTATATTATCGAATATCTCGAAACGTAGAAAACACAAAGAATTTTAGTCTTCGTTCTTTTTTAATGTATTCATCGGAAACACTTTTGAAATACTGTTACACTGATTGAAGGTTTCTCAAGAGGTATATTAATTCTTTAATATCATTTTACAAGATGATATGCGTGCGTGAAAAATGAAACCAGTCAGCGTTCTCTATCTTGATCTTCTGGTTTGACACCTAAAGGAATATCGATATCGACGTCGTCTTGCGTCTTCTCTTTTCACTCGTTGATCCACTTTTTCACTTGCTCTTGCATCTGAGTCGATTACTTTTTTTTCAATATTCCTTGAAGAATCGTCGTCTGCGCACGATGGATTAAGGTTGAAGGAAGAGGCTCACGTTCATTCGTAAGTTCGTGGAAGATACCGACCTCAGAGCGAGAAATCTCATCCATGACCTGAACCGGTCCGCCTCGTGATCGTTCTATGCGGGTCAGCGGTTCTCAGCTTTAAAAGATGCGGAATAGAGGGGCAAGCGAGATAGAAAAAAAAATAAAATCTATAGAGGCACAAGAATCGATTATCTTTTTAAGAACTTTAAGACTTTGCTATATGTCTTTAATCAATTAAATCTTTTTCTTTTCTTTCCAAATCAAAATTAATTATTATCTGAATGTGTATGACAAATGATTGTTACGGTATAAGACAGTTAAAAAGTAATTATTTATTACTATGAAATTCTCCTGCATTTTTCAGAGCAAATTCTATCTATATTTTTTGCATATTTAAAATTTCGATTATGTTTACATGGAAATACGTTTGCAGCTCGCGTAGGCAGTAGGTGATGTGATCCTTCTCTTTTGAAAGGCGCGAGATTAGTTACGGCGATGTACCACGCGGAGGTCAATAAGATTCACCCCAGATCCTGCCAATAAAGCGCGACTCGCTTGAAATGGAACCCTCGTATCGCGTAGGCCGGAAGTCGTCGCGGATGAGTGCGAGTGGCGACCGCGTTCGCGAGGCGATCGATCGAGCAATGAAAGAGAGTCGGATTCGATAAATGAAATTACGAGCTGCGCATCAAGATTGTTAACGTACAATTCGTCATGGAATCGAATATCGATTGGAAACGCGAGGCAGAGCGGCAACACGAACACCACTGGTCCGCGTGTTTGCTCTTGCTATAAACAGCAGTTCACCGACAGTTGCGAACTATAATATCCGACACAATGTAGACTAAGTATGTCTAAAGACTTTTACATAATGCGTTATGCAACCTGGCTACTTATAGAATAGGGGTTAGAGCCCACAGACTACTGGTGACTGGCACGGTAGCTACTTTCGACAATGTTGCTCCCATTCGAAGAAATCGCTATGTTATATGATATTACATCCACATCGTAATTTGTAATTATACTTGTTTACGCCATTATCTTTATAGCAATTAATATGAATGATTAAAGGATACTTAAATAAGATTTATAGTATTTGTCAGAATATGAAGTGTCGAGAAATACGATAAAATAAATCGAGCGATTACATTCGGTAAAGCGGACGTCGTAAAACTAACGAATTTTATGTTTCCCAAAAAGGGTTAATGAGCGCAGGCCGTTCCACAACAGTTGGCAATGTTTCGTGCATTATTGTTTTACGATCGTTCCGAAGTACCGCGATTACGTTTCTTCCGTATCGATAAAGAAATATCCGCCGCAGCTGATCTGAGTTCGAAATGTTTCAGATATTTTGCTCTCATCGTCGATTCCAAATAAAAAATTCTGCGGAATTTATTTCCTGCGATTCAAAAATTAATTCGATTCTTGTCTACGCGCGCAATATATGTATGTATTGCGACCGCTGAAGGCGTTTATGACTTGCGTGTCTTTAGACACATTCGCGGAGGAAATGTGATTCTTCATGGAGATTATTATAAATCATTCTTTGTCATTCATATCCATGAATAAATAAACTGAGACAGTTTGAGTGTTTATTTAGGGTTTAAATATACTGTCCGACCTACTTTATATCCATGCCAGACGTAACGTTATGTCTACAAAAGCAAAAGTAGATAGAAGGCAATAAAGAACTTTTATATAGACACAAATATCCGTTTTTAAAAGAGCAGTTTATTTTGTGTCGTGAAATATTTTATTTTATTACAAAATTATGATCTTTTGAATATGAAAGTTGAAAATTTTTTAGCAAGAACGTTTACAACAATCGAAATAGTATAAAGTTCAAGTTTGACTTAGTTACATTTAATTCATATTTGTAATATCTAATCGACTCATTAAATTCAATTGATACTTGACTTCGTCCACGGAGCAGAAATGCATATCATTAATAAATTGTAAATAACTCCATCCCGCACAAACAGCCACAAAACATTCGTAAGACTTACGTAAGCTATATTATATAATAGCACAGCGTGGTGTATCAGTAACTCTGATCCCCGCGGGGAAATAAAACGCGCGCGGTCGTAGCGAATAACAAGCGAAAAGAAGAGAAACGTCAACCGACCGGGCCACCGACGGATCACCTCGTCGTATACCAGAATGCCGGTTTGTGTGCAGTCGTTTTGCCATGGCTGTTGGATTGCGCAACGCAATCTCCGGCCGTGGAATCGTCGTCACCTTCCTCGGTGACACGTCACCTCTGACTTTTGCATCGCGACGTGCCGCCTCGCGAGGAGCAGCATACGTGCCCGCGCGTATCACAGCGCGTTTCTCGAAACGGTCTAATCTGCACACTGCTGCGTATCTGTTAGCGCGCGGCGGGCACGTAGCTCTTTCACTGGAAACTTTTTCATCTAAGTTGTACCGAGATTCGTCTCGTAACGAGATAGACCTCGTTACATCTCTTCTTTTGAATCACGGAAGCGAAGAAGACGTTTATATATACGCACGCTCGGTTACGTGTTTCTGCAGATAACAGAAATTTCAACGACCAGTNTAGGAAGAAAAATTGTGGAAAATTTCCCGTGTCGCTCAGCTGATTAGCTTCCGTTGATAGTATTCCGAGTTNTATTCTTTGTCCAAGTTGAAATGTTATGTTTCTGGCTTTCTCACAAGCTCTCCTTTGCTGTCAAGGCTGAAAGATCTTGTCGACTAAACATCGGATGATATATCAGTAGAATCTTTCCTTCTATTGAAGATTCTGACAATTGGAGCGAAAAATGTATTTTTTATATTTTTTACGGCATTAAAAATTGACTTAATTAATCGAAAATTGATTTACAGACACTTTTGTCTGAAACTATTATTATCGATATATATTGTGTATTCGAATGATAAACAGTAATTTCGATGCCAGCGCATAGATCTGATAACAAACAACAAGCATACGCATTGTGATGTAAANTGACGAGACGCAAGCTTTCACGTGGAATTATTCTCCTCGCGATTTTTCCTTATAAACGGATCAACTAGGCTTGACCTTTGGCCATAATTACACGGAGGTCAAAGCTTTAATGGCTTGGCCTACGCAATTGTTCTCGAGAATGCAGCGTGCGTAAATAAGCAACGACTCGACCCTGACTCAGACAGCCTCTTGTTCGGTGACCATACGTTTGGTCCAGCATGGTTCATAGACCAACGACCGTGACGCTCACTTAAAGCTTACCCGCACGTATTCCTCGATAGAGCTCCGTGTTCTTTTTGTAAAATGCAAATCCTTGTACGAGGGAGAGGCCATGATGTGTGAACAGGATTGCGAAGAGCCTTTCAGAGTGCATTTTGTTGAGGACGCTCTTGTAGGGAAAAATAGACGTCTCATTTAATACAAATCCTTTTTTCCTGTAATTATATAAATGATTCAATAATTTTAATGTTTTTCAAAGTTTACAGATATTTGATATATGAATTTGAGATTAGACGCATCGTGACAGCATCAAATTTTGCCGTTAATGCATTAAAAAAATATAAGTCAGTATCTTTCATTTACATATCTACTTACAATTAGTAAGACATTCTATTTGCACTTTTCAAATTTTTTAATATGTAATTTTTATATTATCATTAATTGTAGCGAAATGTTTTTGCTGTCGTTTTTCAGAAATTTATCGCGTAATTATATACTGTCTGACATGACGTTATTATAGTACGTACTGTCAATAACTGAGTTTGAACACCGCAATTATTGCGCATTGGTCGAATAATTCACAATTGAATATGCCGATCTCTATCTTATTCATGAATGCACGTCCGACTTTTATTTTTCATTGCCCTTAGGCACGGGCGCATTCTTTCGTTGATTCTCAGACTTTCGATCAATATCGATTTTATAAAAGCGTCTAGAATGTATATTCATTTAAATTTGAAAGTATTTTCTCAATCCATGTAATATACTTACAATGTGTGTTATTATCTAAATAATATTTTATTCAAAACCAATATATCTATATTTGAGAGAAATACAAGTTTAATTTTAAGTCGAACGAAACCAGAATAAATTTTTTAATTTATTTAATTACATAAATTTTATAATAATATATTATTACATAAATTTCATAATAATAATACCATTACTAAGTTGCCAAAAAAAAAATTTTTATCGAATAAGATTACGGAAAAGATGCAAGTGAGAGAATGAGATCGGACGAATGCATTATGCATTGGAGAACAAGGTGTGCGTATTTATATACGCGTACATGAGTGTATATACGTGAGGAAAGATATCTCGTGCAGGAATTGTCGTAAATGTCTTCATCCGTAAGATATGAGGAACCGTGGGCGTCTGCAAGCGCACGGATCTTCACGTGGACGTTGCTTTCGGATATGTTAACTTCGTAGAAAGAGTGGGTGAAGGCGGGATAGAGACAATAGAGCATCCTGCATTGGAGATACGTGAAGAACAAAATTCGACGAAATGGTCGCGTTTCCTTGCAAAGTTGCTGAACGCGCGAAACAAGCCACGCTTCTCCAACGTCGCATTCGGATGGATCAATCTCCATAAAAGTAACAGAACTGAGAACAAAGTGCAAAGCGATGGGTTTCGACTCTGAGCTGGCGGGTAAAGAAACGAGAAAAATACGTGCGAATGACGATCTTGTCTCGCGGATTGTAAACCTGTAATGTAAAATTATCTACGTATGGGTGGTTATATATCGTTTTCCATATCTCGTCTAAAATATGGATTTTCTTTGCTTTTGACGCGGGGTATCCTAACGGACGTGCCTTTCTATATCGAACGATGTGACGCTATTCCCTTCGAATCAATTCTTCTAAGTTTGACATTTCGGCATTATGTTATCCAGCTACGTTCTATCGTGAAGCGTGTCGTGATACCGCTCACAAATCGTGTAAATTTCTCGCGTACGATTCACCACATCAGACAATCGGCTTTCCTCCACGAGGCGCANATGCCGGGCTGACTGGCTGGCTGGGCTGGCTGTCTTGCTTACCGCCTCCCAGTCGTATTCCTGAAGCGGTGAAATTCCAACGAGGGGTTCGGAGCTTAGAGCTCCACGTTGCGTGTTGGCGTTGCACGTGGGTTGGGCACCACGTTGAGCCCTCAGCACAATGATATATCCTGGGCCGCGTATACGGGAATAGGTCGAGACCCCGGTGTGTCAGAGGTGAAGCCGCACCCTGCATTGTGTCCTGCCCACGTGACCGTCGTGCACGTCGTCATTCGTATCAGCGTGAATCTGCTCCGTAGAGCCGAAACTTTCATCTTAAAGCCGGAAAACATGTCGCGCATATAATTATGATTTTATAATTATAATTATGATATGCAATAATAACTTCCCCGGTTTAGGATTTTTTATCGATTCATACTATACATATTATTTTACTGGATACAATTTTTGATTAAGTTATACTGTAATAATATATTGTTAGAAACGGGTCAAAAGTTCGAAAGGTGGTGTTTACCGATCAATCAGTGACAAGATGCTAACTCGGCCAAATCATAAATAAATATATCATTCGGTTCAACACACTAGCTTAATTATCATGGATTATTGATTAATTCGATCACCGTGTCAGAAGCGAGCTACACCCTGCATTGTATCGCCCACACAATTTCTCGTACTTGGTCTGGACAAATATATCGTTTCAAGTACCGCTGTTCGCAAAGGTCACGACTTGTGTTACCATTTTCCGTACTATCTGTTCTTGCGTGGCTATAAAGATCGTATCATTAGTCACAGCAGAAGCAATTGCATGATTTTTCAAGTCACTTCAGTTAGCTTCATTTTTCTTGTATAATTATCTGACATACTACATAAGAAATTAAGTATTTCATTACATTTTAATATTGATCTTATTAAGATAAGATGAATTCTTTTACTTTTTATTGTTGTTTTATTCACAATTTGTTTTATTCACAAGTTGCATCATCGATAATTTCATTTGAGGGAATAAAACCATCGCGATCGAGTAACAACTTTTATAAACGTTTCGTAAAGCAATCAGGGAAAATATATACTTTTTTAAAACGTTTTGTGGGCAGAACTATAAACATTATATTAACCAACTTTTGTTATTTCTGTTTCAGGTAAGCAGAATGTTTTGCGTGGAGATACGAGAGACACGCTGAGCGCCGAGAGAACCGCTCGAGCGCTCGCTCTTCTCGTGGAAATCGTGCCCAAGGTACATATACTCGCCACGATTCGATCGCAACGACGAAGTTCGGCGGTGTACGTCGATAGCCGTATTTCTGTCTCGAATTACTGCATTTGTCGGCCGCGTACCCCGAGGAATTCTCACACTTTGGTGCGCCTCGATCGCGAGGAAATCTAAAATGAAACCCCGTCCGCTGAAAGTGCAACGCCTAAAGACACGGTCGGTTGAGAGATTTATAGGAGCGTTGACCTTTTAGCGCTTTTAACATGACTACTCTGCATTTTTCTTTTTTTCTTTTATCAGTGAAGATCCCCTTGTACATTTTTCCATATAATGTAACGGCGAAATATTCCACGGTGATTAAGCCGATAATCTATATGGATTAATTCAATCGTACTGTGGCCTTCAAGAATATTACGCAAATATTGAAGAAAGATATAGAGAACATATAATTGCAAATATAAGTAAACGGTATAAACAAATAAAATTCCGAACGCGGCATCGGGGCGTATTAGATATTACGATCGGTAGCACATGACAATCCTAATTGTGAAGGATTCATGGTTAAAAGCTCGAGACTAATGATAAATTGCGCAAGGCGGTCGCTTTCAATCGCGTCCTTGTTACACAGTTGTTCCATAACATTTGACATGTTCGGTCGCAACGCTAATTACCACATCTGGTGACCTGGACCAATTACGTCGAGCAGTACGAGCCACGCCAACGTATCATTAATATCGCGTTTCAGTGTATTCGCCGGTCTCGTTACGAGCCTCGAACCGGAGGATCGACAACGAGATCGATCGGGGAGCCGCGGCACGTTCGTCTCGATCGTCGGAATTTATTGAACCGCTAACCTTTCGTGTTTTCATCATTCAGCTCTCTTTATCTCATCCGTTCCCTCGCTGTTTCCCTTCTCGGTAAGTTCGATTCTCGTCATGAGGCATGACGTTACTCTTCTTTTTTTTTATTTTCCCTTTCCATCATGAACCTTCCATCGTTCCGCGTTAGGGACTCCTTCAAGACGGCAATTACTTCTAATAACTCGCGGAACAGTATCCCGGTTCGCGGAATCTGCGATGATGGATTCAACGCATTGGATTCGTGAGAGAGTTACACGATACGCTCCCGGAATAGCGCGGAGAATTTCAACAGACGTTTCGTGAATACCGACGATTGAGAATGGACAGAACTGGCCGTTTAAAACGTTTTCACACTTTTTTTCACATACAGCGAAGTACTCGGCAGAATTGAAGTTTTATGATTTTTAATACTTTTTTAAAAAAAAGTGTTATTTCTGCAATTGAGTTTTCAATTTTAATTACTTGTGATAACAAAGTCGGAGAAACGGAGACGTCACCTTGTGTAACACCTCCCAGGTTCACGATAAAGATGTAAATCTCCGTGTAAGCGAGGAGAAATACGAATGCAACAGCGGCCGCTATTAATTCATGCATGCATTGTTACGTGTCAAGGCACGCGGTATCCGTCGGCAGATCATCGTGACGAGATAACTGAGCGAAAATGTTCCTTCTCTCGATCGGTAGCTTCCTCTCGTAAAGTCACAGAGGACAAAGGACAAAAGTAGTAGAAAACGCGAGTATATAGTTGCACGGAAGACTTTTTCAGAAAGATCGCCCGCATCGAACGCATGCAGTAATAATTTCTTTAACTTTTGGTAATCTCGTTAAATTTTCAAAAAGAATCAGCAAAATTTAGGAAATTGCTTTTTTTATTTGAAAAGTAAAAAGTCTCATGAATTTTGACATGCTATTAAAATTCTTTGCATTTCTCCGATTTTAGACTCAGAACATTGCGAAGAAATGAAAATAATTTAATGTAACTTAACCATTAACGCTTCCTCGCTAATAATAAGAAATAATCTTCGTCCGTCGAATTCTGTTTATCTGCTGAACGAACGGTGCTTCGGCGTGGATAAACGCGTCTCTTTTCCTGCGACCTCTGATGCTCGCGTCCTGGCAATAAATTCCATGTCGTCGGGCCTTGGAACGCGGTTAACGCGGCTCGATGCGCCGATACAATGGACGAATCGGCAAATCTCTCGTTACGGCCGAGAGTTGTGCATACGAAGGCCGGCGATTTGTCGCGTAATGCGCGATATCAACGATCTCGAGGTCGCGATCACCGTGACCGCCGCGTCAGACACGCGGTAACATATGTCTGCCTTCCACTGAGAATTTAATTGCTCGGGGCTTTCATTTGCCTAATGCTAGCTAGTGATTCTTCACGATTTTTCTTGCTTGCGTAGAAAGAGAATCCGCATTATGTAACTGCTCTTTGCCTCCTCTGTCTCTCGTGACCGGTAATTTCTGTAAGCAATCTTAAAGACGTATAAATTTGTATATTTTACGTTAGATCTATTACTAGTTTCGTTGACATTAAGTACATCGTATGCGTTAGAATGGAGTGTCGGCACATTCCGATAGATATCAACTCTTGATATTAAAACATGACCACGCTAGTTGTAGACACTTGTATCTGATGAAGCGTCTTTGCTGTATCTATAATGAGACGACTTGCGTCACTGCAGGGTAATTAAAAATAATACTGATGATTGTATCGTGTTGAAATTCGCCGATTGACGAGTTTTGAGCCTATTGAGTGAGAAATTCGCGATAAGAAATTTCTTTGTATAGCTTGCGTGAACGATTTTGCTCAGATTAAAACTATAGCATTTCAAAAACATCTTGTATTATAAATCGATTTCTAAACTTTGTGTTTATTTCGTACACGAATAGCCTAGAGAAGATTAATTCCATATCATTTCAATAATCTATTACCGGTTATAACAGATTATTCCTTTGATTTGGCTCGTAATTACGAGTTTATCGATGGACCTACCAATTCTTCTCTCATACTCCCGTGAAAAAGGTGGAGAGCTTCCCCCCCCCCCCATGTGTACGATGGAACGGGTAAAAGTGAAGGGTCGCTGGAATTCGAAAACTTATTGGCTAGTCTCTCGCACTTAAGCTTTTATTTGTCCGACCCTTGTAATAGGAAACAAACGCCGGGACGATGGTTCTGATTTTCCTCGGCGTCGTTACCTGGATCACGCACGGCCGAAGGCGCAGAAGTTCATTAGCGAAGTATAATCTGGTCTCTCGAGACATTCCTCGCCCGCCGACCTTTGGACCTCTCTCCTCTCCTCGGGTCAGGGAGAATTTCGAGACTCGGTCCCAGGTAACTTTTGTACCGGGTGTATCCGAAATCTTACGAAAGAAACCAGTCTTTCCACTTTACTACGCGTGATTTATTTTACGAACCGTCGCCCATGTGATTTCGACACAGTAAATCGATTTAGTCGCTTCTACAGTTATCTATAACGCCCACACGTTACGGGAGCACTCAGTTTGCGAACCTTTTCTCTTGCATCTTACGGAGAGACCTCGATTAATCAAACATCTCACACATATGACAGCATACTGACGAAAAGACTTGTACAAAATGTTATATGATAATGATCTTTTGAAAGTTATATGTAAATGGAAACCTAGTATCTATTTAAATTCAATTATGTGGAAATTTAAGATATTATTCATGGCCACTTTATTTCGAGGAATTAATTTCCACAGTTTTAAGGGCTGCCAAATCGTCAGAGAAAAAGAAACTACGCTTCGCAGTTACGTGAAGCTCCGTAACACCCATGCCGTTATTGACGATTAGCGCTTTTAAAACATAATCACGAGATCTCATCCTTGAGTTTCGCGCAGTTCAGCTAGCCGTCGAGAAGCCTAATGACCTCGGTGATACGATAAGTCGCTAATTTACGTTAGCCAACGATATGGCCTGTCGTGGGTGGCCCGTCGTTCTACGACGGCGCCGCGCACCGTACCTACGATACCCCTTGCTCGAGAAGCGAACAGATGCGCGACATGCTCGCGATTAATTAGCTAGGCTACGATATCGCCGAACGAAACTGTAATCGGTGGGATCGGTCACGCTTTTCGGGATGTGGCCACGACCCAAGAGATTCTCTCGAAGAAGAGCGATGTTTCTTTAAAAAAAAAAAAAAAAAATGTGGCATTTCATTCTGTACTCTCTGGTTTGAATTTAATTCTTTCAAGCAAGCACTTATAAAAATTACATTCTAATAGAGAAACGATTAAGAAAATTGCTATAATGCTACGTCTCGTAAATTGGATTACATTGTGCTCGGCACTGTGCTTAATAATCAAAGTAAATAGATGCCTGATACTTTTTTTTTCCAGGAGAGCATATTTTCCTGTCACATCTAATGAGATAATCGATGAAGCATTAATTATGGCAGGTCTAAGAGTCGCGAACGGTAATCAAAAAATGACAAAGGGAACCGGTATTCAACTTAGCCGTTACGTATTTTGTCTATGGCTACGATACGTATTATGGCTTCGTTAAGAGCCCCTTTAAGGAGATATCCCAACTCCTTCACGCCCAATGGATAAAAATCACGGGACGTGAAAGACACACGTTGTACCGTTCGGCTTTATTTATTCTCGCGCACGATAGATAAAGCTCCTCGGCAGAGGGCCGAGCTGGCGCGCGCGATCGCTCGCGAGGCCGCGTCAATTGTGATCGGGACCGCGGAACGCTGACGAAGCGAAATGCATACTCGCCGGCGCGGCGACGCGAAATACGCGCGGATCCGCGCGAGGTGGCCGCGAGTGTATGACCGTCGGGAGTTATCCAGGGTCACATAACCGTTTTCTGATGACACTCGGTGAGTAATACATCACTCGAAATGATGCGTGCTGACGAGCGCACACGCGGGCAGCTTTGCCGCCGCTCTCTATATAAGGATCATCCACTCGCGCGTATCATTAACTTTGCAGAGGTCGCAGGTCCTTCGGCGACGTTCACCGGCCGGCGCGGCGTTCGAGCGGCCGAGCGCGTAGCGTTTTCCCGTGTCAACCAGGAATTTATACGCGCAATATAATACCAGCCTTGTAATCAACGATCACGTGGATGCGAATTTATAACAAAGACGCGAGAAAAAGATGAAGGAACAAATTCTCACATACGTAAAAAAACTGCTCGGCTCTTTTATTAACAATGGCTCATACATTTTCCTCGTTCTGCGCGAGAGCGTAGAATTCCTCCGTTCTTATAACCAGAAATTTTGCGTTTGCGTAATATATTTTACCTGAAATTAGCGGTCACAGAGATAACGATTTATTTATCGTTAATAAAGATATGAAAAATGTGTGTACATGCGAGGTATTCAAGGCCTCGTTGTTTAGTAGAGCTCGCGGATACCTCTCGGCGTTCCTCCGCTCGAGGGAGAAAACGGGAGTTAGAGATGACGGAGAAGGACACCGGATAGAATCAGGTACGTGGGTCGGGCAGAGGCCAGGCTCAGACCGCGACGAGTCACCTGCGGTGTGACCGATGCGAGCCGTCAGCGAACGCGCTCGCTATCATCTCACCGAGTCCCTGGCCTTCTTCGTCATCGTGCCTAATGCTAACTGCTTGCCGGGGCTCGGTAGCGTACAGTCCTCCGCAAAAGTCTCCGGACGCTTGGAGCGTCATTTCGTAAAACTGCGGTCTCTGTAATATCGGAGGACGATGATTGTACAGAGGGATACGTTAACGGTATACCGGTGAACAATGCGTTTAAAAACGCATTTGATTTATTCCGCACGCAGCCCGTGCAGCTTGTGTTTTGCAAAACCACGGCGTTTTTTGTTGTAGGATTTTGCAATGAAGTGATTTAGACGCACTATGCGGATGCGTTCGCGCGTTTCCTCAAGTTTTTTTCCTCGGTGTTACACGCGAAAGAATCGCCCGTGCTAATTGCCGCTCGTACGGCAATAGTCAAGCTCGCTACTATCCGCCGGCAACCTGTTGAGCTTCATTGTCGAGATGTTCCGTTCTTCCAGTCACCTGCGCCACGTGGCAATTAGTCGGCATGTACGTACGGCCCGAGAGTGGAAAAATCAAACTGATGATGCTGCGAGAGCGCGTTAATTAATGGTCATAATCGCTCGCGATACGGACGATTATCGCCGCTAGATTCCGCGCTTTTCGTCGCATCGCGGCCGCGCGTAACTAACTTTGACTCCGTAGCCTCTTGCAAATCGATTGCATTTAACCGTTTATCCTTTAGCCTCATTACGCAGCCTCCGCTCCTTTACAGTAATTCTCTCCTTGTGTTTGTCAAAACACTTCTCAGCGCGGAATAATGAGAATTTAATAGCCTTATCATTTAGTTACCTATCTATTTGTCAATAACTTCTTACGTTAATTCTCCGTATGTGCCTCATCCGCCATATGGCGAAGATGCCATCTCCGCGTGCGAAAATGGAAAGCGCGATAGGGAACTCGTTTATCGATGCCACGGCGAGTTATGCGCGAGGCTCGACCTTTGATCGAGTAAAGTACCCGCTTCCAGTCCGTCGCTTCTTTTCTTGTTCTTCTATCGTCACGCTCTGACCTTCTCGGTGACTTCGCAGGTGAGATAATCCAGCGCTAATCGCTCATTGCTCGCGTGATTGTCTTGCGTTTCATCTGCGCGCGACCTGTCACGTCTCTGCCAAAAACGTTCGTATAATTGTATCCTCGGACGTATCAGGCTTTAATCGGTTCTCAGAAGTTTGTTCTCAGAAATCGACTACTAAAAGTAATAATCTCAGAAAAATGTACGTTTCTTTCTGTTTTTACATTAACTTCTTGCAAGATTCTGTCTTTCTTGCATTCTTGCGCAATCTTTCTCAAGAAATTCGAATTCTCGCGATGAAAAATACTTTTTACATTTCGTACGACGTAACGAGACTGGAAGCGGCACACGCAAAAGTTAACAGCAGCGCGAGTTGTCGCAACCGAGATGACTCCGTGGTCAGCACTCGACCTTTGGTCGGCTTACGACGTACCCGACTTCTTCCTTCCTTCGTTTACCCTTCCTTCGTCCGCGCGTGCTTCCTTCTCTTTGCCTTCCTCCCACATCTTTCGCGACCGACCCGACGACTCGCTCGCTCGCTCGCACGCGCGCGCGAGAGAGTCGTTCGCGCTAATCGCACCTCACGCACAAGGCGACGAGGTCACGGCGCTCTTTGTTTGTCATCCGCCCGCAACCTGCTTCGCTCTCTTGTTAAACGTACGTGTCCGGGAAGAAAAAAGACAGAGAGCTGCGAAGAGAAACGGTGCCAGGACGTACGATGCAATGGAAGGTTTCCACCGCGTGTTCGACATGTAAATTCGATTTATCGCGTGTGCATTCTCTTCGTTACGAGAGAAAAACTAAGCAATCTTCTTTGCATGTAAGAATATTTTTATTTCTTACTTGAGACAACACACACGCTAAAAGAATAAGTTTATTTGTGAATTTTATTCATTATTTTTATTACAGAGATTCACGTGAGGTCTCCTGAAGATCGTTCTAGTTTATTTAAAAGAAACTTACAATTAGATTTAAAAAAAGAAATTTCCCACCGAAATAAATGAGTGCGAAAACGCACATGCATTGCGCGGATGCGTTTTAAGAAACGCACGGCTTAGACGTGCGATCGAGGAACGTGGAACAAAGTTCACGACAACGGGGACGACGGCGGCGACGGTGAAGCTGAAGAGGTGTCCGAGAGGACTCGGTGGAATGACCCCGCGGATCGTATTGTAAGCGCGTACGTGTCCCTCGCGGAGGGTAACATATGCGTGATGGCCTGCGAAAGCTACGTCACGCAGGAACGCACCTTGACTCCCTCTCTCTCTTTCTCTTCTTTCTTCCTGTTCCTCTTGCCCCTTTCTCGGTGTATGCTCTCTTCTCGGTGAGGCCCTCTGTCTTTCTTGCTCCCATGGGGTACGGAGGTCACCGCTCGCCCGTTGCCACCGGCGGAACAAGCGGCGAACCGCAGGAAGAATATCTTCTTCTTGTACCCCGAGCCGCTGGGTCCTCGTCGGATGCTTCGACTTCGAAGGAAACGCGAGAACCAGATAGAAATTCAGCGAATCGCGCGGCAGTATTACACAGCGATCCAGACTTCCTTATATTATTTGTATTTTTTAACGGTTTGCGAAAGAACTTCTTTGCGAACAGAAAATTTAATTCTAAAGTAATTGAGTTGCAATTTCATAAATCGATATCTATTCTCTTTTTAAACAAATTATATATGAAATGTAAGAAAATCACGAGAATTTTAATTATTTAATTAAAAATGTCACGCAAGCGGTTTTCAAATTTAATCTCAATTCAAATTGAGAGCTATTGAAAATCAAAATGGCAGAGATTTTCAAGAAACGTCACTCCGCGCATATAAATTAAAACGCTGGCATATATCCATCTGTTATCCTCTCGATACGAGCCTTCGCGGTCGAGCGTAGTGTCGCGCAACCTGACCTGCTTACAGGTGCGCGACCCTGACGAACGTACAGTGTCACCATCGCCGCGACGTCTTGGCAAGCGACCATAAAAGATCATGCACCGTGCGTCAAGAGAGACGGAAAGAGGGGAACGTATAGAGGCGGATCGTAAAAACAGAAGATAAAAGGTTCAGCGTAATACGCGCGCGTACGTGACTCTCCGTGGAAATCGAGTTGAAAATTTTCTGCTTGCGCATTTTGTGCGCGCCGACCAATATGAATGACGTATATATGTACAAATACTGGTTCCCTACGAGAAGTTATTAATCTAAAGGAGACATATCTCTTCCGCTGATCCACGCGAAATACAATTGCTCTCGGAACAGAGAATTATTCCGCGGAAATCTAACAGCCATTACTTTTCGAGCGGATTTCCTCCGCGAGAGGCCGAAGGAAAAAGAAACGGCAGGAAGGCGTAGGATGACGAGAAGCTGAGAGGGATGGATCTATAAATCATACCGAGGCCGCAGTGCGTGAACACGTGAAAACGCGCGGCCAGCCACGGGAGGTTGAAGAAGAGTCTCTAAAAAAGCAGCGTGCGGATCCTCTCTCTCTTTCTCTCTCTCTCTCTCTCTCTCTCTCTCTCCCCCGCCCTTGCACGCGCAACGAATGCCCCGGCGAACGCAACGGGAGCTAATTAGTTGCGGGAATGCGTCAGCGCGCGGGCATCGCGTTCCTGCGTAAAGTCGAACACGCGGTGACTCCTAATAAGACGCAATCGTATCGACGTCACGCGACCTTCGGGTCGTGCCATGGCGAGTCCTGCTATTGCCGCCTCCCGGACCGTTTGCCGCTACTTACTTTTATTTGGTTGCTGCGCTTATAAATCGTCTCGAACCGTCGGCTAATAAACGCTCGCATCTCATGTGAACGCCATTGTCTTTCGCGAGAGACCTCCCACTTGAAACAGCTGTTTCGACCATTCTCCGCACGACCAAGGTTACGCATCGAAGGGACAAAGACATGATTTCACTAGGAGCTGCTGTCGTTAGCGATCAGGCTCAACGAACGAGAGGAAAAGTTAACACCGATACGTTACAATGGAAGAACTTCTCTTTTACGATCCTTACATGCATCATTACGGCTCTCTCATATACTGAAAGAAAAATATAGTTAATTTTAGACCCAACCAAAATTTTATAATATTTCTAATGATAATTATGGTTAACATAATGATGTATATAGTTAAATTAATCATATTTTGTGTTAAAAATATTATAAAATTATGGTTTGCTCCAAAAGTAAATATTTTTCTCTCACAATCATTGTAGTTCTTAATACCTTCTTTGTATCTAAAATGCGTATAGAAATAAAATTCAATGAATTGACGATGTCGGCCGTCCTCGGTCACTGCCAAACGGCTGAACGCGTTTGGAATTTCACGCGCGTCACCTAAGAACTTACGTCCTTGTCCTTGGTCATACCGCAAGATCCAATTCCGGCACGCTTTTTTTTCCCTTGAACATCTTTCACGGGGGTGCTATCGTTTTGATATCCTCACGTAACCGCCAACGAGATCGGCGGCGACGGCGGTGTGCGTACACGCGTAGGTGTACGCACGCGTGCACACACGGAGTCGCGTGCATAGACGGTGCGAGAAGCGTGTGCGGCGCGGTCGCTACTACATTATGCATTAGTCATGATTACAAAGTAAGTGGCGAGCTCGTAGCGCGTCTGCAGTAATGACGGCGTATTTGCGGTGCTTATGATTTTCCACTTGAAATGGGCATAACCCGCTTTAATGGCGCGCAAGGCGGCCCTCCCGGTCGCGCATAACTTACGGCGGGTTTACAGCGGCCGAGAGGAGATCCAGCAACGACCGCGTGGTTGCTGACGGCGTTGATCGTGTTAACGCCGCGACAGTAATCTCTTCCTGCCTCTTCTCTCGGTCTTTCGCGCTCTCTCGGCCATGCACGCGCGCGCGCGCGCGCGCCAATCTGGCCTTTAAAGGTCGTCATGGACAGTAGGTATTATCCTTGTCGCGGTATATTTTATGCGGAAGTTAATTGAGTTAATGAAGGACCGTCTTAATGCAGTGAAAAATGGCACTTTTATAAAGGTACTCGTCTACTTTATTTTCTCAACTAAATTAATTTGATCTACACCAACTTAATTTATTGTTTTATTTTTGAGAAGTAATTTCATTTTTTTTAGGATAGAAATAAGTATATTCGATATTATTGTTTTTTTCGGAGAGGAAGAGACGTTACATATAATTTTTTATTAATAGTTACTTGCTTTGAAGTGACTACAAGTTATCTTCTGATCTAATCAGTCCAGTTAGTCACAACTTTTAATGAATTTAGAAAAGTTACGATGCAGCAAAGCGGCATTAATAGCCGATAGTGATCGCATTAGCGATGCCCACTATCGTTATGGTTGTTCTGATCTCTCTTCGTGTCATCACTCAAGACCTTTATAGGCCGTTGAAGTCAATTATAATTATCATTATCTACTACGAGCAATAAACTAGACGACAATAAATCCTTGTAGTAAACCGGTGATAATTAATGACGATAGTAATGGACAATACGTCATGTACGTTACGATCTCGTATCGCATGCGTTCTTTTCGGAAGAACGACAGCTATCATCTCTTTTGAAATAATTTTATATTACATTTCATAAGACATTAATTTCCATATAAAATTACATAAATTATTAATCTATTTTAGAGAAATATTTGCATGGTTACTACAATGTTTAGTTTCTCAAAAGATTGAAAATACTGATAATTTTTATTATAAAATTATAAAAATTCAGAGTTACATGTTCTCATTGAATACGTGTATGTGTGCACGATGCACGTTTCATTGGCGGTAGAAAAATCAATGCATTAAACTCTTTTCATTTCGCAAGCGAGATAAGATCGCGGCAGTATTGAAATCGCTTGACTCAGCAGGATTGCCAGGATCCCGGAGATGATTCGCGCGCGTGGCGGAAAAACCGAATCATCCTTCATTCAGCAGCTCCGCCACGCGAGGCCGCGGAAGAAAAGTCGGGCGTACATGAAACTGAAGAGGACAAAAAGATACGGCCGCGGTACCTCGACTGCGGTAGCACGTAATGACGGGCTGCGCGCCGTGCGACGCGTAGAACCGGGTTTGATCGTTCATTAAGCGTCGGCCCGACCCCGGATGCGGACGTACGCGTCCGTACAACGTGCGTACGCGCGTATACTTCACGGATATGCGCACACGGAGACCCGCTCGCTTCGCTCCGACAAAGTGAACGTAACTACTCGTAACCAGCCTTGCCGAGGCCGGGTGCGAACGGAAGAAACGACGCGTATGCGCCCGCATCCGGCTTTCAGCGGGCTGATCGAAAAGCCGT
This sequence comes from Tetramorium alpestre, assembly GCA_021460005.1. Taxonomy (NCBI): domain Eukaryota; kingdom Metazoa; phylum Arthropoda; class Insecta; order Hymenoptera; family Formicidae; genus Tetramorium; species Tetramorium alpestre. Next base: position 1,751,986 of record JAJVSH010000010.1, read on the forward strand.
GGGATTCGATCTGTCGTTGTTACGATAATAAAAGGTAAAGAGCGAAGGGGAGAGCTGAACAATGTCGGCGCTATCGCGAGGAGCGGCTGCAGCGCTAAATTCTCTAATTTAAAAATATTATCCGTGTAACGCAACGCTCTTCGCAAGCAACCTTTTTAATAACATTTGACCAATATTGTATCAATAGACAATAGAGCAATTTCACGTCCGTTAGATCTTATCGATGTAGTTCAGTATTATTAGTCAGTCAGTCAGTTTTTCCACTCGTATTTCAACTTCTCCGTACCGAACGCATTAATTCACACGTGTTCGCGTGTATGAGAACTCGCGCTGATGGATCTTTAGGTCACTCGTCGAACAATGCGCCGCGCGGAAGCGCCGTATTGTCCTTTTCCGCCGTGTCGGAAATGGATGCTGGATCGATCGTGCGGCGCGTTACGCAACTTTCCCGGTCCGCCTCTAATCTCGCCCGTGGGATCGTGGAAAAATTCCCAGGTCTCGGTGAAAACTCTTAAAGTCTTAACGCGGGAATAATTAACAGCGATCCGGCCGGAGAGGCCCGCCGGCTTTATTCCCCGTCGCGGCGGCACTTCGTACGCGACCTCGAAGGTCAATTCGTTTTAGTCGCGGTCGCGCCGGATAATTTATGACTATGCTGTGCGCGATTATGAGTTCCTGGTGTCCCATCTCGATGTCTTCCGATGGCTTTCTTTCGCGCGGAAACCTGTCTCACCCGGGAACGAAATAGTTAACCAGGCATCTTCGCTAAATTATACGCGTAAATTATACGCGTGTCTCGGAGATACGCGATATATCGGATGAAATCGCAGCGGCGAGCTACTGTTTTTGCACGACGCGGCGAGGCACGGTGGTTTGTTGTCGCTCACTTTCCCATGTTTTTCACGTTATACTTTCTATTTTCTGCTAATTGTACATCGCCTCGGAATAGAAATACTGAACATAACGGAGAGGGAAATTTTAAACTTCATCTATAATCTTTTGATTACAAACCGAACTGTCGTTTGTTCACCAGGTATCAAAGTGTCGGGGTGCAAGTCTCGTACTTTCATTGTACTGACGAACGCAACCTTGCGGGCTTCACGAAGATACGTGCGCTGCACATTAGTTCGTTTTAACACGTCGTTACGATATTTCACACTCGGACCTTGCATAGTTCTCAGTATTCGTCGTAGGTATGCTGTTAACCTCCCTCGTTCGCATGCAACGAAGTCTTCTGGCGAATTTTTCAGGGTATATTATTCGTTTGAAACTGTTTAGGTAAAAATTTTAGTTGCTAAATACTATATAATTATACGTTTAGAAATTTGAATTATTATTACTGATTTAAAAAAAACAAAAGAAACATTAATTCGAGCCCTTCAACGAGCTTTTTGTCTTCTGAATTTGCATTTGAGAATTTAAATAACTCAGTTAATAACTTGAATTTTTGCAAAAAATACTTTTTGCATTGCTAGCTTTATTATATTGTTTTATTTCATATTTATAGTTTCTTCTGATAAAATCGTGTGTCAATAAAGAAGTTTCTCTATATATTTCCGTTTCTCAGTTCGGTTTTTAACTAATCCCGAATACATCATTTTCGCATGATTATGTAAATATCGTTAAGAAAGTAAAACGCGGACGATCTTTAAACAATGACTCTCTGCCTTGAAAGTTCTTGTCGTTACGATGTTTGTCGTACGTGTCGTCGAAGCGCTACTGCTAACATAAAGTTCGCCAAAAAAATACGTGAGAAAATGTGAGGAAAAAATCTTGTTACGCGGAACGCGGTGATTATGGAATCGTCTGTCAAGAGAGATAAATGATGGTTGAAGCAATGCTCAATATATGACTCTTTTTATTAAATAGAAATTTATATTCATGGAATTTGAAATTCGTGTTTCCTGGTACGTTCTGATTTCAACAACTTTATTAAATGATAGTTACGCTTTTCATCAACATCTATTTTATATTCCCTCCGTTTTATACCGTATAATTAATAGGATACTATAAAATGTGCGTGTCTCTAGCAGTCCACAAATCATTGATTCGATGACGTCATGGAAATTCAATTAAAATTGATTAAGTTGTATTCCGAAAACCTCTCTTGCCTCTTGCCGAACGTATCATCATTTAACGTATCGTTGTACCGTTCTTATTATTGGCTAATTCGTCACGATACGATGCGTACAATGTTTGTTGCCCGCATACTTTCCAATTTTATAACTATTTGGATGTCATTTATGGCGAGGTGCGTCGAAAGCATCCTCGGGCGCCTCGTCTCACGGAGGGCGATGGTTTTCCTACTAGCAAACGCTGCCTAATGGAATTTTTATGGGCAGCTGTAAATATTTTAACTTGAAATAATGAAGACATTTGGCAGTGAGTGTCATAGAAGTGGCTTTTACGATCGCTACCCTCAGCCTGTATTCCGCTCAACGTCGCGCCGCGGAGTCGCTTCCACAACCGGATTGTACAATATAGCCCGATAGCAGCCGACCGGAGCCTGTCGGAGGTGCTAACTCCACGCATTATAAAAATGATCGCAGTGTCCGTTTGCGTACTTCCGATGCCGTCGGTTTTACTGCGGGGACACTTGTGTGGGAACGATTAACACTTGTTCTTCGTTATTGTATTTATACTTCGGTAGTACTCGAACAAGCAAACCGGTTAACTGAAAGTCTCTAGTACTTTGGTACATTACGGAAGACGGTGAAAGTTATTAATCATTCGAGAAATATTTGTCGCGGAATAATTGTCGACGAAACGTCGTCTTAGAATTATAATCGCATGTGAGGCGGATTCGCATTGAAAATATTGAGGGCCTGTAAGCCAGCGATATTCGAATAACATAATAACAGATGCGCTTGTATGATGACAAGGTTTTTCTTAGATTTGCACTGAGAGAAAAATATAGTTACTTTTGGCCTCAACCACAATTTTATAATATTTTTAACGATAATTATGGTTAACATAATGATGAATATAGTTGAGTTAATCATATTTATTGTTAGAAATATTATAAAATTATGGTTGAGGCCAAAAGTAATTCTATTTTTCTCTCAGTGTGTAATTGCGACCAAGTTACTATTTCTCCTTGATAATCCAGAATTAATCGAATATCCGCCGCCGAAGAGATTCGTTTACAAGAGAACCGCCTTGTAAGAATATACACTTATATTGCAATAGACGTGTCATTTCGAACCGCTCCTCCAAATCCATCTTCAGATTAACCTATTAGTATTTCTACAATGTCGATGCACAAAATATGTCATACGAAATGAGCTATGAAACATAAAGCTCTCGTATCTCTTCCAGCACCGTTGCCGGCACCGTCGCTGCATTAATCGCGGCCGATCGTATCGGCCGGTAAATTCGGCGACGCAGAGTTACTGCTTCCATAAAATTCCAGGCGTTTAACGATGACAAGAATTTATTGGATATGTTAGGTAGTCGCGGTGGACAGTGACCCCCTCGATTCTCCCGTCGTTCTCCGCGCCTTTACGCCGCTTTTCGGTCGCTCCTCGCCGGTAGATACGCGTCTCCGATCGAGGCAGAAGATAATGGCGCCAGGACGAGGCCATTTATTGGGCGTAAATCTCCCGTGCCAGTGGTAAGCGCCGCCACCGTGTGTAATCGCGTCCTATACGATTATCCCTCTCTCTTTCTCTTAATGTATTTCATTCTAAATTCCCAATGTCGAAAGATGCCGTTTACGTCGTCACGATGTTAGGAAAGCTTTACGACGCGAAGCGCAGGGATCGCCGCGTCGTTACGAAATTCGAGTCCATCTCGAGGGGACGAATTAACGAACGGCGAATTTATCTTCTTGTCAAAGAACCGAGTTTGGAGTCGAATGCATTCTGGCGGTTGATCGTCGCCCTCGGTCGTTCGAAATCTCTTAGTGGTTTCTTAAAATCGTCATCGCGTCTCGTATCTCAGAGATATATGGCTTAATCTTTAGTATATAACTCGATAAGATCGTGCGGGATACGGAACGTATTAGGGACCAATAAGCCAGAAACTTGCGCACTCTTAATACTCTTTACAAGCGGACCGAAACTTGATATATCCCCTCGTGTTTCGTTTTCCAGGTGAAGTGTCGGGCGAGAACGTGTCCGCGGGCACGGGACCACGTGGTGGCGACCGTGGAGAGGCGGCGGATTTAGGTACGCATACGGAAAATAACGACGGGGCCACCCTGGCAGCGAACACAGCGGTCGACGCCAGGGGGGGAAGCCCTCAGGGCGCCCATCTGTCCGGTGCGGCAACCCCCAGACCTCCACGGGGTAGGAGGCGGCAGAACCAGAATGGCCTCGACACTACCCAAGTAAGTGGAACTCTCTTTGCGTAATTAATCATCTATCCTTCGAATCGTACTTGCTCCTTCGACTCTGACTACCCGCTTTCGAGTAAATCTACGGTTATTAAATTTTGACATGGCACATGAGTCTTCTACGCACGTAGGCAAACATGACATTCGCCTTACTGTATTGACGTAGCGTGACTGAACATCGTCCGGAATTTTTATTTATTCTTTTTTTCCCCGGGTTTTTTTTTCTTCCTTTCGTCGAGAAGGACGCGGAGTCGCCGCGAGGACGCGGGATTTGTCGTACAAATTTTTCGAGAGAGAAAGAGAGAGACCCGCTTGGCTTCTTCCGTGAAGTGGAGTGTTTGAGCGTTCGCGTACCACTTCGGGACACGTGCGCTAGTCTCGGGAGATATCCTCGACGAGAGAGTCCATCGCTCCTGTAGCTCGAGCGGTAGCTCGTACACGTGTACACGAAGAGTCCCGTTCAAAGCCAACCATGCAGCAACTATGTCAACCGCCTCGAAAGCCGCAGTGTCATCCCGCCGTTGACATTCGTCGACCTGCAGGACGCTTCTGTAAACGTCTTGACCAAAAAAAGAGAAAGAAAAAAACAGAGAAGTCTCTGATGGCTGCTTAGCAATGCTTAGGAGCTGCGATGATAAAAAATTGATCATCATCGATAAAAAGAATAGCCGGTCCATGACGCGCAAGAATTTTTCGTGGCTCAGGTCCGCAGGCCGTACGAACAGAAAGGTCTCCGAAGAATAGTAACTCAAGAAATTAATCCTCTGTATGCGGCGAGCTTTATCCTGACTTATTAACTTTCCGCATCGGGAATCCACTGAAGTCGAATCGAGAGAGTCGATGAATAAAAGTAGAAGGAGATTAGTCTTTCTTGTTTAAAATTATTCAGAAAAAAAAATAAGGAAGGAGAAACGAAGAATTTTACAGTGCGAAAAAACGTCATGTATTTTATGCAACACAATTTTTATACTATGAATTATTCTTCTTTCTTATAACACCGTGGAGAAAAGAAACGCTGAGACTTTGACATATTTATGCGTGGATATATGTTAATTATTTGTAACGGCTTATGTTGCCATCTTATTCGATGTTTTACGTTTCCATTGCGATCAAGTAAAGATTAATTACAATTACAATTGAAATTAATTACAATTACAATTGAAATTAAGTTAATTACAATTGAAAGAGAATGCTCGGCTTTTAATTTCGAGATTCTCGTCTCTTGCTCGCGCAGCTGTCACGCCTCCGTGTATTTTCCCTATCGAGACCTGAACGCGCGTATCGGTCGCGTCGAGCGAGACCCATTCGAAATGTAGGTATATATACGGGATCGTGCCCGCGCCGTGAGCCTGAAGCAGTCCCTTGTCAGGAAGAGGTCTGGAGGCGAGAAAGAGATTTACTGTGGCCTCTGCCGCGGTCTCCGAGCTGCGCTCTCGGGAACCCTATTCTACGCCAATCGACTCTCGTTCTTCTTAGTGTCACGGCGCGGCTCTCTCTCTCGCCGCGAACGAAGAGGAGTCAACTCTTACGCCACGCGTTGCCTTCATTACCATATCTCAGATGCAATCTGTTCCCGGGAATTAATGCACCCGAGATATTTCCTGCCGCCACGGATCTCGCCCGAGACGTATCGTGCGCACTAACTGCCGATAAGCGTTCCTCATAGTCGAAGGCGTGGCTCATCGTGGATATCTGTCTCGCGGAGGACAATTTTTTGTGTGTTTCATACGAATGAAACTCGTTTATTAATGCTAAACAGTCGCGGCCGGCAATAAATCGGACATATGGTAATATAATTCGTGATATAATACACATGGCCTTTTAGCCGTAGAACAAGAATCAAAATAATAATTCATCATGTCAATTATTACTTGCGTCGTTGTTTCTATTATTTAAATTATTTTTAACTAACATTTGCTGCGTGTGTAACTAATCGTACGAAAAATAGCAATTGTGCTATTTTTTGATTTACCAATTATTACGTATTCGAAATGCAATTTTTCAAACATAATAAAATAATTTTTTTAGTTACAAGCTAACAATAAAGATAATATCGATAAGAGGCTAAAACGGTTCTTTCCTTTTAAAGATGCATTGTTTCTGTACTGCAGCCTTCAACATTCAAACATGAAGCACGGCGGTAATAAAGATAGTAAAATTATTGTTACTGTGGATAAGATGAAATGAGCAATCTGCAAACTAATGGCAACTTTACGCAAAGACACTTAACATTTTCAAATATTATTAACCTTGCGTGTCGTCTAAAAATATGCGAACAAAATTCCAAGATTTAAAATGATAAAAAGATGCCTTTTGCAATCTTATATCTTAAATAATATTATAATAAATTATATTAACATAATTTTTTGAGTGAGTGTACCTAGTAGAAAAAAGTTTACACATGAAAGTATTATTAATTTGTCTTTTCTAGCGTTAAATGAAGTAGTTTTAAGTGTACTTTTGTTGCACGTGCCGTTTTTGCTTGCTAATTAATACTTCCGTTTATACTCTTTTTATTGCCGGTTAATTGCTCCGTACTCTCCCTCTTATTATTGCATCCGGTTGCGCGCAGTGAGGTCTCGTTTAAAGAAGGGCAATCCTATCACGTTGCAGGTTAAAACGGAACGACTCACACCTGACAACAACTCGACGTCGTCGAGGAGCGTGACGCCTTCTTCGTCGAGTCATCCGGGCACGCCGCCAAATGCTACGCCTTTGGGAGGACCCGAGGGTCCACCGCCACCCCATCATCTCAAGCACATGGAACAGATGATGGGGCGAAACTATAGTGATTTCATGAGAAGTCTCGCCGCCAAATATAACAACGCCAATCCTAACGAGTACGTCCATCTCACTTTACTGATCGTTTTTTTTATTACTCGCAATAGAATTATAATTCTCATAGACAGGATGCGGGATTAAGGACATAACGGAAAGATATATGTTATCACTTTTGATTTTATTTCGAAATAGATGGTACCTCGACGTGCCAATTAAAAATTGACGCGCAAATACTGCTTCATTATTGTCATATTGATCCTGCGTCATAAAATTTATCTTAATGTCTCGTATGATTGAGGAAAGAAGATTTTGCAAACGTTCTTTGAATATTTTCATCGGAACATGACGTGCGAATATATTGACTTTCGTCGATTGACGAACATTGCGTTGTAAAAAAAAGTTAAGACTTGAAGGCTGCGAATAGATGATTCGTGTGATTAAGATTCGTAAGACGAAGAGAGTACTCGAGGGACTTAACGTACGCTCGCGTGAAACCGGTTGTCGCGTCGTACGTTGACTTTTAACTTTGTACCTTCTGGCACACAGTTGGAAACAGATCAAATGACTACTTAATTGCTGAGTTAAGTGCTGAACATAGATTAGACATAGCAAAATACGAGTCTTGATTTGAAGAAGACTCTTCAAAAACTATGTATCTATTTACGCCCGGCTAAAATCTTGCTATTAATCTTGATGTTCCGTTGAATCTGAAAATAGAGGAACATAACTTTCTTCTCGCTTGGCATCGAGTCATTTTAAGATATTAGAAATAATGATTTATTAATAATGTCATTTGTATCTTTATTACGAGAATATTATTTTCTACTTTTGATGAAAAATGAGAAAAATATTTTCGAGTTTTGAAAATATAATATGGTAATGATAATAATGATAGTGAATATAATTCTCGAGTTTTGATAAATTTGAAATGTCTGTGTGCGATAATGATAGTTATGTATGTGTGCTTTACCGAACATTTTCTTTATATACATTTATATACATTTATATACATAAAGGTAATGATCAAGGACGGTTGATCATTTCAGTTACTTTAGCACACCAAGAAACGGTTACCCTCCGGGATTAGACCCGAGGTTTCCGGCCTTTAAGGCCGCAGCGACGCCGTTCGTTGGTTTGATGGCGCCGTTAGGGGCTCCGCAACCATCGACTGTCCCGACGACCTCACCGCTCTCCAACAAAGATCCGAAGGAGCAGAAGCAGGACAGCCTCTTCGGGAACCCTGTGTTTCCGCCTATGATCGATATGTCGTCCACCCAAGCTCTTTTGCACATGGTGCGAACTGCCAATGCGGCCCAAAGCGCTGCAGAATTAGAGACATATCTCAAAGGCAAGTATCTTTAGGAAGTTATTGTTTAGACTTATTGTTAGAAAAATTAAATATTGACTCACGCATCGAAATCATCGGCTGCGACCTCTACGAAATGTTTATTGTTCTGATAGACAACAGCTTTTCTTAAAAGTCAATTGGCATCAAGCCATCGAATGTGACACACGTAAAGTAAAATGATTACATACACGTTTGAGAGTGAATTTATTAAGATTAAATCTGATACTTTATTAAGGAAACGGCCACGTTTTTTTCTGACAATGCGGAAGTATCCCAGAAGGCGAAAGTTGAATTTTGACACGGAAAAAGAAAATCGTAATTATCTTTTATTGCGAATTATAGATTTTATGTTTTATTTAGTTTCTTCAATTTTTAATTGTTTAATATTGAAAAGCAATTGACGCGGTATTTTTATTCTTGTTTTAAAAAAAATAATTCTGGATTGATCAAAACATTCATAGACAAAAAACACGTCTTCTAAGAATTACTTTATGCATTATATAGTTATCACATGCGGCATGTTATTAGCCGATTTTGAAAAAGTAACGACATTTTTTTTTGTTTTGAAACATAGGCGCGAACAAAAGAGATGCAGGGGTGACGAGTCCTTTGGACCTTTCGAGTCCCGGTGGCTTCGCGCCTCGCAAGCGGCAAAGGCCGGAAACAAGGAGATCCGAAAGCGTGTCTCCCAAGCCGAAACCTACCGCGAGACCGACCACACCTCCGCCGGTCAGGTGTCCGACTCTCTACGGCCACATACCTTGCGGCGACGGGCAAGCCGTGAATCGTTGGACTATCGAGGACGTCGTCAATTACGTTTCGTCGATCGACATTTGCGCCGAGTACGCACAGGTGAGTCAAGGGGATTTTTCTTACCGCGACGATTCTCCGCGAGGAAAAATCGTAAGCGATGCACTTACGTCACTCGTGCACTCGATCAAGCGCGTCGAATGAATTTTAATATCTTTATTAAGGCGCAAGATTGCACAACAACGTTGAAGGAAGTATTTTTCTAATGATTTCTCCGCGGTAATTTTATTCGAAGCATATTTTTTGTGGATTTAGAAAAATGAAAGAAACTATAAAAAATCCTTTCAACCATTCATAGTGATCGTGTATATGACAATTCTTACTCAATAAATATTGATTGATACTCGTTTATTCATTGAATTAAAAAAAAAGTTCGATTTCTCGATTTGGTTAAACTGCTGTATGAATCGTTGGATGTAGCCGCTATTTTTAATGACTTTTGAAAGCCAATTCTGTGCACGCTGTCATCCATCGTGCAATATCTTCCCGACTTCTATGTTAGTGAGGCAACAAGTCGATCTAGAAGGCTTTGAATGACCTGGCATCAGTCAATCCGGACAGTCTGGCATTAGCGAGTGGAGAGAGACGGCGCGCTAGCTAGGAAAGTTCTATAATGACCCCTCGAAGCTAGCGTCGATCCTCCACCCCTCTCTAGTTTGTAATATCTATACTTTCTCCTCCCTTTCTTCTTCTCGATCTCTTTTCCCTCCATCTTTGTTTCTCTGTTCTCATCTTTTTTTTTTTTTCTTTATTCTTCCTTCTTTCTCGAGGCGAAATTCGCTCGCGTACATGATCTCGCAATGATAGTTTTTATACCACTTAACGTTTACCTATCCCCGCGAAGTCGCGGGCGTGACCGTCGGTTTTCGAGTGTCCACTAAAATTATCCACTCATCCCATCCCCCCTCGTTTCCCTCCTCGTTTAGAAGCGCTCGGCATTTCGCTCGTAACGACCTTTCGTCGTAGAACTGGGGCGCGGTCTACTTTCTATGGGTAGCCCCCCCCCCCTCTCCCTATCGTACTCGCTCGTCGGAAATCACGCGCGATGAATGGTTTCATAATTCGCGATAAAACGGAGAGCCATAATTACCAGGCTGCCGTCTGGTAGACGCAAATTGATTAATTACAGATAACCCGACACGCTTATCTCGCGCGTACACGATAAGATCTTCAACTTCGCGGATCGGCGGTGTCACGGAGCGCGAAGCGCTCGAACGTCGCGCCACTCCTCGCCGGCCTCGTGACAGAAGTTATTCCTCCGGCTGTCACATCGTTCACTCACACCTGACAGAGAGCAAGAACCATGACTCCACCGGCGGTAGAAAAGTTCCTCATCCGTGTCACGAGTCGCAGTTTCTTCTCACTTCACTTTGGGAAGTTATTTCGCGGCGAAAAATGAGAAGACTCGCCGGCAGCGGTACCTCTCTCTCTCTCTCTCTCTTTCTCTTTCTCGTGGTACCCTAATGAATATCCCGCGATAATTAAGATGGATGTAGCGTCGATATAACTGGCTTTTCATAAGTTTTTACGTCGGCGCTTGATGACCGCGACGGACATCGATATATCTACCTTAACGAGGCGGATACCTGTCGGCGTCCACGATATCGGTATCGAAAGTTGTCCGAAACTAAATTCGATCGCGTCACGATACCGCAAGCCGTTTCGGGAACGCCGCTCGTCGCGGTCGCATTTCTCTTTTTTTTTTCTTGCGTGGTTTCCTTCGCGAGATAAGAATCGTTGTGCGTGTGTCGTCTCGAAGTTCGTATAAAGTGCACAGCCGTCCCTCAGTGTTCCGCGACGGGGCCACGACACGCGGAGGAGCCAGCGGGTCCTTGAGCCGCTCTTATCTGTATACGCTCTCGTGGTTGGCCCTCGTCATTCTTGAATCGAGTCGACGGCTGATCGAAGCGCTCGAGGACCCCGGGCCCGTCGTCTCCTTCCATGCCGACTCGGCGCGCGGCGTTCGATTACATTCGAGTATTCATGAATATGCATGACGAGAGGTGGGCGCCCGCGAAAAAATTTACGGCCCCGACAGTCTGACGTTTCGAGGACCGCGACTGCGTTCACGCGAGCGAGCACGCGTTGAACGGGGCCTAACGATAGCCGAGAATAATCGGAACTGACGTGCCTTCAGGGACCCCGCTACACTTCTCGAGAATCAACCGGCCATTCTCCGCTTGCCTCAGTAAGCGCAAAGTAACTTTCGCGAATTTAGCAAAATTGATATGTAGAAATACTTGTAATGTAGAATTAATTACATCGATTTTTTTACAAGGTAACATAGAGAGCATGGAGATAGCGATAATTAATGCGGCAATTCATACGTTTGTTCGATTATAAATGCCCGATTTAACGCGGGCACGAACGGATCTTTGATCTTCTCTCCGCGGCCGCCGATGAATGCGACTGTAACGATCACGCGAATACGCAATATCGAATCATTAAAACGTATAAAGGTGAGACCTAAACAAATCGCTTAGGGTTTGTAAAGTAGAGCCGTAATAGTCTCCGCTCATGAACGATCCCGCGGTCGTCATTTACATCGTGAAGTATCTCGTGCACGCGCCGGTTCGATTCATCCGTCGAATTACCGCGCTGAATTCGACCACGAGGAGCTCTCGATCTCGATGCTCGGCACGGCAAATATGGCACCGCGACGCGGATGAATCCTTTTAGAATTATGGCATCGAGATTCTAATCTCGCGGAGGATACCGCGAACTGATCAACAGCGCGAGCGATCCTTTCATATATCAGCTGGAATTATGGCGGCAATCCTTATCCACCTGCGATATTTCTGCATTCACTTTCGTTCGAGCCAACAGTGCGAAACTATCTCGGAAAAACGAAAGTAATTATTGCAACAAGTCTTTACATACTCAATTGATACTTAGTATATTGACTATTTATTTTCACCACGAGAGAAGTTGGAAGCAATTGACCTATTCTCTGATAATAATTATAATGAACAGTTAGAATCACAAATACAGTTAGACTTGCTCGAGCAATTACACGTCACTACTGATAGCTCGAGCAATTTTACTTTATTAATTGATCTAGAGATATTATTCTCCTGTAAAAATCATAAAATCATAATTAATTATTAAAAACAATTTATATATATATATATATATACATAACTGTTCATTTATGTTTATATCAAGAAATATTTACAATAGTTAGTTTTTAGTTAGATTTGAAACCCTATATCATCTCTGCAATTCTATTACTCAACTATCGTCAGTGGAATCTCGGTGAAGCTTTCGATGACATACAGAATATCATGCATTACGCAAACGTGAAGAATGAAAGTAATTGTGATGTATCCGTTTAGAATTACGAGCCGCCGATTGCGAGAAACTGATGGATATGTAATTCGTGGTAACGAGAAATATATGTCGTGCGGTACAAAACTGTCCATAGGATTCGAAACAGGTTCCTGAAGAATTCAGGATGAGAGTTAAAGCACTGTTGCACACATAAATCCTGTGCTACGATTGCTTTATCTCAAATTGTAAAAAAAATTATGTGGCCTATGAAGGAATGCTGCGCCCTCACGTCCTATACATGCTTGTTCTTACGTGAGTTTTTCTATCGCACCTGTTCATTCAGACCGTACTACATTTTGTCGCAAGCGACTTGCGATAGCTAATGGGTGACGAACTTTGAACAGAAAAGACACTCACTGGTTGTCGCAAGTCGCTTGCGATTAATGTAGAATGACCTTTACTCGTGATTTATCAATTGTTTGAGACCAACATCTGGTTATGCTTTCAAACCGGGCGCTTTATATTGATTTCGATCGGCCAGATGGAGATTGACACTTTTGAACGATTGCCTTTTCCATTTATGCTTAATCGACATCTCGAGTCCAATCGTGAAACTTTATTGAACGGTTGTTAACCGCTCGCTGTCGCGTTAAGTCGTACATTTTTCAGTTCCATGACCGTATAAGAATTATCACGTTTCTCTCATCACGGATAAAGTGTGCCCGATAAATCATGATAAATCGCATATCGCCGCGAGTCGCTTATTGACAGGAGGAAAATTTAGAATCACGTCATTTAGAGTCACGCTCCGTATTTGCGCTCGTCTTTGAAGATATCGGGGGGGGGGGGGNGGNCCTAAGATCCATGATATTGCGCAAAAGTTTTCTGTCCTGGCTACAGCGAATCCTTTTCATCGTTCGCTAACAACGCGAGCGCACGGCGCGAGGCTGCGCTTCGCAATATCGGGACGAGCCATCGCACCGATGGATGGCTATCTCTTCTTAACCCGGAGCGTGCTACGCAGCGGCGCGGCGCGGCGCGACGAGGCCCAAAGCGCGGACTTTCTAACGATTCGGCGCAAGGCATGATCTGACCCGGGTCGACCCAGCCATTCTCGCTGGCTGGAACTAGCGTGTAGCACCGTCGCACACATGAAGCGGGGCCCTCTTGGCACCGGTCAATTAATCATTAATAGGCGCTAATACCCGCCGCGTATCGCCGTCGATTACGGACGTGCGCGTACGATGCCGGACGGTTCTCGTTCTAGATTCTTGCGGCTTAAAGTCGAAGCGCTTCCTCCTATGTCGATCAATCCGTAATTCCGTCAGCCACGCTCGATGCACACGAAGGATTGCCCCGACCTAGACGTCGGATGTGTTTGGGAAAGGATTGTATGATGTTTCTATGATGGATGATCGATGAAATTAGAGATCGTTAAAAATGACTGTATTGTTGCGCAGATCGATTAGATACTTCCTGTACAGATTGCCCCGAGCTTGCTATCTGCTAACTCGAATAGATCCCTGTATTTGGCTCGCTGTCTATCTACAATTTTAATATCATAAATTCAAATAACACGTTTCAAAAATAAAAGTACGTCAATGTTAAATTAATGAAATTAAAAACTGAGATACAAATTCTAGAATATAATTTTCTCTCTCTCTCTGTTTAATTTATTTAATCGCGATTTGTTGATGTATATAATCATTAATCTGCCTTTTTTTGAAAGACAACATATAATTTAACGATAAAAGGCGATTTAATGAATTAATCAAGTTTATTGAGTACCTACATTCATCTGGCAACCGGCAACTGTCGGTTTTAGATAGCAATATCGCGGCGATGAAATGCTTTTACGCATTGATTGTACGGTGCGTCTAACCGTCCATAATGATAGTCCTGCGCGCGCTTGTGTTGTGCGCGGGCATTTACACTATTTACGAAATTAATGATGAAAAGCGTGTCGATTGACACTAATGCAACCTGCTTACTCGCGTGTGTCATTCCGGATATTTCGATGTGATCGTAGCTAAAGTAAACGTTTTTCGCTTTGCGATATTAATGAATCGTGTCGATAATTTAACATTCGATTTGCAACGAATTGTATCCGGTTTGAATATTGTAAAGAAACATGCCACAAAAAAGATGAACAGTTTCCACTTTAAATTGATATTTTTAGAGGGAGAGATTTCATATTTTGTTTTCAATTTTACTGTAATGAATTAATTATATTTTTAGAATCCACTTTAGGAGATCTATATTTATTGTTAGAATACAAAATAGTATTTTATTTATAATTTTATGCGTAAAAAGATCAATAAAAGCGTGATTAAATTATCCAGAAATCTATGACATAAATTATCGTTTGAATAATAGCTATTAATTTTAGAATCATTAAAAGTGAGTTTTAAATAAAAATTGTAAATATAAATTTTTCAATAATTCTTTTTATATGAATTTTCATCACTCATTTGTTCATATAACTTTCTTCTAGTAAAAACTGAAAACAAACTAACGCTTGATTCTAATAACGCATACCGAAGTTTCACAAATTCATATTTGCGGCTCTCGGCGACTAGTAATTGCACTTATTTGGCAATTAACGATGTCTCTGTATCTCCATCCGGGCGAATAAGCCCGAATTCGCTACGGTGCATGCGAATAGCGTTTAGAAAGTAGCCTCTTATCGCGGGCAGCGAGCAAACTGCCCGAGGATTTTCACGGAATCACTATGATTCGTCGATCGATTTAATGGTCGGCCACGTGGTCAGCGCCTATCTAATCGCCAAGAACGTTAATTAACCTGAGAGCCACGTGCGCGCTTTCTCCCACATCCTGTGTACGTACAGGCGTGTGCGATACCGCATGCGCACGTGAAGCGGTCGGTTCGGAAAGGTACGTACATTCTTACTTGGACTTAACGCCGTCTTTCTCCGCTTGACAGATCGCTACCGTGCGCCTGCAAGCCGATAACCGTGAACCGGCCTCAGCCTTTATCTTCCGTATTCTATCATTTATACAGAAATGTGCCGGGACGTGTTCATCAAACGTGAATTTAATTAGCGGCGACTAGGAGCGGCACACGATTACAAATACTTTCAATTATGTTTTCATTTTTTTTCCTCAGTCGAGGCAATCAATCTGAGAGAAGAACAGAAATTGCAATCGTAGAACAAGCATCCGTCAGACCGTCAAATTAAAAAGAAAAGACATAGGCATTCTATTCGCAAGAAATAGAATGATATATGAGCGCACTTTTCGTTGCGTTACAAGTCGTTACATAATTCGAGCGATATTGGTGAACCGATATATTTTCTTAATCGCCGCGCACGATCTAGCGACAACGGTTTTATATGGTGGTTTTGTATCCCATTCTTTCCTTACGGTTTACCTTCCTCTCCCGTTTTTCGCGCGTCGTTACCGATGGCGATGCCGAGACTTGCGGTCACTCGCGTTTTCTACGCGGCCATCGAACCCCACTGACTTTGACGTCGGGTTGCCACATATTCTTGGCTAGTTAAGTGCTGCCCGCATCCTACACGCCGTTACGCATGGACATTGTAATTTCCAGACAGTCGCGAGCAACGAGAGAAAGATAGTGTGCGCATAAAGCAAGGTGTATCGACGGTCAGTCGTTCTCTGGAGTCGAGCTGTAATCAACATTTTATTGGATCTAGCAGCGTATCTTCCCCGTGCTATAATTCTCGTTGCTCTTCCTTGGCGATCGCCCCGGCGTATCTCTTCCGGCTACCGCTCTCGTTAGCGCACGCTCGCATGAACAATGTCAGTGATTGAATTAGGGATAATGATGCATGTCAGCGGTTAAGTTGCGCGCTAAGGAAAGTACCGACTTTTCTACGTCGTCCTCGTTGAGTGCCCGTCAATAATAACGTTAAAAGCTGGATACACCGGCGATAATTTCAGCGGATCCAATTATTTTGAATTCTCACAACGTTGTTAGGCGAAGCAAACACGATCATTATGCAGCGAGCATTTAATAGTCGAAATTAATTAAAATCAACCTGGTTAATTATTGCCGTGTCTTTCACTTCCGGATTTTCGTTAAGCAATAATATAAATATGTATTCGAGAATATTATAATTTACATCACTCAGAATATTATAATGTTTCTTCGGAATTGCAAAGCGCGATACAAGTCTTACAATAATGTTCACGATCGTATCTCTGTGTGTGTCGATTTTCCTAGATTGAAGATCGGCAACTTGAATGTCGGCGTGATATCCTCGACTCTATCGATTGATTCCTGTATGGCTCGTTAGAGCTATGACTAATTACAGCTCGTTATAGGTCAATGCTTAATTACACCGCGGGCAAGATTCCACCTCTTTCGGCCTTATCGTCTTCGTGATCTTAGAAGCACGGCAACAGGTTCTCTCCCGCCGCCACGATTTTATGCACGAACACCATAATTCTTGCTCCGAATATCGTTGAACTCGGACGACCTCTTACGTTCACGTGTCACGAGCGATGTAACGAGAATTACCGATTTATATTTATACATGCTCTGTACCGCCGGTGTATGAGCGTAATTAATTGAGTAGTAAACGAAATTAATGCTCATGCTGAATTTCATGCTACACGAGCTGTCTTTTAGCTGATATTACGACCGATGACAGAAAAAGAGGGAACGAGGCAAGTGAAATGCCAGCTGAAGAATATTAATGAATGAGGAAAAAGAATCATTCACTCTTTAAAAAAACTACCATTATATATTTTTCCCTGATTTACGGAGAATGTAGAAAAGCCTCGAGGACTTCTGTTTACCGAACCAGGAAATAAATCGCTCAAGGTTTTTTTCTATGTCGCATTGCACGAATAAGCACATAAAGTGGCATCGCGTCGATTCTTAAATGTCATGTCCTTGCATTGCACAGTGATATACAGCGCGCTATTGAATCAATTTTATTAAATTTCTACCTATTATCTGTCTGTCGAATGCCAGATATTTACTTACATACACGCACGATCGTGAACATGCTCATTCGCATTTTTACAAACGAAAAACTCCGCGAGTTTCCGTGATTTTTTCACGCAGAATACTTGGACGCGCTGATATACATATATACAATACATAATACTAAAAAAAAAAGATAATAAATTTATTTTTTTCTCTTAATTTATTGGCGGACACTTTTGTGAAGAAAAAGCAATTTTTAAAAAAGACATCGTTTTTCTTCTGTTTTCTTTTATTTCATAAGTGTTTGCTATCAGATCTCTCGTGCTCGTTCGTACAGAAATGACGATAAAGATTTATGCGCATCTTCAGATCAATGCCACACGGCGCAAATCGAATAACGGACGTTCTCACGTTATAAGGTAGCGCGGTCTCTCGACTTCATAAGATTACACCCTGGCCCTCGCGGACGGAGCGTGTGCGGCGGGCACGTGTTACGCGCGTAAACTCGTACCGCATTTCCCCGAAGTGGATTCGCTTCGCCTCGTTCGCCACGTATCTTGTTATCGTTTAAGGTTGATTACGAAACGCGGTAGCGCGCGGGCCGCTTTGAGGAGATGATTGCGCGATGATGAGGTCTGGAATCACGAAACATCGGCGACGTGGTCGTCACGGCCGCGTCTCCTCTCTTTCTCTCTCTCTTTCCCTCTTTCGCTCTCTCGCTCATCGTGCTCTAATCGTCGACGACGTTCCTGCCTTCGCGTTCTCTTCCTTTTCCCTCGGTGCGCTTCTCTTCGAGGCTGCGGCCTGATGAATGGCCGGTTTTCTATTCTCTTCCACCCGCTTTCTCTACACGTGATTCTCCCTCGTAATCGCCCGGGTGACAGATCTAGGTTGCCGGCGCGCTTGCATCACCCATCGCGCGATCCTCCGCCGAGAGAACTCGTGAGGCTCTTCTCTCTCCTACGGGAACACGTCGCCCGCGGGATCGTCCGCACCACATGGCCTGTTTGTCTCGCTCGATCCACGTCGATCATCGTCAAGGAAGTGCCGCGCGAGCGCGGCTCCGCGAGCTGCTCTCACCTTTCCCCGTTAGCGTGTGCTAAGCTTACGACACGCTCGTTACGGTCGCGCGAATCTCGCTCTTTAAGGTGGCGACGCGACAAGATAATCCGCAACGACGTGCACCGTTTGCTTTGACTGACCTCGCGTCAATCACCAAACTGATTCGAATTCCAAGCTCGCGAGAGTTTCGTTTGTTACGCTGGGAAAATTGTGCCAAGGAGACGTAGGAATTGAATATTTTCTCGCTCACATTTTCCCGTCATCTCGCCGAAGCCAATCGACTCTCCAGCCAGCCGACTCTCGTGGCGTTCGTCGGCAAACGACCGAGCGCTTCCTTTAAAGGGATCCTTTAAAGTGCTCGTCTTACCCGGTCGTCTTTGGTACGTACCGGCACGTCCGTCCTTCCTGTCGCATCGAAACGCATTCACGTCTCCTCGTCGTCGTTTCTCATCCCCCCCTCTCTCCCTTCCCCGATCTACGCGCGGCTCCTCGAACTCGGACGTCATAGACTGGTATCTTTATCGTATCGATTCGGCTGACAAACTGGAGGATACCGCAAGACGAATAGCCGATCTGCATGAAGTATGGAGTCGTGCGCGTTGCGATTAGTCAGGAAGACTCGGCGTCCTCGTGCTCTAATGGGCATCGTTAGCCGTTCAAGTAGTAAAGGAGAGGAGCGTGTCGGTACGCGGACGGGATAGGTGCTCTGCACTCTGAGCCTAACTCGGGTTAACGTCTAGTGCAACGACACGAGGCAAGTCCGATGAGCGAGAGACTGACGAGAGAAGACAACGTGGTATATACGCAAGAGCGGCCCAGCGCATGGGTAAAGAGTGTCCCGGCTAATCATCCCACGATCGTCATCCGCGACTTTTACCCCCTTTCATGGTAACGCAGAATATATGGTGAACGAGGAAGTCGTCGATTTGATGAAAACGATGCAACGTAAGACGTCTAATGAGCGCCGCTTAACTGTCGCTTCTTGTCACGTACGCCGGAATTCACGACTATTCCCGATACTTTTTCTCTGACTTCAGTTTGATACTGGCACATGGATTTTTATGGCTTTTACAAGCAAGTCCGTTACGTAACGTATCTTTTTCCGCAGTGCGGATTTTTCGTTAGAAAAGGAAGGAGATATTATTTAATCAAAAGAGATGGTATCGTGTCGTAAACACTAATATTTTAATTTCATAGATAATTAATTCTACAAGCTTCACACACATATGGATATTCCGTTCAGTTTTTATTTAAAAATTGAGAAGATGTAAAGATTTTTCAAAAGTTTAGGAAATCTCTCACTTGATTTAAACAATTTTTTTAATCGAATGCACGTTGGTATAGATTACTAAAAGTTAAAGTTAAAGTTCGAAATATAATCGTCCATCACCTTCGACGTTCTCCTTCGCTTACTCGGCCTGTCGTTATATCCAGGAGATCGGAAGTGGGTCGTGATACGGGCGCGGTAGCCAGTCACGGCGAAGGTAACGTTAGGTGGGGTACGCACGATCTCATTCCTTGCACTAGGGTAATGATAATTAATCCACCAGGGACCGCTCCTTTCAGCCTGACCACGCCAACGGTCAACGCTGGGGCGCCGTTGTTGTTCCTCCATCTCGTTCAAGACATCGACTTTGTCGACCCGCCGCTCTTCTCTTCCCATTAACCAATTAATAACGTCACCTAGTGCGGCGTTACCGTTCCGGTTCTCCTCGCCGCATTGACCCTGACGAACGGTACCTGCGAGCTAGGCCGGGTTCGAAGAACCCTCCTAGGTGATTATAACCCTTGAGGACGCAATCTCCCCGCCGTTGGGAAATCGCTAGATTGTATTAGAGATTAAGAGATCTTATCGACGCGTTGCGTTATGATTACGCAAGTTATTGTGCTAGTTATATTATAGGGAATGTATGAAATCCAACAATAGCTTCATATATAATATATGCATATGTATCTCTATTTTTTATAGACTATATTTTGTGAGTAGATGGATTCTTCTCGTAAAAAAATTCTATTATAATAAAATGTTACTGGAAATGAGAAGAATACATTTGTTTTCGAAATAATCTTAATTAGAAAAAAGAATCTTCAGCTGCACTGAAAGAAAAATATAGTCACTTTTGACCTCAATCACAATTTTATAATATTTCTACCGATAATAATGGTTAACATAATGATGCATATAGTTAAATTAATCATATTTATAGTTAGAAATATTGTAAAATTATGGTTGAGGTTAAAAGTAACTATATTTTTCTCTCGGTGTAACTGTCGTGAAATTTAAGATGTAGATTCCTTTGTGATCTCAAGGAGGCTTGCTGTGGCTATAGATATACAATATATTGATTGTCCGTGTCAATTAATAATCACTTGCGGTTTTCCAACACGAGCATGCATAATTAAATTTCTTCGTCTCGCGGATAGAAGTTTCCCTGGGGGCAGGCCTGAAGCGCCTGAAAACAATTTTCTCGCAGCTGCTCGAAGCAACGCGAGAGCGTTGCGCGATATAGTGAGTATAGCCGTTTATAAATTACAACTGTATCTTTCTAACCGCAGATTGAAGGTGATAAGGTACTTCGACGGGGCATGAAAACCCAGCCGCTCTATGCGCTTTTATCTCACCTCTCGGTACACGCCTCGTGAGAGATTGCGAGAGTAATGTCACGCTTGGCAATGGCCTACACAATTAACTCGCGCTACCCGCGATCCAATGTCTTTTTTCCATATGCAATTTTCTTCCGAGAATTTTCCCAAGATCGTGGGACGACGCGAGACCGAGAGCACTTGTGCGCGGCGCGCGGCGTGTTAACATAATTATTACGTTCTCTTCGTCGTCCCCCCCTCCTCCGCCTCTCTTTCGTCGCCCGATTGACATTAGCATCGTGACATTAGCGCGCATCGTACTGACATAAAGGAACCTCCTCTTGATTTCTCGATAAATGAACGCACGATTTATAAGCGACCGCTATTTATAATTACGTATTCCATTTCCCGAATCGTCTTGCTGTCTGCGAGTCGCTGATGTATACCCGATTGTTTCGTAAAGAGTGTTTTTGATGGAATGCGACATCGTGTTTAAGTATAGTACCTCTATCGCAATCTTAACCGGATTATTAATCTCCGTCCGACGTACACGGTTTTGAATCGCACGATTGTACCGGGCCGGAGTTAGACGCGACCGTTCGAGACCGCGTTGCTTCACGACGAGAATCAATCATATCACTCGCGTGTGTATGGGATTTTACTAATTGCACAACCGTCAAATAATGAAGTTAATAACGCACGAAGACCAGGAAGGGAATCAAGAGATACAAGCATTTTTTTTTCCCGTTCAATAAATATTATTTATCAGTCGGATTATGTAAAAGATAACTGCATGTAATTATTTCACGGAATTATTTCTCTCGTCACTTATTGCACAATGCGATAATCGCATGCGCAACGTCGTGTAACACATCGAGGTGTTTTGTTTCAATCCCTCTTATTCACGATCGCTTTTATGCACGATCGCTGCACCGCGTACGACCGGTGTTCGCCGCTGGTAGTACACATTGTCATAAGCGACTGGGACGAGCCAAGCCTCGGACCGAATGGATGGTCTCCCCGCCTCCGAGTGTGCCGAAGATTTATCGCTCGCGCAAGACGTCTCGAGCCGCGACTTGCAGACTTTCCCAGAGAAACGTAACCAGACCGACGATGGAACTACAACGGATTCTCCCGCTTTGTTTCTCTCTAGAATCATTGGCTGAAGCTCGTCCGGCTGTCGTATCTCTCATTGCGGATTCGTTGCATTCACGGCGAATCCGTTGCATTCACAGCGAGATTTATTATTATTTGAAAACAAACGTACAAAAATGTAATCCTCTTCGTCACGATCGGCAATTAGATCCTCGCTGTTAAACGGGGACGATCAAAACCGGATGGTCATAAATATTGAAATTATAATTGTTACGTATTATTAAAAAATAACACAGTGTTGCATTCCTTGCCATTGCCTTGACTCATTCTACCAATTTTAATCTCTGGCTGGCGAAGTGAAATTTGAATAATTCCTCGGAGCGTTTCGTGTCTGGATCGCTCGGAAGGCAGAGCAGCAATCGGCTGTGTGATTTACTTTTGGAAATAGCTACTTTCGCGTAGATAAGAGCGATGACGGCGGCGCGAGAGCGAAAGAAGAGGCCGACGATCGTGGTCGATCTTGATGCTCCGAAAGAACGTCTAGGATGATTGCGCGTATTTTAGGAAGGCTGGAGAACCGGTCGCTCCCTTATTTTGCTCTTCTCTCAGCAGGAAGGAGCCCGGGCATCATCGTTCGCGAAGATAATGAAATGATTTAACAGAGGGGAGATACGCGGCCAAGAGCGATCGTCGGGCACAAGATTTACCGTTCGTGTTAACCCCTTCGTACTCACGAGGCAAGTTATCTCGCCGCCCAAAATCTCGTCCGTCCGGCATTTCGGATGATATGTTTCGTTCGTGTGACTCTTCGGGCGAAATTACTCGATTCAAAAATGAAACCGCCGCGCGTCGTGTTGGGCGCGAGACGTACGTGGAAATGCGAACCTTGGATCTTTGTTAAAAATTCACCGCATCGCTCGAGTACTTTTGAGCCGTACTGTAGGATAAGATCGCGCCCGTCGGACCAGGCATCGGTCGGATGCTGCCGGCGGGGACAATTACGCAGATGTGTGCCTTGTGTGGAGCAGAAGAGCAGGACGCGGCAAAAGCGTTTGGCGTGCGGGGTCGAGTTCCTCTCTTCAGCATCGCGTCCGCTCCTCGCAGCCTCCTCCGTAGCCGCGCGTGCGTGTTCGTAGACACACCTACATAATGTAACCCCATCCTTTCTGCGTCCGGAATTAGTATGCACTTCGATGAGCGATCATGTGCGTGCACGTTGAGCCAGGATCCTCCGCTCGTCCTCTTCCTCGCGCGCGCGCTCGCCAGCACACGTGTACGTCTCGTACGGACACGAAGGAAATCCAGGGGTGCGAGGGGGAGACAGAACGAGAGAGAGGCAGAAGTGATTACAGAGCGCGGGCCTCTGGTTGCCCCCGGCGCGTGCGTCTAGATCGACCATCCTCTCCCCCTCGTACAATCCTCCCGGTTTCACCTTTCCTGGAACACGGCCCCCGGGGGATTACCGTTGGATTTCAGCGCGTCGGTATCCAGAAACGTTAACGCGCCGTCGTGCGGCGAGATAGACTACAAGTAGGACCCTCGTCGGCTCCGGCCACGTCAGGTGGCTTCAAGGACCTTTGTCACTTTCATATAAAACGCATCTTAATTCCATTGAAACAACCGACGATATTTGTAATGTCGCAGCAATGAGATGTTCACGACATTTGCTAAAAATGACTAAAAAATGATAACGTTGCAGCTTGCAGCTTCAACTTCTTTCATTGAACAAGAACAGTATATTATGTAAAAGCGGTAGAAAAACATTGAGGAATTTGACGTTTTATTTTAGAAAATCGATGTGGCGCCACGAAAAACTAATCATTATGTATCGTCAACGGAGCAAACCGTCTCGTAAAAGTAATGATTGATCTTAATGGGCAATAAGAAACTCAGTGCTGCATGAGATAAGAGAAAATGAGTGGCGATTAACGTCGGGATCAGTTACGCAGCGCGAACACGCGACAACCGCTCGTTTGTGGTTTGCGTTATTTCTGATGTGACGGATGGCCACGTTAAAGTCGAAACTTATCGTCGATCTAACGTGAGGTTCAATTAAGGATGGAACGCGGGAAAATCGTGAGTGCTTTATTACGATACTCCCTCCCGCCGTCGTCGTTGCGGCTATTTACGTGCGAGAAAAAGCGAGTTTATTGGACTATGAAGTTAGATATCGCGGATACAGAGCGAGAGAAAATAGCTGCGCGCGAATCAAGTTGGAATGATGGAGGATGTGCCGTGTCCATAGATCTTAAACGCAATGTTTATCTCTCCCGCTTAGCGGTATCCCTGTGTTAATCTCCTGTTAACACTTTAGCTGCCTTATTTTGTATTAATATCTTCGTTTTCTTTATATTAATATCATCGCAATTAACTGCAAGAAACGTGATCGGAAAGGAAATTATTTCAACGCAATCTGTTTATTGCATGGTTTCGAGATTTCCTCAATCCTTTACCGCGTTTACTCTTCCACAAGTGTGCATAAATGTCGCGTTTCAACAAATGGTACTTCTGTCATATCACACTCAAGACTTGGCCCAGTCTCGTCAGCTTTGTTCCGCACAATTGTCCATTTCGCCACGGTGAAATCATAGCGATCGCAATTAAGCGGCCGACGAGTCGTGAACCCGCAACCTCCCCCCGCGAGAGCGCGGAAATGTACACGCGGCCTCGGTCTGCCTGCTCTCTCGAGGACGCTAGGCCGCTGCGCACGCTGAACTTTCACCGCAATTAAGCTAAAAGCGCAATTTCTGCGGCGACCGCGTTCACTCCTACCGGGGTTAATAGCTCCGCGCAATATCGCGCGCGACGTAATTCCGCAGAATTCCGCGCCGAACGGATTTGGAATTGAAATCGAGAATATATCGCGGCGGAATGCGCGGTGGAATGTTTAATGTTCACGCTTTATGAGAAATTCGATTTAATTCTTGAGAACTTTTTAGCCAGCAAACACTTGCGGAGAAACACTTTGCAAAATATTTTTAATTTATCAAGGATAAATCGCGTACGTTCTATAAAATACTGAAACTAAATACTTGTTATTTTGCAATGAATTAATTAAACTGTTTTGCAGAAAAAATAATCTTTATCGTTATTTTCATTAAACGCAAAGCGTAAAAGAAATATATACTTACTTAAATGTTTTAAAAATATATTAATATTATATATATGACTAAAAATTCAGTTGGTTGCATAGCTCAATGATATATTTTTAAAATGATGACATATGTTTAATACGCGTACATAAATGTTTAATTTTTAAAACATTTAATGAATTTATTTAATTTAATTATATACGGATGTTAGAAATATTGAAAGTTTAGAAAAGATTTCTCTTTGGAAGTATTCAGTCTTTTTTTCAAATGCTGTTCAGAAAGGCACTTGAACGAAGGAAAACTTTTGCAACACGATGCAAACGAATCGTGGTCGAAGAGTTATGGCGTGACGAAAGAAAGGTTTTGTCGTCAAGATTTACGCACGGATGCACTCATAACCGTGAATTGTGCACCGTGGCCGATGGGCCAGCCATTATTATTACTCTAATCCACATCTGCATTGTCATTAGAGACCAGCGACGGCCACAACTCCTTTAACTTAGTCGATACCGCCTCTCGGCGAAAAGATAGTGTTTCGTGTCATTTGCCTTATCTAGAGAAAGCGAGGAGAACATTCGTTTCCCAGAGATTTTTTGAAAAAAAGAGAAGCAAGATAAGAAATTCATGTGCTAAATCATAATTTAAGATTTTTAAATAGTTATAATTTAATTAAATAATCTTTTAGAAGAATTTTAATACTATAAATATTGAAAAAGCAAATCTTTCGTGCAGCGGACATTGAATTTCCAAAAGAGGTAATTGATATATCGTAAGAACAGGTTAATGTCGTTTATGGCCACGATTTAATTTCGCGGAATAAAATCTATAGCTTCGAAAGTCGCAAATTCGAGAAGTGCTGGCAAAGTGCCTGCATTTATCGTTCCTTCTCAGCGAAGACGTGCAATTTATCTCATGGCATGTCTTAATTTTTAATAACGACTTCCACCTTAATTATTGCAGCTGGCGAAATTAAATCGCGCTCAGGTGCGCACCAAAACCTTGCTCTCGCCGTTCGCGTTTGGAAACGAGCG
The DNA here is from genome assembly GCA_021460005.1 of Tetramorium alpestre. Lineage (NCBI taxonomy): Eukaryota > Metazoa > Arthropoda > Insecta > Hymenoptera > Formicidae > Tetramorium > Tetramorium alpestre. The sequence continues at coordinate 1,778,312 of JAJVSH010000010.1, forward strand.
ACGGACGGACAGTTGAATTTTTCTGTCGACAACCCCCGCGAGAGAGACTCCATTTGCTGCCTTCGTTCTCCCTTTACGATCCGGCGGATTTCTCCTCGCAGGTGCCGTCGTCTTATTGACGCCGCGTCCGCTCCGAATTGAGCAATTACGCGGCAATAATTAGGCCCCGACTTTATATCTCCGTAAATTACGGCGCGGTAGCGGCACGGCATAGCGATCGAGAGCCGAGGCGTAAGAGAGAGGTACGGAGACAATGGGGTCCTCGCCGGAACAATGGCGCGGCCCCATATAGTTGGGGCACGGTTCAGCGCTATAAACAATACCGTGGAGGAGCCCGGCTGATAGGGTCGCAGGGTCAGCCCCTGTGGGAGCTCATGACTCTCTTTACTTCTCTTCATCCGCCGCCCCGCGCCGTCCCGACTCCGCTCCTTCTTCCCAGCTTCCTTCTGAACGAGGTCACGAAATTAATTTTTCACCGTGCACGAGCTCGTACGAGAAAGGTCCCGGCATGGCCTTACGGACCCCTACGGGGTTTACCAGCGTTTGCTACTATACGTGCTCGCGCACTCGTACACCACCTTCGATATATAGATAATTCGATGGGAATTTTTATTGTAGGGTACTCTCATTAAATTCACTCAGGATCGGATCCACGTATCGTGAAATATTGACTTGTACCTCGGCAGCTTGAAAATTTAACATTTGAAAAAAGAAATATGTTTTACGAAAGAAGTAAATTTACCGTTTATAATATTTATAAATATTAAGGGTAAACCACTTAAATTATTTATAGATGTTAGAGTATGATTATTTTTATCTTTAAATCTTTATATTTTCTTCTTTTAATCTTTGGTTTTGCCGATTATTAAGTTTCGCTCCAATTCACAAATTATCAATTATAGCACAACTCCATTCGAATACTTTCGACAATCTAATCTCCCGATCTGAGCTTTCCGCAATCTAGAACGTGCGTTCCGGTATCTTCGCCGCATTATACGGTCTCGCAGGTACGTGTGTACCTGGCGTGGACCCTGCAGGCCCCTCGCAAAAAGGTCACGGCGAGGTCAGGTAATGACGGCCCGAACTCTGCAATCACAGAAGCGCGCACGCCACGTGGCTTTGGTATACGCCTTTAACCGACCTCTCCATGCCGGATCCAATGCCGAGACCAGGATCGATGGAAATGCACAATGCGCCACGATGACGGTTCTTTTGTTGTACGCTGTACGATGTTTTCTGTATCAGCAATGAAGACAACGATTACATTGATAGAAACATTGATATTCGATTTAATTTGGAAAATTTGGATTTTTAACCATTTATTTGTAAAGTAGCAATTAAGTATATGTTAAAACAGTATTTAAATTTGAAGAAACTTTCTCTTACACAGCAGCGATACAAACGTGTCTTTTGATGAGTACGCTAATTTACTTTATATTTCTGTAATTATGTTTTGAAAAGAGGTGTGTATCCTCTAAATGATTTAAATAAGTCATTGAAATACGGGTCACGAAGCTTCCCAACAGCGTCACGAGATTAAATGACTCCGGCCGTCAAGCCAATTCGAGCGCGATAAGAAACTGAAGAGTTTCTCGAGTCGCGCCGAGTCATTCCCTTGTAATTATATGTACCGCATGGCCAATAGGAGGTCCCTGTATCGACAATTAGGGCATTTCGGCTTCCCATTTAACGGCCCGTCGATTGATTCGGATAAGCCCTGTAGCGTTTCTTCCTTCATTATCTTTTTTATGATCGGTCGCGCTGGATCCACGAGTCCGATCGAGTGTAATGACTTCGGAGAGTATCGTTTACGATGCCGAAATAAAAAATAATGACGCATTTGCATAATTCAGAAAACAAATACTTATTTGCTCTGTTAATTAGTTATTAAATTCGAGTTTACAGGGCTTTTTTAATGTCACCGCCATAGAATTGTTCTGATTATCGAAGCTAAATTATTCTTCACAATCGATTAGTGATTGTGTTTCTAAGTAATTCCTAGTTTACGTTATTAACGAATATTAGGATTAATTATTTCCTTAATAAAAATTTATGCGTAACATATTTTCCATCAAACAGTAAAGTGAAGATAAAATTCTTGAAAAATTCAACATGTTTCTCTTTCTCTCGTGATAAACCAGCACAATTAGTAATTCAATCATAGTAGAACATTACCAGCAACTAGCAGTTGATGTTAATGTTTCATGAAGATTACAGTTGTTTTTCTCTTGAAAGCAGCAGGTCTCATACTTTCATTCTCCTTTAGATCGACGAAGATCCGTGAGGATGTCGGAACGTTCAACCTCGAATCGTAGAATCTTTCTCGGCGCGTTCCTGGCAATTATCACGGCACCCGCATCGATCGTAATTATATACACGAGTTTGGTATCAGCAGTGCTAATCGCGAATGCATTATTCATAAACAGAAACAACACCCGGCGCTTGCCACTGGTTGCAAGTGTCGAAACGTGAACGGCATAACGTCAAAAAAAGAACGATACACAATTTTCGCAAAAATAATAATTGAATAGTTTCTACTCAATTCGACGAAACACGAATTTCTCTACTGAAAGCAAAAAAATATTCACCGATATTCGAGAGAGAAATCCAAGTTAAATTCCGCTTACTGTGATGCAATAGATCGTATCGAATTGAATATGTTGAAGGTAAAATGACAATGTTTTAATTAAACTCATTCTCTGTATAGTGGTATTATTTCGTTAACGAAAATTTTTTTTCGCATCTATACGGAATGTAAGCAGATAAGATCTCTTGACAGTCAGCGAAGGCTTTGAGAAAAGTTGCTGGGGTTTCATAAATTGTGACGGTCGCGACAGTCGGCGCGAGCGTTGCTGAGAAAAGCGTATTAATTAATTACCAGATAAAATTGCCGTCCGCGATACCATCTCACAATTCTCTCTTGAATCGTGCACTTCTATTGCGGCGTGATATTAAATCACAGACTCCTCTTGCCAGTCGTCTTTTAACTCTTCTAATTGAGTGATTAACAGGCAGCTTCTTGTTTCTCGCGTTACGAAACTGCAGAAATACGCGGTCTTGTTGAAAAGTGTTTAACGTGGTGCTCGTTCGAAATGTTGCGCAGTGTACCAACGATTTTCATGGCGTAAGGGCCAATGTATTTCACTTTTTTACTGTAAATTCACTGTCATTATCGCGACAAAGGCGGTGATTACACGCTGAATTCGAGTTCTCAGGGAAGCGATTATCAGGCTCGGTTCCCCTTCGTCCGTCTTTCCGCTGTTGATTTCTCAAACCACAATTCAGAATACTTAGATACTTTACACTCGTGACGATAATACCGTGTTGAAAACGCAAGACGTATACTTGCAGGGAATCCGATAACAAAAATAATAATTCTATTCTGGATCGGATTTATTTTACTGTCTTAAACGTTAATTAACATTCTTTAATGACTGCTTTGACTTAGAGCCGCGGACCAATTAGCTCTATCTCCGGGCGTAACTACTCTTATTAGCTTCTGTCCGTTCTCATTCACAAACGAGATAACAGATAATTGCGCTCTGCTTACAAGTGCTGCAAGTTTTGCAACAACCACTTTGCAATATCGCGCCGCGCGCTCGTCGTGCCATCCATTGGAACAGAACTTCCGCGTGTTGAGGAGAGAAAGAACGAGATAGAGTCTCGAGCCAAACAAGAGTGATGAGAATACGTGGGTCAGGCCTTCGACAGGACAACGCGGATATCGGGAAAGAAGTCCGCTTGACGATCATCGATCGCTGCGGGCTGGCCGCGTGGACCGAGATACGAAGGACACACCTGGTGTGCGAGGACGCGGAACGACTCAATCGCGTTGCTTTGCCGCACGCTGTATCTGGCTCGATTCCGTTGCGGGACACCTTTTACGCTGGCATCACCCGCCGCGATTTTAATCCACGCAGATACCTATTATGTAATTCAGCGCGTGGTTTTTCCTAGTCTGATTATGCCGCGCCCCTTTGGCGACGTCGTCCTCGTCCTCGTGGTCGTCGTTTATCCATAACTGCGAATACAGTTACTCCTCGGAGATCGAGTAATCTATTCACCTGAGCGCGATTCATTTCCTGCACGAGGGACCGCGTGCGATCTAAATGGAATCTGTTTCGATTGCTGGGATATTAAATCTACGAGAAATGAGTTTTGATTATGAGAAAAAATTGATAAGAAACGCACTATTGCATTATTTACGTAACTTATATTTATATATCTTGCAGAAATGCTTTTACAAAATATGTCAAATCAATGTTTCGGAGTTTTACTTAATTGCGAAACTTTCTTTATTGTAATTCAAATTTTTGTAATATTTTTTTAATCCATTTTTTTCTCTTATGCAGTTGCTTGTACGAGTGTGTAATATGAATGTTTTATTGTTTTTTTATTATTGTAACCAATTGGTTAGACGTGAAAGGCAATTACGTAAGAAATTATTAATATTTCCAGTATAAATTATCGCGTTTACATTTATGTTAATGTAGAAATTACAAAAATGCTACGGCATATTGGTTTGCAGAGCGTTTCGTGTTAAAAGATATACATGAATACCTTTCGGGTTCGTGCGTGATAGATATTCAAAGCAGCATCTACGTACTTATCAATATTAATAACGAATAAGCAAACAGTCTTACATACTAAGCAGTGGTTTATTAAAAATAATGAGGTTGCCTCGATTATTGGCGGCCGTGTGCCTGCAATTCGATGATTAAAAATAGATGTACTGTAATTATACAGTATCAATTTTTAAGTGCATATACATTTTTAAATATCCTCTTGTGAAATTGATAATTATATTGTTAAATTTCCATATTGTAGTTAATATGCAAATTTATGTCTCTTTTATTGAAATTACGTCAATATTAATGTTAATGTAAATTTTACATAAATTTAAATTAATTTCGCTCTAATTAGAAATCGCTCTAGAGTTTATTCAACTAGAATACTCCCGTATCAAAAAACGTACTTCAAGTTTACTTAAAATTCTAGGCTACATAGCCAGATTCAGTGAGGCGGACAAAGTAGACGAGTCGAGCAAGGAGAAAGAGAGAAACCAATCAGGACGGAACTATTACATTTTTAAATGGTTTAAATGCAACTCAAATATTGGTTGGCAAAGAAATAAGTGAGATCGGTAGGAGTCGTCGTTCAATTCGCATTTCGTTCTTTTGCTACGCTTCCAAATTTAATTTCCCTACATATAATCTAAAATTTTATCTTATCAGAAACGTAAAAATTTTTTTCACGTAAATGCAATTCAAGAAAAGTTTGAAACATTATCTCGTTAGATTTACAAGTCCGCTGTAATCGATATACAAGCTTCTTTTAACCCGTATTAAATTCTGCCTCTGAACGCATGAATCTCGGGTGGAGATCGCGTCCGAGGATGAAGGGACGGGAAGCTCGGAAAACGAGTCCCGTGCGATCGGGAAGAGGCAGGCGGCAGTAGGCATTCCTGCACGTCATCGTGTCCGCCCAGTGGCTCCGCCGAATCGCGGGGGACCCCTTATATAATTAACCATTAAATTATAAGTTTGGCTATCGAACCGCCGGCGAAGCTCAGCGCCGGACTAGAAGTAATTACTTGCCCCCGGAGGACCCGCGACGGCAGCCTCGGGATCGAGATCGACCATAGGAGGAGGGGAAGGCGAGGAGATGCTTTCACAGGACGAAAGAGGGAGAAGGAGAGAGAGAGAGAAAGAGTGCAGGAAGCGGGTAGGGAGGGATAGGGGGGGAAATGAAAAGGCAGCTACCTTACTTTGTGGCGCGCGGAATTGCTAGCGCCGTCGGGCTCTTTCCACCGGGGAGCATAATGATCGGAGGCGGTGCGTTTTGCCTTTTTAATCGGCATTAATCGCGCCGGGGGCTCTCCGTTCCTGGGGACGCGCCGTCGTTATTCGGTATCGCAACGACCCGCGGTGATCTGCATGCAGAGTGCGTATGCATTTTTAATCACCGCGCCGACGTACGAGCGACGCGACACTGGCGGCTCGCAGCTGTGGCGAAGCCGCAGCTTGGTGTTTATGTACGTCGTGCTCGGTTATTACATGCGAGAACAGTATACATGTATCTCTTCCATCAGTTCAGTCTTCCATGTATTATAATCTTATTTTTGTTTATCGTCTCCCGTAGCGCATGCCGCACGGAACACGCGAATGTATGATTATTGAAACTCCATTTTTCTCGAAACGCTCGTTGGCGTTTTATTCCCGTAACATAGGCAATTTAAGAGAAAAACGATATCTGATCCACACAATCGACAGCTCTTTCTCGAAACTTTTTTTGAGGAGGAAAAAGTTTATCGGATAGTAAATCATAATTTGCTTCGAAATTAATGGAGAAAGGATTAAATTGGTTTGTCGTAGAGGAAAAAGAAGGTAATGTCAGCGATAAAATAGCTGCCGCGAGAGAACATGCTTCGAAATCGTCGCATTAACATTCGAGTATGTTAAATAATGCGACGATACAATCGCGACTCGTAAAACTAATGGTGATCGGCGAGCGGCCGAGGGGAAGCGAAACTGATTTACTTGGGGCACGCGGCAACCGCTTTAATTCCTGCTCCGATGGAGCTATTATTGTCTCCGATTAACCGAGATGTCTGCGCGATTGTTGCGGATGATTGTGCTACAGATAAGACAAACGTCACGCTGAAAACGTGAGCGACATGCCCGCTGCACTGTCGATATTGTCTTGCGATAATTGTTCTTTAACCGCTCAGAGAACAATTAAAGTAAAATGAAAAACAAAAAAAAAACAAAAAATCACATTTGAGAAGGAGATGGGAAGAGACGTTATGTTTCCTAATACAATAGCGAGTGAGCTATCGCGGAATTGTCCAATACTCCGACCGTAGCATTCTTTCGATGGAATTCTTTGTGCAATGCTTCGATTCGAAGCGCACTTGATCAAACGAACATCGAGGATGCAATGCCGGAACATTCCTGGCCTGGCAGGGACATATTGCATTAACCGTTCGAGAGTTCAATCTTTTCTTTAGTCATGCAGAGAAAATTTGTCCTAGAATTCGTAATCAATTCTTTTCTCTCGCTGCCGCTGCAATCTGCATACTTTGATTTTTAGGACTATGGAAAAATGCCCGTTACAAATAACTCCGTAACTACGTAACTAAATAACTATTTAACTGTGTTTTAATTTTTAACTACATAGTTAAATAAGTATTTTTACAATAACAATACATTCTTAACTTTACAGTCTTAACTAACTTAATTCTTGTTAGAAAATATTATTATGAATAATTATGCTGTTTTTCTCTAACAAGTGTCTTTCTGTCTGTTTCAGGTAAGCGTTCTTTTACAGCCATCAATATCACCGCCTAATTTTAAGTACAAAGACATGTCGTTGGTCTCCACAAGGTATTTAATGTATTAATAATTAGAAACGAGTCTTCTTTAACGAGAGAAACATGTACGAGAGTGAATAGTAATTCATTAAGATAAACGATTGCAGTTTTTCTCTATATGAAAAGGCAAGATCTCTTACAAAGTCTGAAATCCAAATGTAAAATGCATTCGCATTAATCAGGATAGAATAAACGATGTTTTAATTATGCTTAAAAGCTTACAAGAGCTTAATTAAACGTTGTAAATATTAGAATTATTCCGTTATCTTCTAATTGTGAACAAAACTCGGCCTTCATAACTCTATTCAATTGCATTTACATTGATAGAGATCATTAGTGCTGCTATTGATACACTTAATTAACGCAGAGTGACGGTAAGCACATCAAACGCATAAGATAGAATCTCACATTAATGACCTGCGTCGACAGATCGCAGGAGAGAGTTTCCGCGCAATAAAACGCTTTTCAAGTTCTTGAATCGCGATTTAATCAATAACGTTATAATTATCCGTTCGCTCAAGGCTTAATGAAAGAATCCGCGATGGATATACTTTCCGTGCCGTTTTTCACGGCGGCGTCGTAAAACTGATAATCGATGTCATTAGTCTGAATGGCACGAGTGTTTGATCCGGCGTCCGGCGTTGATTTATTGTCACGTGGAACGCACGTTCAACAGAAATTCAAACGTGACAACTAGGAATTAGCGGCGGTTTCACGCCGCGCGGCTCGGCGCCGGTGCACCGGCGAAAATTCTCAAAGAACGTCTTCAATCGAACTCCGGCAGGAATGTAAATCGTTCAGAATAGCGGAGGAAGGAAAGCCTCGGCGTCGGACTCAACAGGATAACCTTTGGCACCGCCTACTTTTGCCGCGAGTGTAAAAATTAACGATGAAAGAAGCATCTGAATACGTTCGCGCCGCGGTAATGAAACGGTTCCATAGAGGCGGCGATAAAAACGCGTAATCGAAGAAATGTTCCGCTCTTCGGGGGGGATCGTCTCTCTCGTATAGCGCGGGAGATAGTCGAGGGAGATAAGGGAGCATTGGTATTCCATGCTCGCGTGTCCGCCCATGTTCTATAATGATTCGCCTATCGCCTACTTTTCGGTTCCAGCGACGCGAATAATACGCCTATGACGAAAAGATTTGGTAATCGTAGTAATCTCCGGAGACGGGAAAGCCGATAAAATGCGCGTCGAGATAAGAAGCAAAAGTCTAAAAGAGGGAATAAGGGATCGGCGCAAAAAGAATGTTGTACTGCTGAGTAAATAACGGCACGCCTTTCCGTTATCGCGCGATGTTCGTCGGCGTATACGCATGAAGGATGATCGACCGCAATCATTTACATCGTTTCGAGCAGGACTGCGAGAAGAGGATAGTCTAAATACACGAGAACCGCGTCCTATCGCCAGCGACGCGGTGCTTAATTATGCGCATTAGCACGATCGTTACTCTTTCATTATTATGGCGTAGGTTCGTGCATGCAAAACCGTACGGGATCGATACATCGTTAACAAGATCGTAGCGCATGTTCCACAATGTAACACAATAATCCGCTGTAAACATGCGACGTGATAGAAAAATTTTTTATTAATTGTAGCTATCGATAGCTAGTTTGCTTTAACAAAAAGGATTGCTCGATTGCTTTGGATTGGTAAGCGAAAGACTCGGAGCTTGGAGCAACTCGCGCAAGACGAATGTGTGAGATGTAAAAGAATTTACATGAATTATTAGAATACGCGTTATGACATCTGTTGCGTGTAAATAAAATTCCGCAATAATTAATCGCAATGTAATTCTGTTGTCGCGTTTATGATCGCGACGAGCAGGAGAATCTGAAATAGGCTAAGCGGCGCGATTTCCGCGCGCGTTGACGCAAGATAAATGTCACGCCGCCGCGCGGAGTTTACTTTCGTTGATTCTCACGCTAGAAGAAGGTAAGCGAGCATCGTTGAAATGATTCGCGGGTCTCAACCTCAATCCCGAGAGTCATCGTTAAAATTGTATCATAAAAGCGAGAGCCCCGAGGGGGCGAGGAGGTCAATACGGCTTGCCTTGGATGTGCACCGTCCGAGCAATCGCGGAGGTCGCTGGCGCCGCCGCGCTCGCGTTGCACAATATGAGTTCTCGTTTAGCTGCGTAATCGAAAATATTGCTGCTCTCGTTATATCGGGCGATTGTGACTGATAATTAATCATATATCATCCGGTTTGGCTGACTCGATCAAAAAAGTTATTCAATGTTTTACACATTTTACTCGGATTTTTAGCTGATGACTGTGTTGCAACGCTCATTGTAGTCTATCATTATCAATTATTTAAACGTCATAATAAAAATTAATTTAATTTATAATTGGATTTTAAATTAGGTAGTTTCGCAAGTTCTTCCGCGAGAAAAATTTTACGCACATGAAATAAAGACAGATACAAGAAACATCTGCGAAAACGTACATACACGCGTCTCTAAATCGCTTCATTTATTTTGCCGCCCGGACGACATTATTGTAAATTCAGAAAGGGCAGCATACTCGAAATAATTACGGCCGATATATTTCGCGTCGAGGCGAGGTTCCCTTATCTTAATTACCCGTCGTGCCCTGTCCGCCGTAAACGGTCTCGCTAACCCTCGCCGTGAGGTTTTAAGCCTGTTGCCGGCGCGGCGCGCGCTGTAAATTCGTGGGGGCTCGCTTGCGTGCCCTTTACAGGCGCGCCGGGGCTCTTACGGGGTCCGCGCGTCCGAGTTTTAACGTCCACGGCACCGCCGCGGTCCGCGGACATGATTGCATTTGCATTATACATGCCGCGGCTCGCGTACACAGATTTATCTGGCCCTGGGGTTTATTTATCTGGAGTTATGGCAAACACACACTGACCGGCCCGAAGCCCAGCCAATAACGTATGGTAATGGACGGGCCCGATTGACTTTTTTCCTTTCCCTCGCTCTCTCCCTTCCGCCCTTTTCTATCTCTCTCTCTCTCTCTCTCTCTCTCTCTCTCTCTCTCTCTCTCTCTTTCTCGTCGCGACCGTCTAATGCTCTTATTGCAGCCGGGAATCGCGGCCTATCACAACACGAACGAACCGTGAACCCTCGACCCTTTATGTTCTCCACCTTCTGCCTTCCTCTAATCCGTAGTTTCCTCTCTTCTTCCCTCGTCCGCTGTTTTCTCCGGTATTTCTGTACGCACGCGCGCGCGCGCGTGTGTTTACTAGTCCTCTGAACTCTTTCGAAATTCTCCTCGATCAGAATTGATCTACAGCATCATCGATAACTCTCTGAACCGCAGATTCCGCGGCAAGCTATCTGATGACGCATCTCTCGGGCTAATAAATTGATAATACTTTCATCGTATCGATGAACCTTAATTCCAGTCGTTTTTAAGCTTCTTTTTATTTCGCCTCGTAATCTTGAATTTCTCTTCCGTTGTTTACGCGAGAAGATTAAATTGGATTGGCAGAAGAGAGATTACAGGATAAGAGCAGGGTTCTCCTCGCGCGAAACCGCGGACTTGGTCTGCATTCCGCGGTTTAGGAATGTACGGATGATCGCGCCGCAAACTGAGGCAGCACTGAAAGTGCCTGTTTGAGTTTAAGTTACTCCGCTGTCGGCTACTGGTTAATACAGGTGTAGAGAGACGCGTCTTGAAGTATCATGACGTACCAGTAGAGTCGTCCGTGTATTTATAGATCAGAAGAAACGAGAGTCTGTAAAACCCGAATCGGTAATGGTAAGGGAGATTACAATCGACGTGGGTTGGAAATGAAAATTTACAGATCTCGATATCGATCTCCCTCAGTTGGAATCGGTACAGATCGGTCTCGACATACCGAGTATATCTTATTAACCCAGATATAGAACGGCGTAACTGCGTATTATCGACCGTTCGTTCTTTCTTGTTGACCGTTCGTTTCAGTCTCGATCGAGCTTCCGATCGAGCCCATTCGCCGCAGTGATTGTTCGGACAATTACATACGAGACAGCTGAGCGATTTACCGCTTTATCATTTCTCGGCCTACCTTCCTGCTCTACGCCGAGGTACGCGCGAGCGCGCTTTCGTGCTCTCGACGTCGCTGCCATTAACGGCGCGATGTCGCGTAGGCTTTATTACCCGCGAAATGACGATTCGCTTGGGAAAAGGGCAGCTGTCTCATTACCGTGACGTATGCCGCTTTGTTGAAGGCACCGATACTTCGACGAACGGCCTGTGGGCGCATCATTGTCATCTAATGAATCTTCTATGCGAACGCGATGATGAATCTTCTACACGAGGCATCGATGATGTTTGCAGCATCGTGCGCGCAAACAAAAATTATTTCATCCTTACGATCGTGTATTTAAATTTATTAGCTACGTTATATAAACGTTTTTATGCATTGAAAATAATTCTAGTTAAAAACTGTCAAGATGAACGAATCAGAAAAACCTTGTAAAATTGATAAAATATTTTGGTTATTGTAATAGGAATTCTGGTTATTATAAGTTATAAAGTATTGAGTTCTATTATAATAACCAGAATATTTGATTAAGCCTACAAGATTTTCTGATTCGTCCGTTTTTAACAAGAGATTTTTTTCAGTGTACAGCCATGTAAAAATTCAACAAGAATAGAAAAGATTCACAGTTTTGCACAATTTCGCTGGATACCATTGACGCGAGGTAAATCAGCTTCTTCAGCCGTTGGAAAGTTTTCATTACCAAGCGCATTTGTTTCATTTGCATTCGTGAGTGAGGACACGGGTTAAAAACGCAGTACAATGCGGTATCACTTTCGAAACACGGTACAACGCGGAATAATGGACTAAACGCTAACACCTCTCCGACAGCGGTGATGAATGCGCCGTGACTTCTCGCTGCGACTCCTCGTGCGGTCTCCCTGAGAGAGGTCCGTGTTTGTACGCGAGAGAGGAGAGGGTGCCTCCACGGCTAAGGTGTTCGCGACCGGCACAACAGCCGGCGTTTTACACGAATTCGCGTGTTAAGCATTCTGCAGGATCGGGGAACGGGACAGCAACTGCGCCGCGCGACCTAGCCGCGGCGCTGGAGGCTGACGTAACGACCTGCTCCCACATATACGTTCATACATCACGCGCGAGAGACCCGCGCGGTCGAGAAATGAATACATAAAACCCACCTTTCCAATCCCTCGCGCGCGAGCCGAGACACGCCGAGCCGAGTGCCGTGCACCGAAGTGAGATATTAACTGTCCAATCGGTATCGCGCTTCACGCTAGATCGAACGCGAACCTCGCGAACGAGAGCGTTTCTTCATCGCGACGGCCGTCGAGAAGACCGTTTTAGCTCGTGATGGAGCTCGGCCAGTGAATTGAAACGCGTACCTTTCCGGTCCATTGTTTGAATCGAATCGAATCGGATTCTCATGTCTCTTCTCAAAAAATCGCGATACTTCTGTGACAAGATACACCATATATATCTCGCAAGTTACTACAACGTAGTTTCAAAAATCTCGGGAGCGGCAAATTTTAAATCTATATTGCCACATTTGAAGATAACAATAATTAAGAAAATTTGTTTTCTCTGTGTAATTGTTACTACAGTTTGAGTCAAGAAGCAGCCAAATTACTGTACGATCTGCTTTACTCGAGCTCGTTGAAAGCTCGTAATTGGATTTTCGCTTTAATAATTGAAACGTCGCGACATCTGTTGGGGAGATAGATTTGAACGAATTTATATTAGTTCTCTCGTCCACGTTCTGTGTATCCACGTGTATGCTCATCTTACGCTTTTGTCTTACATTTTCCCTCGACGTGGCGCCCGCCGCCACCCACGCCACGAAATGTCACTCCCTGAAAAAGACGTGATCGATGCGGCTCGTTCCTCGTTTCAAGTCCTTATAAAGTTCTTACGGCGACTACGAAAGTGCACGCTTGACGCTGGTGAATGCCTGTCAAAGGCTGAAAGGAGTACCGGTACACCTAATGTTACCGCACTCGCGACGTTAATGAAAGAATGGTATTTCCAGCCGGCTCGTCTTGTCTCTTTGTGAGGCAATTAGGAGCGTTATGCACCGCATACTTTCGCGGCTTATTCATAGCGCAATTGCAATAGTCACGAAGTTCTTGCGGTATTATCTAACGTTACTCGAATGTAAATTTCAAGAAAAAAAAGTGCAAGGGACTTACCGACGAGAATAATCTATTTTTTCCTTCCCCGCGAAGCTATTTCGCAGATTTACGTGATCGCGATTGAGCTTGGTGCACGTATATGCGCGTCTACCTATTATAATTCACAACGGACGAGCCGTTCCCTGCAGGAAGTACACACGACTCAAAGAAAGTGTGTGTTTGATGTCAGTGAATGCTTGTCACGGGATGAAAGGGATGAATACTGGTATCCCTATAAATCGCTATGGCTACAACGCTAGACGATAGAGAGGAATTTTACTTAGCGATCTCTCCGCAAAGTATACCGGATAACATCGTATTAGGATCAATTTCGCCATTCAGCGAAAGGGATACGCGTGCCGCGGGTCAAAATATTTGCCTTCAAGTGCGACGCGATCAAAACTGAAGCGCGAAACCAAACACGAGACGTCAAATCGTGCACGATAATTCAGTTTTATATTAAATACATCTTTGTAGCGCATTTATATCTGGCAAATAAATTCGATTCAGTAAGGAGAGATTTCATTCGGTGATTTCATTTAAATTCGATCTTCATTTTAGCTCGCGAGCCTCGGAGCTCGACGCACGGGTCGCATCTGGAGGGATTCGGAATTGGCATATCGATATCTGGATATGTCGAGCGTGACCGCGAGAGAAGCGGGGCGAGCGATAAAAAGGAGCGAAACGGCGGCTATCGCGACTTCTCCGCGCTTCGCCGAATATCTTAATTCCGGACGCGCGGAATATCCGTTGCGGCAGTTTCTTTAAAATGCTGCTGGGTGCTTGGAGCGAGCGTCGGGCATTTGCATAATCTTAACAGGCATTTGCGAGAGGTATGCGCCGGTTTTATACAGGCGATATGCCGATGGCACCTCGATAGCGGGCAAGCGGCCGATCGGATATCGAAGAGAGGGAGACCATTCACTTACGCACCGTACTGGCCGGCCGCGGGGACGAGAAATTTAATCGGGGCGACGAAATAATGACAACTTGCCGGCGTAAGAGGAGAAAGCCGCTGGTATCCAGCGTCGGACGCTATTTTTTCTCCGCCACTGCGACTCATCGCGTGTCGAATTATTACGTATCGTATGCGTAATGAGCATGTGCACTAATGGCGTAATAGAGGTATCGATGTTTTCACCTTTGACGTCGTTTCGGATATCTTATTTCATGTTTCTTATTTTATTATTCCATTAATTAGCGAACGACAGTTAGTACGATACCAGTATTGAATTAAACTCTGGAAATGATTTACAAATTTTTTATCTAAGAGTGCTAGAGAAATCTACATTTGTGGACATCAAGGAATATTTTAACCCTTGGTTTTTAAAATTCAACTGGGTTGAATTTTAAGATTCTTTCACAGGTCTACGATTGTCAGCAATTACCGCAAAATTTCTTATCCTCGTTAAAAAATCAAATTCGTGAAAGATTCAAGACCATTGTATTCGCTCGCTGAAAGGTGCATGATGAAGGAGGAATTTTCTTTTGGTCGCGAGCACACTCGGGTTTCTTGAAGTGTCCGGCCTTCGTAAAAATCCGCCATTATCTTCGCGCGACTTATCGTTCCGTGGACCCGTCGAATGGAATACCGACGGGACGGGGGAACGCGTGCGTTTCTTCTGGTGGCGAACAGCGTGTAACACGTGGCAGTATCTTGTATCGGGGCCGTGGTCCCCCGCTGGTAACCGCAGTTGTTTTCCCCTATGCACGACCGATGCCATTCGCTGCGAACGGCAGTGGCGGCCACGCCGAAGCCGAGCGGGGACACGCCGAGGACGGTCGTGGGGGTCTTACCATGCGCGCTTCCTCTACAGCCCCCTCGTACCCTCGTCGTGCCTACGAGAGTAGATTTCCTGCAGATAACTCTCGGCCGCGTGGAGGTCCACCGTAGGCGCGCCCACCTTCGTATGTGTGTAATAATGCGGAAAATGTCGGGGTATTTTTAAGAATACGTAATGGAAATTCGCGATAAAGCGCCACAAAAATAGAAGTTCCAGAGAAACAGTTTCTTTAAATAGCAATCTATTAATAAATCGGACTTGACATTTTTCTTCTCGTACACGCACTGAGTAAGTTTGAAGATGTAACAGCAATTTTGATATTTCTTGTATCGATGGATATATTGTAGAAATGTTTCATCACACCAGCGGATAGTCGTTGTACGTGTGAATGTATCGTGCGCGCCTGATAGCCGGGTTCACGCGAGGCCATTGCAAGGTTACCTCGCGAAGATATTTCCTCCCCACTTTCTCTATTTTGAACGCTCCGGTGCACTCTTGAAACTGTTCACTTGGCATGCTGTGAGTCTAAGAATTCATCGAAACTTGTATTACTTACGTCCTCAAGAATTTTCATTTAAACAGCCGAAATATTTTAAACAGTATAATAGCTGCTTCTCCGATATGATTAGGATAAAAATTGATAATACATGATCAACTATGCCCGTTTGAACGGCGCGTTATGTCTGAATAATCGCTTATAACTCTCGAAAGCGTGTTATTCTTAAAATTAAAATGTTGATTTCTGATAAAACCTAAAATACAAGGTAAATCTGTCGAGAAAAGAGAAATGGCTAACACGCTATACGAGATACGTATATAAATAAGACATCAAGACGGTCATTTGTCTATCGTACGCACATAAATTTGACGGCGTGAGTTTTGTCTCACTCGGACATGAAAAATACTTGTATACGAAATTAAGAAATTTGGCTAATGGATGGGAAGTACACATCTGTCAGCGGATTAACTTTTTTTAACAATCCGTATTTATCTTAGAATTCCAGTAAGAGGTTTTAAGTCGAATTTTGTAGCTACTACTTCGAGATGTGTAATGATTCGCACTAATCAACTTTGATAAATTTTGATGATACAAGATAATTGATTATAAATTAATTAATTGCGATATACAATTCTATATTGGAACATTTTTTTATCCAGTTAGTATTTTTTGTTTATTTTTTTTTTTTTGAGAACATAAAAATTGCATTTAGTAATCAAGATCGCGAATAAATCTATCAATTTCCCGATGAACTTAGCAACGTCTGACAACACCTTTCTTGAAGCCATTTCCTCGCTTTGGCCGCAGCAAGCAGAAGCAAGAGGTACTCTTCGTACATTCTCAATATTAATTGCAAGCATGCCGAATCGGATGGATTTATCGGCACCGCTTTATCGCGGGCGGTGCATTAATAGCAAGTTACCTGCGAGGGGACTAGTGTGCCGCGGACAGGAATTTATCAGAAGTGTAGCCAATAACAGAAAGCGGTAGGTTGTGGGCAACGTACGGAGGCGGTAATTTGTGTACGCCGTCGATAATAAAGTATAATCATCAATGTAATTCTTTTCTTCGTTGAATACGAACTCGCTTGGTAGAAGTGGAATTAATGTTATAACGCAAAAAGAAATGGAAAAACATCTAACCGGTTTTTTTTTATCCGAAACTGTAATGCACGATAAGTCGAGAATAATGTAAGGCGTCAGTTTCAGAATTGCGGCTCACGCGAATTTTAGGAAAGCCATTTTCCCGTTGACTAACTGTTCGCTTTTTATTATTGCACCATGTGACCGCACACGCACGTACGCACGCACGCACGCACGCACGTATCCGCTTGACCCTGAACTTTCTAAGCTGATTTGAATTCTCGGCTCGTATTAGGTGTGCTTGGACCTCTCGTAACGACCTCGCCTCGTTACTTCCGGTGAAAACTAGCGATTCGCACGCGACACGAGAAAGTCGAATTTATACCCATTATAAAACGGAAAATCGCACAATGAACTAGATATCAATTTTAAAATGTGAAAACCGTGAGATTCTTTGCGAGCACGGCAAAGAATACTGAATGGCACAATGTTGTTGTTCGCTCTTATTCGCGATACCGATCGAAGGCATGAGGATTTTGGAATAGCCTGAGGCTTCACACGTTCCAAGAAATCTACAAGACGGCCCACGCGAACGGAATAAATTCCTGTCGAAGCAGTCTCGATCCCCATGCGGAACAATCGGAGAAAGTATCGTGCACGGTTGCGAAAAAAGGTACACGCGAAAGGTCGATACGATAACGAGATCGTGATACCGTATTATGCAGTGCGGTCGCGTGAAGCGTTGATATCACCGCGTACTTTCTCTACGAGTGACAATTACGTTAAATCACGTCTTCAATATATTTATACAATGATGAGGCACAGTCGACCAATATACTTTCTACGATTGATCACAATTGATATCGTATTCCATTTATATTGTAATTAATCACAAAGACAATGATAATTTATTTGACTTCATCCTACTTAGCCACATTGCACGATTAGCCAACGAAGTGGAGCTAATTAAAAAAGAAGTCAGCGAAAATTATATTGTGCAGAACGACGACCGAGTTGTTGGCGGACCGTTATCACGCGATTTCACGCGAAATCTCCGCGTTCCAGGGCAGTGCCAAGCGCATTGCTCATGCTCGCATCGAATCTCCTTAATCGTCTTTTCCGCGCGGCCAACGTGCCAAGTAGGATGGCGCCGTCTCGGATCGTCCTCGTTATCCCCCTCTTTCCCGCTCGATTTTCATCGCGGAAACGTCACCGCTCGCACCGGGGCGAGCTGGCTCCGAGTCGCGTTCTGTTCCACCTCGTTCCAGCTCGCTCGTTCCCTGGGATTCGCGCGAGGGAGGGTTCCGGGGGGGACGGGAAGGTGAGGGGGGCGGCATAAAGACGAGCACCGTGGCCGTGAGCGTGGCTTCATTACCGGGAAACCTGTTAGTTATGCTAATATCGTCTTACAAACCCTTCATTATCGTTGATGAGCAATTAATACGCCTGCCTGGTCCCCTTGCTTGGCAGTGCTAATGCACTCTGAATGTCTCTCAATTACACGGCGACGTTGCCCGCGAAGCCGAGCAACCGATCGAGATTGACGATCGAGATCTGCTTTTCTCCTCAGCCTTCTTTCTCCTTTTCTTCTTCCCCGTATCGCGCTGCCTCTGTATTGCTCCGTCGTTGGAACATTGTCGTACAATTTTAATCATCTTTCAATTTTCCATGATAAATACGATCGAATATCGTACGTTGAGATTGGCGACAGCGATGAGGAGAAAATTCGCGCGAGAAACACAAGCCGCCGATGTACGAGGTCATGCAATAAAGTGGGTGTGGTTGGCGTTTATTGCACAAGTTCCTCGATACGGTAAAGTGGAGAAAAGGGCACACTTGCTGTAGCCAGGAGCAAATTCAACGAATTCGAGAAAGAGACAATCAGCAACAAGATCTTTCAGCGGTTTGACAAGTACGCACGTTGTTAAAAACGCTATTAACGCAAAACTTATTTATCCAAAAGCACGGCTGTAATTCTCAAGGGATTGGCAAGCTGATGCTCTGACATTAGAAAAAGAGACATTTCGGGAAAGAGGCGTATTGGATGCGAGGCAGAAACGGAAAAGAGACGAAAAGATCCGACGATACTCACTCAGAATCGGAGCGAATTGAAGATGTGACGTAGGTACACGGCGCGTCCGCGAAGACAAAGAAGGACGGAAGAAAACGTCGGAGAAGGAACGAGGACGCGAGGCGCGATGGTCGGAGGAAGCCGCGCAACGGGGGGATGTTGATCTGGTTAGGTCGGTGCCAGCGAACGCGCCGGTCGTCGGTTAGGTTGACCGGTCGCCGTCGGCACGCCGATCGGCCTGGCGCGGCCCGGCGAGAGAGGCGCGCGACGACCTCGACAGGGCGTGGCGGGTCACCGTACAGTGGCGCAGAATGTCGGACGGGTTTCCTCCGGATCCTCGGCGCACGACTTTCGAAGACTCTATTATCCTCCACGCGCAATTAATAACACTATGCTTCTTTGGGATATCAGGAATATTTCGAGTTAAATAAAAAAGAAGAAAGCGGAGCAATGTCTTGATTCCAGAAATAAAATTCAAATTGTTTAAATAAAATGCAACGTCACGCTCTTCGCGTCTTTCTTCGATCTTCAATTGCAAACCCCGTGTGAAAATCTCCTCATTACTCCCATTTATTGTTAGATTCTGACGAGATTTTTCTAAGAAAGGAAAATTAAAAGGATTCTGATCTGTTATTTTAATGTAGAACCTGGTTTTGATTAATTATTAGAAAAATGTAAAAATTTCTGATTTCTTATTAGGAAATCAAACATTTGCACACAGTCGCAGATATGTAATTATTCAATTCGGATCCTAATTGGTAATTTCTAAATCTGTGCTTGGCGTTGCAGTCGCGATTATGTAATGTGTACAACGCCGGTCGATTCGCGAACGTGTTCATCGCGGGAGACAATGTTCGCGCTTGTTGATCGATTACGGCGTGTCGGTGGCGGTGCAAATCGCCGATTCTTACGCGCGCACCTTGTTGGTACACCGGCGGCATCGCCCTTTCTCACGGAACAATTCCACGCGAGGTCGTGCGGCGCACGGAACGAAAACACGCGTGTGGAATTTCTAGCGCGAGCCCGCCGACGCAAATTCTCAACCTCGGGTTTCGTCCCCGTTAGTAGAATTCAGCGCGCGATCGCATGCGCGCCTCTGCCCTTCGCGCGCGCGCGAGCGAGAGCGCCGTTCTCCCATATAAGGGATCTTGGAAGCAGCCTGGGGATCTCCCTCGGTAGCGGCGCAACAAAAGTCGCGGCGCGCGCGCTCGTTTTTATTGGTTAACGCTTCATTCCTATGTGTGATGGTTTGACGGCGCATCCATTCGGCAGCGGTGCAACGTCTTGTGTTGTGCATACCCCGGCGATGCGTAGGTGAGATACACGTGTAACGTATAATCCGACGCGTTAAAAGAATCGTGGGTTAGAGTTGAAACACAATGCGCGAGATGCGGTATTGTAAGTTCCGCAGGATCATACGAAGGGAGGTGATGAGTAGATTGGAACAATAGCAACTACCAATCTGGTCCTAATTGTTAGCCGAGCTTCCACTCTATGGGAGGCGCAACGTCTCCTGATAAAATCCTGTTTTCAATTTAAAACATTAATTAATGACGATCAAATGAAAAGCTTGCTTCGCTAAACCAACGTTGCTCGCTGTGGAACAATGTTCTCTGAAAATACATTTATTCGCAGGGGGAATCGTGCGGATAATTAGGAGAGGCATAACGTAAAAGTCATCCGCAGATGTTGGCTGCGTACGCGACAGGACCGTTCGAAGCCGTCCTGAAACGTCACTTACATTTAACTGCCATTTCGTAACACGACAGGTGTAATAATGACCGAGACAGTCAGAAGTAGCTATGAAACTGACGCGACTTTTATAGTGGGGAACTGTTAGGGAGCTTGTCTTAGAGCGGCATTACGCGATAACTTTACGCCGGTTGAATAATTAAAAGAAAAAGAGAAACATTTTATGCGCCATAAATACTGTCTCGCCGTAATGCTATCGACGGGCGACTTTTAAGAAATTTAAGGTTTCGCTCGCAAATAATAACGCGGAACGTCGTAACAATTGATTTATGCTTGATTCATCGTGTAATGCATAAATGCGCTATAGTGCCGACCTATGTCAGCTTAAGCAATAAATTAACAACCGCGGAGATGGATGCGAGCCAAACGCGTGTAACAGATGTTATATTGAAATTTGATTCAGTTTATTATAATTCTATTACTATTTCGAAAGTGACGAGTGATTTTTTTCACCGGTTAATTGAAAAACTACTAGGATTACGATTTAAAATTACTATAATTACCGGAGCTAGGCCTAATTGCAGAGGCCTGGCCTATCGGGATACTAATTTTCGTGTTGCCTTCCGCACCTGTGCCTCGGATGCAAACAAAAAAATTCGTCGATCGATCGTCCGAGCGTCCGAGCGTCCGAGAACGAATTCTTTGCACTCGTTGCGTGTGGTTTAACGTGACACGGTTCCGACTGAGTGATCTCTTAAGGTTATAACCGCGAGATTCCTCGGGTCGAGGATTCGAGCCCGACAAGAAAGGAGCCGTTATTTTTCGAGGATTCCTCGTCTTTTCCCAGGTCACGGTCGGATGCAACCTCGCGGATATTCTCGATGGAGTCGAGTTATTCTCTTATTTCGAGACAAACTGGCATTCGTTCGCGACGAATTTACGTCGCTTATCGCCGACAGCATGCCTCTCCGGCAAGCTTCTGCAGCGCGGCCATTCGAATTAACATGCAAAATTGAAGAGTGAAATAATTAAGAAAGCAAACGGAGATTATGGCGTACGTAAGTTACTAAACAGTTACTGCATCTTTTTCTAATGCGGTATCTACATGTATTTAAATGAATAGAAGATTTTATTATTATGGATACGCAGCAGAGAAGCCGACGAGCCGCGATTTCAGCGTAGGGGCACGGGACGCACAATAAATATCGCAAATCGCAACGCGCATTTATATCGTTACACGAACGTTTCTATGTTCGCCAATTTAAATTCCGCTTAGCGCGCCTCTTGGCCCGCGGGCATATCTGATAAGCCCACGCGCATAATTTAAGAAAAGGGGCAGCCCTCTTCCATCCCCCTCGTGTTCCCGAGACGCAGTGACGCGCGAATAATTTAATAACACATGCTCCCGAGCCGGAGCGCATCCTCGCGAGCCCTTTCGTATACCACGTCGGCGCACGACGAGTACGCGAGGGGGCCTAACATCGTGTTTGTGGAAGGTATAATTGATGCAGGACCAAGCCGGGGAGATCGCGTTTGCCCTTAAGAGTTTGGAACTGGGTGGAGAAAATATAGGTTGTCTTCGTTACCCGGCCTTTGGTGCGCGCCCGGTCGCCCGCGGTGCAACATGAGGATGATATATTCGCTGCAACTGCAGCTGCGCCGCGCCGCATCGCATCGCATCGCATCGCATCGCATCGTATCGCGCGAGTCGAACGGCCGTGCCGTCGCACCGCGCCGTCGGGTCGTTTCGTGAGATTTTGAAACTGAGAAGCTCTGTACTGGCCTCGCGAAAACAATGACGGCGTCTTCCCCGTCGACCTGTAGGATGGACACGTTTTTTAATGTATGCAGCTCGTGCCGAACACATCGAGTTCGTAAGTCACTCAACTTCGTTCTCTCGATGGGATATGAAATGAATAAGATGTCAAATGAAACGCTCGAGAGAAGCTATCCTTTTTGTAATGTAACTCGATTGTGAGTAGAATTTGTAATGCGAATTAAGATTTCGCATTAATTTGTATTACAGTTGTAGAAAATTACGTTGAACGTGTAGCGTGATGGAAATGTGGAATTAACTTTCTTTCTCTTAATAACTAGTTTCGAATAACGCTTAGAAGGGAATCTGAGATCTTTCTCCGCGCCGAACTGAGCGCTTCCGTACGCAGCTCAGTTTCACGGCACGAACAGTTTCTTGCGCGTCGTGTGAATAACTTAACTAATTAGCGTTTTGCGCGAGGCGACCGTGAAGAGGCGGCTATTCTCGCGCGTGGCTGACTCCGTACCGTTAGAAACCGCGAATGCATCGAGAATCCGAAACAGTGTGGGGCCTATTTACCGTAATCAATGATTATGCGTTTTACTGTCGGCGATTATGCGAGCCTCATTGTTACCGCGAGATCCCCTGGACTCGCGCCTAGCAGTATAGATTCCCTGTTGCGCGATGAATCCCCTTGATATTTCTTCGCGTGCGATGCGCACGTAGATAAATCGTAGATTAGAAGTCGCTTGGCGAAACGGTCAGCGAGCACCTACATTCAGCCCAGCGGCATGAATGCAACACCTGTTGGATTCCAAGTTCACAATGCGTATCATTGCCGGTTGGACGATGTGATGAGCAAAAATAAAGTTAATCCATAAAAAGAAACAATTAGCTGTACGTCAAATTAGTACAATTATTGCGTAACGAAACTCTGTAAATTTAAATAAGATTATTGCTTCATGAATTAATCCAAATTTGCATATCATTTTAGTCTGTGCTTAAATCCTTTATTTATTATTTATTTAATAATCCAATATTATTGAAATCGATCGTTGGAGCGAATGTATAATACGAAAGCCGATATAAAGATCGACAAGCGCTTCCTTCGGTGACAAATAACCCTCGCACTTACCCTCCGAAAGCCGGCCAATTAGACGCTATCTGTGCGAGAGGAAAGAGAGAAAGAGAGAGAGAGAAAGAAAAGAGACCTGAATGCCCAGCGGCATGAATGCACGGCCTCGATCTCCACGTCGATCCCGATCCCCTCCTTCGGCGAGGCAGCCCGACATGCGCGAAGGAAGGAGACCGGTCTGCCGTTGCGTGTACGGCTCGCATTACGGCGCTGAATATTTCATTCATAAGCGGGCCGAGCAATTACCGTATTCCACGAACGTGTGGTGCGCGCAAGGGACGTCCGCGATCGCGCTTACGTACCGCGCGCTGCACCCCGCGCTGCACCCCGCGGTCGTTGCAGCTGCAATTACGCGAGGCGCGGCCCACAGCGCGGTGAATGAAACGCATCCGCGCTGCTAAGCCTTTTTTTCATCTTCTTTCTCCTCGCCCCTTCCGTTTCGCGTCCGTCTTCGCGTTCCGTCTTTCCTGCGCCTCCATTTCTTCCTCTCTTCCTCCTCCTCCTCCGACTTCCTCTCGACCAGCGGACCAATATCGAGCTTTTTTGCCACGCCGACGGAAATAGCGATCATCCGCCTTTCCACTGATCGTGTCTCTCTCGCGTGAGACGAATTCGCGGGATTCCGCGCGACAGCGAGGTCGCGGCCGGCCGCGAGGGAACCGATTCTCGACCGCGATTCGAGCCGGTCGGAGGTTGGCGGTACATGCGTACGTGTCCCGCTCTGCACGTGCAGATATGCATCGGAGACCGGGAAATATACAAAAGAGTAATGAACGGGTGTTAGTCAGAGTTTTAGATGTCGCGAATTTCATTAATATCCCGTATCATTCTTCGCTTGCAAATTATTTAACAATCGTGAACGAAGCATATTATTGAGCGAGCATATTATTGATAAAAAATTAACATTTAGCATATCATTGTAATAAATCGGTATTGATATTTCTAAATCATGCGTTAGGGAACAAAATTTTTTTACACGCAGCTTTCGACTTTGTACTCTCAGAATAATGTAAAAGAGACCAACGAAAGTTCTTTCACTCGTCCCAGGATACCGCTAATAACACGCTGTCACATTTCTGCTTGCAGAATTTCCGGGAGCACCGTATAGACGGTGCGGCACTGCCGCTACTCTCGGAGAACCACCTGACAGGCACGATGGGCATGAAACTCGGTCCAGCGTTGAAGCTGCGCGTGATGTTGGCTCGGAAACTCGGTGCCTGCACGGTATGCCTGCACTGTGCCCATTGTCACCAAACGCCGCTACCGGCGTTGAGCGCGGCGGCCGCGGCGGTGACGCAACAGCAGCAACAACAGCAGCAGCAGCAGCAGCAGCAACAGCAGCAGCAACAACAACCGACGCCGAGTCGGCGACCCAGCAGCACAGGGAACTGACAAACAATGGCGGAGACTCCTCCACTGGGGTCCGAGACAGCAGCGGTCAGCGTGACCCCGGCGCCATCGTCTCCGGATCCGAACCGAGCCCTCAGGATAGAACGGCGCATACCCCGCCCGGTACGCAAGCCGGAAGTCGTCTTCAAAAAGCCTATCAAGCAGTAACACTCGAACGTGTTCAGTCGGAAGGAGACGATTTCGTATATCAGGGAGCATGGAGACTCCGCCTGTTGTCAGTAATTAATAAGCACCTGGAAGAACTTTTAGAGATAGAAACTCAGACCGAGAGTTTTAGCAGAGATTGAACTGTAAGCTATGAAAGAGAGAGAAAAGGAGCGAGAAAAAGAGAAAGGGTTCGGTTAACGTAGCGCGTATAGCTTGTAAAACGTTGAACACTTGAGAATAAAAAAATTTTTGAATGTTTGATCCTTAATTTCCGTCGATCATCAGAGTAATAAATCTAAAGCCTAAACTGTAGAGACCTGAAGAACTGTATTTTAACGAAACTGCAAGCTTTGACTGTGTCGACGGATTACGTAGAACTTAGAGGCAGCGTGACGAAGGTATATTAATTGCCCATGATAAAACTGTAGATTAAAGAAATGAGATAAATTCAGCTTCATTTTTATTACTTATTAAATAAGTAATTTTTGGATAGGAAAAAACGGAGAAATATTTTTGAAAATTCTATATGTATAGCAAATTCTATATCTATAGCAATGATAGAGCAAAATTGTTGAATAGTTACAATCGTAAAGAAAGACGGCCGAAGAAAGATTTTAGAATTGAATCACGATAGTGTATATACGTCGCTGCGAGATTAAATCTACGTATGATGATTGAGGAATTAGTAAAATAATGATTCTTGAACTTGACTGTATATTTATTTTATTTAGTAAAACTATATTTTGACGAATCTATTAATTTGGAAAAAGATTTAATTTTGATTTGTACCTGGGAGATTGTATCAAATTTAATATAATTATAATCAGTGGTTGAAAAATATTATAAAATAAATTTTCTTTTGATATTTAAATAACAAAAAGTTCATCGTGAGAATAATATTCATATAAATAAAAATACGACGACATAGATCTATGTAAGAAATTGTAAAAATAGATACTTTTAAAACTTTGTGATCTCTATCATGGATTCAGTACTTAAACATATTTTGCACTGCGAGAAAAATAGAAAATTAGGATGTATGTTGAACAAATAACATACTTTGTTCGCATCGCATAATACGATTTATCTTCCATCGTGCGTAATAAATATAAAGAATACAAATATGTAAGGATACATTTTTGTTTACATTATTTATTTAATAAATATTTCAATAAATAAAATTTTTATTAAATAAAAATTTTCGCGATTAAAGTTTAACAAATAAATTTCTATTTTTCATTCCATCTTTTTTTTGTACTAAAATGTTTGAAATTTCTCTAAAAAGCAGAAAATTAATTTATTAAATTAAGGTATTCAGGGTAAATGTACTCCCTTAAAATTATGTTGATTATTAAAATGGAATTAATTTGATTTTCTTCTTGGAGTTTTTTCTTCGAGAATTGTAAAACTAGTAGATAATAAATCACACGAGTGCCTATCTTCGAAAAGTCTTCCAAGACGATGTTGTCGAGTGATTTTCTCAAATTAATTTCCAATGCGCGATGGAACATTACACATTACTTTCGATTATTATACTTAAGACCATCTTGATTGTCGATCGACAACTTTCTCGAACGGCCGAACTCGTATTTCTGTATACGTCATACGAAATGTAGAACTATTAATTCGATGTCGAAAAGAGAAAGAAAGAATAAAGGAAGATNGAATGCGTGAGAGGTACGCGTAAATGTGTATATATGACGGAACGATTGCAATTACGTGCGAGTGTGTGAAGCGGAAGTAAGTATAGATATATTAAAAGAATACGATCTATATATACATAATCAGCGAGAAGAATTACGTGCAATAACAATAAATATACGTTTCGACGCGATAACTTTTAACTACCATAGGAGATACGTATTTGCTCAAATCGTTGTTTCTTTTATATATTTTAACGAAGTTTTTTATATGGATGAGAATTATTACGATAAATATACTAAATTATATTTTTGCTAATGTGCTCTATGTGCAAGAATAAGATCCACATGCGAGCACACACATACACGAAAGGGAAAAAAAAACATACACATACACATAGACATCGACACGCGCGATAACGTGGACGACAACGACAGTTTCACGCGCGACGGACCCGTGTAGCTCTTTAGGAATTGTACATTATGGCGCCTCTTTTATTTTTGTCCCCCCTTAATCTCCAAGATTCATGCAACGTCAAACGTTTATTTATTTACAGATGTAGTACCCGTTTTGCCTTATTGTATTCACGTAACGATTAGGATGTAAATGGTGGTAGGGCGACGACGTCAAACTGCACTTACACGTACCATTCGCGAAAGGAAATGTGCGTGGCAAACGAATCGGTTCGTAAGAGGAGCAGTATTTTTTTTTTAGATTTACACACACACAGATAGATAGACACACTGATTCACATCCAAGACACTCGTATACAAACATTAGTCTGAATTTACTGCAGATCATATAAACTTATAATTGTATATACATATACACACATGACGCCTAAACGGTAGGTTTCCACACATGCGCCCGCGCTCCCGAGTTTGTGTTTCGCTGGAAAAAGAGAAAGAAAAACGGAAGCACGAAAATCGCACAGAAATCGCAGCATTTCGAAATTTATCCAAGTGTGTTCTACTTAATCAGTAAGAACGATCAGACATGGCGGTGAAAGAAGGAAATTCCTTCGTATTTCCTGCGGCTGATTACATAAGTCCGTTACTACTCGTAGTACAAAATTACCAATGGTAATTAGACGCTGTAATCGCATGCGATATTACACTTGCTTCTACCTTACGCAGAAATATAATTGTAGGTTCGGCTTTGTTTACGTGCCCATTATTTATAATTAGCGATTTACGCTAACTTTCGACATACATATGTATATACGATAGAGTGATGTAAGGGAACATTTCCTTTTGTTCGATATGTTTAGCAGACGCAACGCTCATTTCGAACAAACGAATTATTTTTTTTCTCGTACGATAAACTCGGGCGCGCCAACACTAATCGAGTTAGCGGCTTTTACTTAAACAAGATCACTGTACATAACGCTTAAGCATTTATTTATGTCGTGCTTCTACAAATACCCCGTAGTATTTTATTTAGTATTTTAGTCGCGAGATTCACGCTATTAATGCGTAATTCCGAGCGTTACGCATTAATTATTTCGTGCAGCATGTTCGTTCGATGATAAGAAACGGACGGGAGGAAAGAGTTAGAGCGATAAATGTTGCTGACAGATTTTTTCAGCGAAGGATAATTTAACTGCACACATGGATTATAAATTAGAGCGACACAGAGAGAGAGAGGTGATAAAACCGGCAATAAGGCAATTTTTTGTGATACTTCAAGATTTTCTATCCATCCTTCGGTGTATCTCACTTCCTCAAAACCGATCGATTTTACGGTATATGTCCACCCCCAACTCACCCGACTTTTTTGTTTTTCCATCGCGAGTCTGTCGTGTATTATTTACGAATAACTGTCATATCATGTATAGTAGAAATTAATGGTGAAAAGAGGAAAAACAGTACATTGTTTCTGTTAAAATAAACATTGTTGAAAAATAACAAGTGTGTAGCACTCAATTTTACCGATGTATTCTCACAAACCATATTGTGTAAATATGAGAGCTTTTTCACTGATAAATATAAGTCACTTTCATTATTATCAAGAATTTTTATAGGATTTGATAAAGCGATAAAAATAAATGAGAGTATTATACTCTGGGGAATTCGATGATAAATTGGATAATATTAAATATATATTGATACATTGAACATTGAAATATATATTGATACGCTTACATTTTGTTCACATAACAAAAGTACATAATCAATTTATATTTTAAATAATATAATCCAAATGCAATTCAATTTTAAACTTATACGTATTTGATATATTACGTTTTATATTTATGTCCGTGTTGTATTATAGCAAATCATTTTTAATTCGTCCAATCAGATTTTCATTGCACCTTTGCCTGCAAAAAAATTAATCATATTAAAAGTTACGTTAATAAACAATTAAGACATATTATTGCATTTGATTTAATTCCTTTAAACGTGATAATGTTTATTCCAATTCAACAATTTATTTTAAAAAATTCTTGTTAATATAAACATCATTTAGCGAGAGAATTATTTGAAGAAATTTAAAAACTAAGAAATTTATAGAATACGATATTATTCTTCTTATAAGGAAAATATTGATAAATTATTAGCGCACAAACGCAATAAAACATCTCATTTGAAAGAATTAAACGCTAAACAAAATATTTACCCCTTTATGAATAGCCAACACGCCGTCTTCCGAATTCGACGGAATTTCGATGTATGCCCTTCTATCTTGGCCCACTGTTACAACTTTACCAGTACACCTGTTATTCTCCAAGTTCCCGGAGATGACGTCGCAGTAAGTGCCAGGCTCCACACAGGTAAAGAGATTCTGCTTCAAGTCATAGTTATCACCATTGATCGCGATGAATGCCGCATTTCCGCGACAGAAGGCGATTTGATTCTGGCCATTATCCCACCAATTGTTCACGCCGGTATTATGCGCGGCGATTCGGAAGCGCACCATGTTGTAAATCTGACGCCACCGATGCTCGCAGACAAAGCCGTTACCGCAGGTACCATCAGAATTGATGGTTGGAGATAAGAGATTGCCGGAGGAATCCTGCGGTGGAGGGGCGTTGAATTGATTAAAGGCGTAGGAACTCATGACTCGCGCGGTCCCGTAAGAATGCGCCAACATGAAAGCAACGGCCATCTGTAATGTCACTTGTTATTGATTTCGCACCCAGATAAAGATGTAATAATCTTCGTAGCTCTACATTTTTTATTTTCTTTAATTTCGTCGAGAATCACCTTGTACCGCTTCGATGACTTGTAGGTGAGTATTGCGGCGTTGTCACGCTGAGTATCGTGATTGTCAATAAATACCAAAGCATCCTTGGACGGTAACAGGCCCCATTTTTCTCCCCAATTGACAAACCATTTCAACTGATTCTTTCCGTTTAGGGCATTGCTGAGCTCCATACCGTGTTTGAATTCCGTTACCGCACCCAAAGAGTTGTACTCATATTTACTGACTGCTTCACCGCCGTAATCGATTACCTCTTGGAATATATAGGGCCGCGCACCTGAAGGGAAATGATGCTCGGTATTGAGATTTTTCAGCCGCGAATAGATCACTTTTAGATCCGCCGGCCACATGTGTTTAGCTGCGTCTACTCTAAAATCCCAGAAATTGATGGCACTTTTATCTTGATAAAATACAAATAAAGGCATGTGTCACTATTGATTTCTTATTTCACTATTGTTTTAACGACTTAAGAATATTAGTAAAAATTTTTACTTGTATCGGAATAAGTGAAATTAAGGTAATATCTAATTTCCGATAATTTTAATAAAACATCTGGCAACTTTCCATTAATTGTAAGACACTCGAGAACTGTGGATCAATCATCCGTATTCCTTAAAATAATGATTAAAGAAATTTCAAATAAAAGCCAGATGATATTTACTTGAGGCCCTATAGTCTGATAAAAAGCGATAAGAAATAAACGAAAAATTAAACTAATTTCCGATAAAGAAAGTATCTAATTTCTTTTATTGAAAAGTGACACTTTTTTAAAAAACATTGATTGGAAAATGTAGCAACGAGAAATTGCGTGGAATACAAAGATTCTGCTAACCGAATACCAGCAATTCCAGCGTCGATGGCTTCGTTCAAGAAGGTGACGATCTTGTTTCTGACATATTCCTTCGACTGGTCGAGATCGCGCAGACCAACCAATTCGCAATTCCGTACATTCCCCGCGTCATTATAATTAACGATGCCACAAGGAGTGTGAAAATCGGGACGGGAGTACGGTACCCCCGGATAGCTTAAGGCATAAGTATCCGCCGTCGAACCGCCGGTACCTCTTGCGTTGCTGTGAGTGCCGGTCATGTGATTGAACACCACGTCGACGTAAATTCTCACACCGGCGTCATTACACCTGCGAACCATCTTCCTGAATTCGTCTGGCGTGCCCGATCTCGTGTACCATTTGTAGGACATTGGCTGGTAACGTTCCCACCATGGTCTATTGCTTGCGATCACATTTTCTTGTATCGGAGAAACCTGCATAAAAAAAATGGGAATTCGTTCTAATTATTCGCTCAGTGATACGCGTGGATCAACAGATTGTCCCCCTTTACTTACAATTAGCAACAGAAAATTTAGGAAAATATTTTTTGCACATCAAAACAAATTAATTAATTAAAACTTTCCGATCCAGAAAAAGATTTTCAGATTTTTCATAAAATTTTCTACAGACATATTTCGCGTTATAGTCCATATTGAAAATTCGTTTTTTCCCTATCTCACCTGCACGCCACCGAATCCTACGGGACCGAGGAATCTTTCACATTCATCCGCGATGTCGTTCCATTTCCATTCAAAAAGATGAACCATTCCGTCATGACCGGGCAGATAGTGCAGCTCTTTCTGAGCCGCTACTATTGATAGTATCGCTAATACACACACTAGCACCCGCATTATGCTAATTGATGACTGATGTGAAATAGATGCGGTCTCAGAAATATATATACGGTTGCCCGTCACAAAGATAAATATGGTTTTCCTGACCACAAGTGCGTGACGTTTACTGATACTCCAAATATGGTTTTTCTGACCACAAGTGCGTGACGTTTACTGATTACTCCATATTAAATGACGTCATTTGTGCCGACAAAACACATTTATCTGACAAATATGAATCGATAAATGTGGCTTATGAGTGTTCTAATTAATTAGTCATATTGTTCCAATTTAAAATATGTATTGGCAAAAAGTGAACAAACAAGATTGCAGCTGTAACTTGCAGCAGCTGCATTTACATAAACGATAACGCGTTATGTAATCTGATCGTTTCAAACAAATTGAACAGATAAATGTAAAACTGAAGAGTGAGGACTTATTTAAGAATTTTATCGGATTCATATCATCGGAAATTATGTGGAAATGATTATATAAAACTCAATATCTATTTACATAAATACTTAACTTTTTATTAAATTAATAATAATACTTATAATATAGTTATTGAATATTATCACTTTTTGTTAAATTAATGGTTTTATTTATTATTTTATAATTTAAAAGAGAAAATATTATCCATTTGTGTTTATAATATAATAATTATTCCTGTGATTCGTTCGCGGCACTCCTGTACTACGTAAATAATAATCTTTTTACAAAAATGCCAATTTTAATGCGAAACATTATACAGAGCACTTTATAAAGTAAACGACACTTATAAAGTAAACGAAAAATAAGTTGACAAGTGGCCAAGGTCTTTAAGATAAAAGTACCCGGACACGTAAGTATTTAAATCTGAGTATTGTTACTATTTCGGTTTTTAAATACACATTTCGACCATAAACATATATATATAAGTCCTCACTCTTCAGTTTTACATTTATCTGTTCAATTTGTTTGAAACGATCAGATTACATAACGCGTTATCGTTTATGTAAATACAGCTGCAAGTTACAGCTGCAATTTTGGTTGTTCACTTTTTGCCAATACATATTTTAAATTGGAACAATATGACTAATTAATTAGAACACTCATAAGCCATATTTATATATATATACATACATATACATACATCTAATATGTATATATATTTTTTATGTTGAAGGTTTAAATATTTGTATTTAAAAATCGAAATAATAATAATGTCTAGATTTAGGTACATGTCCGGATATTTACCTTAAATCACGCATTTGAATTACAAGCCGAATCCAAACAGTCTCCAGATGTCCATTTGTTGATATACTTGACGATTTTCTTCTCTCATCTTTCTCAATAATTCCTTACCGATGAGACACATTAAATAATAAATTACGAAGACACACAGAGATGTAACAACACAATATTATTCAAATATAAAAAAAAATGCAATATTTTCAATGTGCATTTATTCAATTATAATATTTGTATAGTTACATAGGTATAGACCTATATAAATTCATATTACATATAGGTGCTCAAAATGTTACGTTCACAAACTTATTAGCCACACGTTCCTCATAGTTTTGCCTGCAAACACGAAAATATAGATAATACTATCATATCTTTATTATCTTTCTCTTTATCGTTTTTTATTATACTAACCTGAATGTGAAGAGCGAGCACACTTTCCTGCTCGTTTGATAGAATCTCAATCGTAGCGGTACCATTGTCGTCAACCTGCACCGATTTTCCGCTGCACTTGCCGTCGACGACATATCCGGTTATGACATCACAATACGTCCCCGCTGGTAATCCAGTTTGCAACTTTTCGCGTAGATCGTTCTCGACGTTGAAGGCGACGAAACCTTTGGCGCCGCGAGAGAAGGCGATCTGATTCTTCTCATTGCTCCACCAATTCTTTATCTTCTCGCCGTTTACTAGATTGCGGAATTGGACCATGCGATAAATCTGCGGCCATCTGTGCTCACAGACCCAACCGTTGTTGCATTCCCCATTGACGACCTCAGGCGAAATGATGCTGCCATCCGAATTCGCCGGTGGACCTTGACTAGGATCACTAAACGCATAGGAGCTCATGACTCGAGTTTTACCGTAAGGGTGAGCAAGCATAAAGGCCACTGCCGCCTATTACAGAATATTTTAATAGAGCAACTAAATCTCATTTATATATATTTATGAATGTCATTTTTTAAAGTATAAGAATCCACCTTGTATGGTTTCGGGTCCTTGTGCGTCAAAATGGCGGTTCCACCGGCACCGTGGCCCCTCTGATTGTCATGATTATCGATCATGACTAACGCGTCATTAGAAGGTAACAATCTCCAAGCCTCTACGTCATCGAGATTATGCAATCTTGCCAAATTGTCGTTACCACGGAACATATTACCCATAATGATGCCATACTGAAATTCAATGACAGCTGCGAAGTCATTGTATTCGAACTTGCTGACGGCTTCGCCACCGAGATCGATGACTTCCTGATAGATGTAACACTTCGCATTCTGCGAATACCCATGCTGAGGAGATAAGTTCTTTGTTCTATCATAAATAACCTTAAGATCCTCTGGCCACATGTGTTTAGCGGCGTCGATACTGCAAATTACATAAATATTTAGATATATTTGTATTAATATGATTGTCCAAACGTAATAATCGGATTACTTTACCCTTCAGAATATATTTTTTAGCAAAATGCGGAGAATAGCTCGATAAATAAAAAAATATATAATGATTATTTAATAGCATAAAGAAAACTGATAATATTACTGAAGATATTATAAACCTATACAATGTCACAAATAAATTATTATTGTTTGAAAAATAAATCGTAATTAATTGATAAGTTTTATTAATAAAACGCCATGTGTCATATAAAGTTGCACCGAGTTGCAACGCGAGAGCTTCCATGCATTTTGCCGTTCTTACTGCAGATGTCTTATTATAAATGACCGCTAATTCCGAATACCTTTTATTTCGCATGCGGCACGCAGGCGGGATCGGTAGCTAACGCGGCTCCGGTCAGAGGTTTAACATCCCAAACAGTTATTTCCGCGCCGAATTATGTGCGTCGGCGAGAAGTCGGCTCGTTAATTAATTAATGCTATTCGGTCAATTAAGATTTTTACCGTTTGTCGGTGGATACCGCGAACTCCATTGAATTTAATCATACATTCGCGATAATCACCACTGTATTTGCCAAAGGCACTTCTTGCGATGCAACACACGGTGGCTGACGCGCCGAAGGTCAGGGTTCAACCCGGAAAATGATGCGACCAGGTATCGTTATTTATTTCTGTTTATACATTCCGTAATTTACTTGTGGATAACACGCGATAGTATAGGAAATTATTTTACTTGTGAGTTGTTGCAATGTTTTAACTGACCGAGTTATTTAGCACACTTAGATTATACTTATATTTGCCATTAATTGCGAATAAAATTTTATTAACTTCGGTATCATGCTAGAAACAAAGTTACTGCCATAATTATGAAAAAAAATGCACGTAGCTTCATTGAAGAAGCGAAAAGATAGAAAGGAATACATACGTAGAAGAAAGATAACATTGACGTTACGATACTCATTAAAAAATAAGATTACGGTCTTCTCGTTTTCCTTATGCAGTAAGGAAAGTAATTTACTGCGTAAAACGAGAAGACCTTGTTTCAAACAATATTACGCAGAATTATCGTATGTGCATTCACGATAATTTCATCGTGTTGATTTTGACACATAAATGAATTCCCGCGAGCGAAACGCCGTACACTTATGAAAAAAAATTTTGTTGTCGCTGCAAAATCATAGCTTCTGCTACGTGACGTGAAAGCAAAACTATTATCGTTTACTTGATCTTGATATTTATTTCTTGTTGCTAAAATAGAACAATCTTGCTGACAATGAATAAATTTGATGATTTAATTTAGAAACACGAGATTGCTACTAAAGCAGTACGATCTGTTTAAAATGTTGCTACAGCGAAAGAATCAATTTTAGTTATCACAGCATGTTATAAATAATATTGTAGCAAAATTCGTTTCTTAGTTTGTCACGAGCATTCCTACCGTCCATATAATAATTAAGGGACCGTGCTACGGCAGAATGTGATATATCACGTCATCAAACTTCCCTTTCTGACTGTAGCGCACTTTTGCGGCTGTCACGATTTCTTAATACGCGCCATCAATGCTACGCACATTCCTTTTCTCGAAATATATGCAAAACCCTCGCGATCCCGAGGACGCGATGCGTAGCGCAGTCCCCAAGACGGCAGCGCGCCCCGTTATCATTCCCGACGCGTATATCGCTCTTCCGCTTGTAAAGCCACCGGTTCGGTACGAGATGGTACGATTTCGCTGCGGGTTACAATTACGAGCGAGGCGCGTAATTAAAAGCTGATGTCTCTCATTTATTAATGCTACCAAACGAGCCGGCCTCTGTCAGTACCGCGCGGCACCGCTCGTCCGGTTTAATGTTAAACATCATCAGTCTTCGGCGCATCCTTGATGCAAGGAGAAAGAGAAAGAGAGAAAGAAGGTGGGGCTGTAGAGTGCATCTTGCGAGTTTACACTTCGGATTTTATATCTCATTCGAATATTTCGCCGCGGAATGCGCACTGACCGTGCGTTGATGTTGCACGCAGGCAGGGATTATCGGCGAAATGCGGTCGCTGTTGCGAATGACTTAATTTTTTTGTATTTTCTGCCTAGTTAAGTTCAAGTCTTAGTAGAAATTACGAACGGGAGAATTCGTTCTCATTAAATATCCCGGATAACGTCAATATTTCGTAATTATTTTAATTACTTAATTAAACTTTTACTGTATTTTGTGTAAACGAAGACTGGAAATCATCCTATCTCTTTTTCTTATGTGAATTTTTGATAAAAAATATCATATGATAAAAGCAAATTAATAAGAGGATAATTACCGCAGGCCAGCGACTCCAAGATCGATGAGCTTGTTAAAAAATTCGACTATTTTGCTCCGGACGTACTCTTGCCTCTGATTAAGATCGTGAAGACCGGATAGCTCGCAATTGCGGACCTCCGTAGCATTGTTATAATTTTGAATGGTACATACTGGATGATTAAAATTCTCAGAAGTATACGGGACTCCCGGATAACTCAAGCTTTCCGGTTTTGATGATGTACCACCGGTACCGTATGCGGGTTGTGCATCCCCTGACATGTGATTGATGACCGCGTCGACGTATATCCGCACACCAACTTTGTTACATCTTTTCACCATATCTTTAAATTCAGTTTCGTTTCCGGATCGAGTAATAATGTGGTAGGAGATTGGTTGATATCTTTCGAACCATGGTCTCTCATTTAATATGAGATTCTCATTTACAGGAGAAACCTACGAAAGTAAAAAAATTTATTTCACATAATATTTTTTATATATGTCGCGCATTTAGCGCTATGTAGAATTATGTATTTTTATATTTATCTTGAAAATATACTGCGATATTTCTATAATGTTAATTTGCAAAAATTATTCTTTAATATTATATTAAATATTATAAATATATGCTAGTAGTTTTTGTTTATTTATTTATTGTCTATTTTTTTTATATATTCTCTGATGTCGCACCGGCTTATTCCTAGTTATGTATGATTTTCTGATACTTTATTTTTCTTATAGTAAAACTATTTTTCCACTCAAAATAAAAATGATATCTAGAAGATTGATTAAATGCTTAAGATAGGAATAAATGGAATTTGGAGTATTATCAGGTTTAGATTAAATGTAAATTACAGATAAATTAATTTAAGTTAACTAACAATAAATTAATGTAAGTAAAATGTTACTGTACAGATAAAAGCGAAAGATTTGCAATCAAATCAATAAAAAATTATACATATTTGTAATAATTTATATAACGAAAACACTATACAAGTGTTTATTGTACATACTTGTACACCGCCGAAGCCCATCGGACCAAGAAAATCTTCACATTCTTTGGCAATGTCATTGAACTTCCATTCGAACAAATGAACCATGGTAGTTCTATCACCGACATAATGCAGATCTTTATGGGCGACTGCGAACGTCAACAAAGATATAAAACTGAGTCTGAAGAACGACATCGTGATGTCAAATCCGAAAACTAACTGCAATCGCTTTCCCGATGTATCTGAACAATTTATAGAAAACTGCATCGCTGATACGCGATGATTAATGAAACTATCTGACAAACAGTATGGTATTCATGATAAATGTCACTAGTGTTAGTAAACTGATAATCGTCGTCAGCATTTGTCATTCTTTCTAACCTAATTGACGTTAATTGCTGATGGTCAAGGTGATTCCGTTGTAGCTGGCAACTGTTATAGTTCGATATGTACTACATACAAGTTGCTACATATCACAATTGTTACAACACAAACAAACCGTGTATGAAAAATTATTAAGAAATTGCGCGGAAAAATACAATATTTGCACAAGAAATTCCACGAGTTCCCTTAAACATTAATAAAATTTAAATAGTATTTAATTAATTTTTTCGAGATTTTACACATATAATATAATCGTGAAAATTTAATTAGGACTAGACCGTTCATGAAAGAGTATAAGATATTTATACCTCAGCAAACACAATGTTACATGTAACGTACATGTTGTAATCTCCTATTCAACAATATAACTGTTATGTAACTTACGTGTTATAAAACAGTTATATTGTTGAGTAGAAAATTACAACCAACATATATGTAACATTGTGTTTGCTGGGACGTTTCCACTTGAATTTTTCCACTTACGATTTTGTGATTGCAATTTCTGTGTCTTTACAATAAATATTCTAATGAAAAATTAAGCAACATTATATATATTTATTTGTATTATATCACTGAAAAGCAAATTTTTTTTATGCTAAATAATAATCGGATATCTTTTTTTTTGTTATCTGTGCCAAACACCTCGAAGTAAAAATTATTTTTTATTATATAAATTTTATTATATAAATTATTTTTTATATTTATGAGCACGAGCTTTTTTAAATATCAAATTGAAAAACCGGTATAGAATGATTTTAAGCATTTTCATAACAGAATTCGAATATAAATTTTTTGTTGTCACGCTTGTGATTGGTATTTCGGTATGACATCAAGCCTTTTTGAAAGGCCGTTAACACCGACGGGACAGCCTCAATGGCAGATGGCACGATTGATAGATCGGGACGGACTAAATCTCGCGATATCTTACGTCATAAACGTAGCCGGGATGCTGGAAGGATAATTATTTGTGATGCGCCTGCCATCTGACGCTCGTAACGAGTCGAGTTGATCGTGGGGAGAACAAGGTCGGCAGAGGCACGGGTGCGAAATGTCATGATAATATTCATCGATCTCTTTGGCGCGTAACACCTTTCGCTATTTATTTGAGATGATTTGTCTGCGATTTATCACTCAGCATTTCCCGCACAAGATACGGCAGAGCGAATAACGTAATCCAGGTGTTGAACGTGCGCGAGATTCATATTTGCGCTAAAAAAAAAAAAGGATCAACGTCAAAGTAAAATGCGCACGCGTTTGATATCTGTCTCCAGTATTTCTCGAAGAATTGAATGATTTTTCCTACCATCTGGCAATACCTATTACGCTATCTCGCAGACACTTCAAAATTGCAAGGTAAAATTAAGAACTTCTACTTCTTTGACATTATGTTTTTCTTTATTTATAGTTGGACTGATTTGGCTACGGCATATCACAGTAAATAGATCGAACTTTTAGGTAGAGTTATACCGATCGCCAGCGAATTAACGGCTTGAACTTTATACAATTCCATTCCAAGATTCATTGTTTTCATTCTTTTCTGTTATGGCTTCATCTTCAAACGGAAGAAATGCGTAGTATGCTTTTTAATATGTCCTACTCAGGAAGAGGGTATGTATAAAATCAGACGCACAATTATCACTTAATTAGTAAGAGAAACTTAAACTAAAGTTACAACGATATTGTATATGTTATCTATATTAAAGCTATATTAAATAAATTAAAAATTTATTTTTATATGCATTTCATAGTAAAGTAAGAATAGATGGAAGACGCTGCTATAATATTAAATTTATTAATGCACGCAGTAGCCAAAATAATCGCAAAGCAGCAAAGAATTGAATTAACACGTTTACCATCACTAATTATTCTACTAGCTGCTAATATAGTTTAATTTTTGCCAGGAACATTTCGTCGTAATTCTCTTAAAAAGTGACTCTTTAGTAAGGCGAGCTAAAACTTTCGGCGCTTAAATTTTAAGCGCTTGAAAACAGACACAAGCGCAAATTATAGATGGACGCGCCTGCGCGTCGGTGATAGTAAACATGTTAATTAATTTTAATCGAAGCTATCTTAAACGAAAAGAAATAATCTCACAATACTTTATACCATACTTTGTCCATACATTCAGCTCGATCGCACT
The DNA here is from genome assembly GCA_021460005.1 of Tetramorium alpestre. Taxonomy (NCBI): domain Eukaryota; kingdom Metazoa; phylum Arthropoda; class Insecta; order Hymenoptera; family Formicidae; genus Tetramorium; species Tetramorium alpestre. The sequence goes on from JAJVSH010000010.1 coordinate 1,818,301, forward strand.
ATTGATTAATATTATGATGAGAAGTTCGCGCCATTTAGGCTGCTCAACGATGTTATATATATATATATTTTTTTTTTATACATACATCTCTTACGTATAAAACAATAGAAATGTCGCTGCACACAAACAGACAACGGTACACAGACAAGTAAATATATTCACATTTATCTTTAACATATCTTTGACACATCTACGCAAATAAGCTGCACATGCGACAGTAATAAAACATTACTAGAGGCGACAGCTGTGTTTTAGTTTCACGTATAGCCGATGACGTTTTGCGTTTTGATCTACCCAAGTAGAACAGGAAGTCATGATACTATCAAAGTGAGGTCAAAATGACGAGAATATGATTACAAAATTCACCTTTTAATCATAATTTAATCATTTTTTTGTCATTTTGATATTATTATGACTTTTTGTTCTACCCGGGTATGCGTTAAGCTTTGCTTAAAAATTAAACACTCCTCTGCTTCTACAATTTCTACCGGACTGATCTATCTAACGTAACTAAGGACGCGCATGTGCATGTCTTAACTTTAATGGATCTTCGTTATTTATAACGGACTGAAGTATAACTTATTTTAGCTGCATGCATCGATTACACCTATAGTTAAAAACTACAGCAATAGCATTCGTTTCAGCGAAATTTACCTGGCAAGTATTCAGACTTCTTTTATTATTCGTAACCTCACTACGATCTCTGGTTTTCTAATAATTGGTGCAACTGAACGGAAAAATGAATATGTCTTGCATTGGGTGTAATAATGTCTAGGGGAGCGCCTATGGCATCGGGATTTCCAACAGTCATCTGTTACTGTCAAATCGCCGCCACATTGCCCAGAAGCGATATAGAATATGTATATACATATACATATACATATATTCTGTATCTCTCTTGGCTATATCAGATTTATTTTCAACAAGCGTGGTGCACACGCGCGTATATAGTATTTTTTTTTTTTGAGATCATTGTTATAATCACACACATTCCATATAATGAAAAGTTTAACAATAATGCAATTTCGTTGATTAATAATGAAAATGACTCAATAAAAATAGTAAAAAAAATAGCATATTATAAAAAATAATTGTTGCACAAGATAAATTATAGAGGCTAAAAATGCAAATACGAGTATACGATAAGTTTTTTAGACCCTCGTATTTAATTAAACCATGTTAATTATCTGCTCGCAATAATGCATCCGAACAGTATGTGTCTTTCGAACGATAGAGAAAGCATGATGAACAAAGCGACGGATGCATTTTTATATGCGCATATTTACTTCTGCACATTTTACGTTTAATAAATACATATTTCCTCTTGCAACAATAACACGAGTACGATTGTCTTCTTCCACGATTATGGACAATCGAGCCTAACGGAATCCTCTGATTTATTACACTTAGAAGTGGCATATCGAGATTACCGAGATTGCGGCGCTGGACACACCGTTAAAGCTTCGCTTGCGCCGTGAAGAAGAAGCTGATTACATGCACCAGTTGACGTTCTGACGCGCGCGTTACCTCAGCGCGTCGACATTAGAACGTTGAAGGAAATGCAGAAATACTGTCTTAAGACATTAAGTAACCCCCGGGATATGAGGAGCGCTGTGTGACGCGTCTTAATGCGTCAAACGCATTGCGTCTCGCATTCACGGTATCTTTCAACATGGATGGATAAAGTCGTAGAGCCGTATAGCCGCGAGGTCGCTTGAGACATCCAGACGGAAGCGACGAGGCGAATCAATCGGAATTTAGAATATGTGCGTTTTGTATAGCCAGACCAGATTCGCGCGACCCTCGTGCCTCAGCACTATCCTGATGTAAAGTCCACCGACACCTTCGTGCGGCCGGACTCCCGGCTGATCTTGATGCGGCTGCGACTGCTGCTGCTGCTGCTGTTGCTGCGATTCCCCAGGCTGCTGCAACTGTGGCTTCTCCTTCCGTCGCTGCGCCTTTTGATCCTCTTGCTGCGCTATTATCTCCATCTTTTGCTGTTGCATAAGCGGCTCTTGACGTGACACCTCCGCTTTCTCACCTTGCTTGCGTAGTTTCGCTCGCTCGTTCTTATCCAACGGTTCTTGCAATTGTTTGCGCTTCTGTTGCAGTTCCGGCTGTTCGTCCGCCTTCTGCAATTGCGCCTGTTTATCCTCTACTCTCTGCTGTTGCTGCATGTCTTTCGACTGCTGCGCTTGTTCTTTCTTCAGCTGCTCCGTTTCCATCTTCGGCCGCGTAATTTCCTGCTGTTCCTCTTTTTCCTTCTCCGGCTTTCTTCGTAATTCACTTTCCAGTTTCTGCTGCAACGGTCTTTCGTCCTGTTCTAGCCTTCGCAGCAACGCTTCCTCATCTCGTTCCATCTTGCGCCGCAACTGCTCCTCCAGCTCCAATTTACGCTGCAGCAGCTGTTGCTCTTGCTGAACCTTTCGTTGCTCCCTGTCCTTCTCTATCTTCTGACGGACTTGCTGCTGTAAGTGACCCGGCTCCTTCTGTTGCGGCTGCATCTCTTCCCGCTTTTGCTGTTCCTGCGGTGGACGCTGCGGTGGTTGCGCCTCCTGTTCCGCATGCACCTGAACTTGAGATTCCTGTTCCTGCTGTTGCTCCGGTTGCTGCCGCTGCTGCGTTCGCTGCTGTCGTTCCTTCTGCTCCTTCTCCTGTGCGATAATATCGTCTGCCGGCGCCGCTCTTTCGTCGGAGCCACAAATTTCCTCGGTTCGTCGAGGCTCGTCCGAAACGGCCGCTATCAGTGCGGCCGTGGCTGGAGGTTAGTTGCTACCAGAATTTTGTTTCTGATCCGATCCGGCGTCGGAGCCGCTCGAGCTCAAGGTGGTGATGCTGCCATACGGATCCAGCGACGACTGGACCGACATGCTGCGACCCGATCTCCTCACTCTGTGGGGAGAGAATTTTCTGGGGTCAACACTGGTTGGGTCTGCCTGCAACAAATTATTTCATAAAGAAACTGATGGTGCAGTCGCATCGGACCGTGCGAGACATTTCATAATGTAAGTTAATTATAGTTCACTTTTTATGCTTTAGAATAAAATATATGGAAAAGCAACGCGCACCTGATAAGCCAATGCATTCATGATGATCTCCGGTGGTACCAGTCCCAACGGATTCACTTCTTGCATCAATACAGTGGCCGGGATTTTGTGAAACTGGATATACTCGATGAAATTACCAATTACATCTTTCAATGGTGTATTTTGATTGTTGTCACAATACTTTTTACTCCACATTAGTGCAGCCTGAAAGCGAAAAGTTAGTTTGTGGAAATATCATAAAATAAGTATTCTTAATATATTTATGTTAAGATTTACTTGAAATTTCGTAAATTCATCCGCGCGTAATTCTTCTCTGGCAAGGATCAGGCGGACCACGTGTTGCGGCAGTAATGTGAAGGACCCTAAATTCAGTACTTCATTTCCGTGCTCATCGACGAATTCCAATACCTTCGCAAAGAATTCCGTAATAGTTTTAAATTAATTAATTATAAACATTAAAGCGGATGCAGAGGGAGAATCTTTACAATTAGATGCGAGTTTACCTTTTGAACCAAAGATTTCGTGCACTTATACTGAATATAACGCTCCGCCGATGCTAACAAAGCGCAGACCGTATCAACGGTTATACAACATTGAACAAAGCCTGCGCAGGCTCGTCTAAGCTCATCCAATCCGTAATAATCGGCAGCGTTCATTACCCCTAAGGAAAATTATTATTAGCATTCATTGAAATCGAATTTCTTCAACCATTCATTGCATTGGAAGATAAAGTATTTAATGAGGTTTTTTCAATATATAGAATCATCTTACAAACTTCTACTTTATATGTCTTTCGATCGTGAAAATCAGATAAGATATAACGACAGGAAATACTCGACGGTAATGATTAATCCACGCGGCAAATAATAGACATTCTAATTGGCTTGTTAGAGTTATATACTGTATAATGAATTGATTACCAAGCAAGGTCCTAGGCTGCAATGTCACACATCCCGTATGAATGTACTCGATCAATTGCCGGAAGACATCGGGCTCGAATTCCTCGATAATCAGCGTATGATGCTGATGTGATTGTGGCTACGATACAAAAGTGAAATCTAAAGAGCTAATCGCAGAAGTGGGGATATTCAGATTCAAGCTTAAACCGAATACCCGTGCTAAGCGACTTGCATGGGAATCCGTAAGGATTAGCGCCATAGTAAATCAAGTTCACTAATTATGAGACAAAAAATGATATGTTAGACAGGAAATATTATGTATTATGGGTATTATAATATTTTTTTAATTGAGTGCAAAATTTTAGCTATTGTGCATCTAACATATTAAGAGAATAGATACTAGTATATTACTTAGATACTAGTATAACCCAGCGAACATATTAAATAGCGTTATTTCTGTAAATGTTTTTTTTTTTAAACTTGTATTTTTTTCATGTTTGATTGAACATCCTATTATGTAAGATTTGTCTTGAAATTGACATATTAATATAAATAATTATAACTCGTTCGCTTGGTTGAATTACCATTATGTGAATCAACATGATAGCTAAAATAGTAAATACCGTAATCGTGCCAATCTACAACTATAATGAATTTGGCGACTACGAAAATATAATTCAATCAATCATGCAGAAGTTTAAATATATAATTAGAGCACAGTCCAGTCTATAATATATACGTATGAATTACGTATTTGAGCACGAGTCTTGAGAATCGTTTATTTCTCTTCGATTAGCAAAGAAATAATCAAGGTGAAAGAACATTTGTCCAAGTAAATGATCAAGGCAACGAAGATACATCGAATTGTCAATACACAAATTTCAGATCTCCTACGAGAGCTCCTCTAAATGGTTTCGTGAGGCGAAATCGCAGTGCAGTGAACAGAAAAGAATCAGTGAAGAGAAAAAGAGGAGTAATTATTAGAAACATAAATTAGAAACATAGGAAAAGGAGGCAAGATATGGGATGGAAACGATTTTGATCTGTATGTAAAATTGTACGTTCAAAGTACCTCTTGGATGGGGGCCAGTTGCTGCGTGAACCCTGACCGCTACACGACACATACAAACGCACACTTACTATTTCTATCCTGATAAAAACGGACTTGTTTCAACGACGGCCACGATAAATATGCAACGTATCCCAAAAAAGAAACATAAAAATTGTCGCTTCAAAGTGTTTGTGTTTCCGCTAACTGAAATCTACATAACCTTTATTTCATATATTAATTACCAGACTAATAGAAACCACAGTTTCGATAAATTATCTTTAAAATAAAATTTAAATGATTTAATTAAGTTCGATAAAGTAAGATTGACACGAATGATCGTTGGGTTTTGCATATCGAACGTGTTCGCCTCTTAGTCTGAGAAATTGTTCATATCTAATTTATATATGTGCTATTTACATAATGATTATTATCTTTTTCTGTCTTGCATTGCAATTAATATATACACGCATATATTGACTTGAAGGAAAACTGGAAAAGGAGCTGTCGAAAAATACTAATAAAATTTTAAAAAAAGATTTGATATCTTCTTCATTGCAATTTGATATATTGTGCCACTCTTATTTTTTTCTCGTTAGTCAACGTTAGTGATAAATTGTGTATTAACTTTTATGCTAATTACCTGTTGCGCAGCGTTTTGTAAATTCAACAGCGGTTCGGAGCTGCGCTTAAGAAAGAGCCGAATCTTGTTTTCTCGCGCCGGCGGTTCTTTTTTGCGTTGCGGGCTCGGAGTTTGATACAGCATTTTATGGAAAACTCTGTAAATTGAAAAAGATGAAAATCTCTGTTCTACTCGTTTGTTCTATACATATTAACTCGAAAATGTTTTCTATACAAACCTGCTTCTGGCTGCAAGCACAGCTTTTACAGCGCAAACTGGTTCCCTGGTATCACCGACAAGGAATGTTACGTCGCAGAGTTCCGGCATACTCGCCAAAAACTTCATGTCCTCGGCCAGGCCGGTTTTATTCTCGAAGGTCGAGTAGTCCTCTTCGTCGGTCATCCCAGATCCTGAAGCCTCCGGCATTGGACCCATGTCTTCCTGTTGTTCATTTCATGTCGAATGAGGATAAATCGTCATAATTTCATTTCTGAATGTCCTCTCGTTTCATTTAATTTCGATTTAATTATTTGATTCAGTGTGCAATATTATTTGTTTATTTGTTATTAAACTAACATAAAAAAATTGCTCAATAATTATTATGTACACAAGTAGTGCGCAGGCTTCGATAAAAATATCACGGCCTTTTAATACGCAGCATACGAGGGGATTGTATAAAAAAAAACGACGCTTTCATCCATAAACTATTATTATTTAAAAGATTATCTTTACCCTCCCTCCTTCCTTTTCTCTCTTGCGTTATGAGATAATATATAATTCCAAGAGTTTTATGCTAAGCTAAATACGTGCGTTATCAACAACTCGAAATAAACACTTCTCTTAGAAATTTTGCTTACGCCGTAGAGTACAGGCGGTTTTATTGAAGCGAAACAAAATCTGCATACTCTGTTGTCGACAAAGCGTTTCTCTTCATTAAAGGACGTACTTTTTCCTTATCTATAATGTAATTAATCTACTTGCTAAATGAAAAATTCGTTATCAGACTTAAAAAAATAACGCGGATATGCTTCAATTCATTCATTAATCCTGCCAATAATACTTCGTAATTAATTACTGCTATCTATTGTCGTTACTTTTCAAATAACCGAGACAAATGATGAACGTCTGGAAGATACACATATAGAAAGAATTATTCAAATCCTGTAACTTCTTTTCAATCTTCTTTTTGTTATTAAATACAATTTTTTTAAATTTTTATGTTTTAAAAGTTTATTTAAAAAAATATGGATCGTGCAATTTATTATATTACTCAAGGAAATTTCAGAATTAATTTGTTTAATAAAGATTTTATCAATAATTTTGATAATTAATTGATTAATTAATTCTGTTGCATTTCTTAATTTTATTAAATCTGCAATAATTGCTAAAAATATTTGAGCGATAAGATATTTTACTCGTTCTTTTCGCTTTTAATAATTGTCGCATTATTTGTTGTAATAGTCAAATGTTCCAAATAATTATGCGCAAGAAGATGTAATTATGTAACAGAGAATGAAAAGAGGAGAATAGCAACGATTGTTCGAGAGAACTAAATGAGAAAAGAATCTCAATATGAAAGTGTTACCTGTTGCTTTGATCCCGGAGCCTCTTCGCTTGCCGGGCTGTTTTGGCCCCGAAAAAACACTTTTAACTCTCTTCTTGAATATCGTCGAGGAAATCAACCGTTCGCTGAATCAAATGCGTAAGAGAGGAACGGTAGATTAATGTAGGAATTATGGAACACTCATTTGCAAAGATAAATAAAGCAATAAAAGCTAAATTATCACGAGGATGAAACATTCCCTCATAAACATATACATAACATATTAATTAAGCATATCACACAGCGATATAATTTGGCACAAATCGAGAGTACACAGAGTCACAAATACAGTTTTCAAGAATTAAATTGTAGAATGTATATAAAATGGTTATACGTGGCAATGTTAAGTAGAAATTAATTACAAGGCGAAATTTATTGGACACTTTAACCGTGAGGCAAATACCTAGAGATCCGCGGTAATGAACTCGGGGTGCGAACGACGTCGTGCGGGATTGATCGCGGTGGTTTCCAACGCGCGTTTCCAACGAAGCTGTCCGGAACGAACGCCGCCCCTTTTCGCCGCGGGAGAGGTGATCTTGCCGCAGAAAACGACACGCGTAAACGTCTCGGTCCTTGAACGTCTTAGTCCTGGCTGCTCATCTTCGTGAAGACTCGAGGGATTCCGGACGCGTCGGGGGTTGCTTTCGTGAATGGATATAGCAGCCGGAGAGAGCACAGGGCGAAGTCTCTAGACGAGCAAAGAGCTGAATCGTTCCAGAGCTTCCTGTCGATGAGGCGTCGAAAAGGCGTCGCGGCGCCTGCGTCAGATGGGACGCCACCCGCTTCTACGTCGGCTCGACCCGGAGGACCTTCCCCCTATCGGACGGGAGAGTTTCAAGCGAAACGGATATCCTTGGGCCGGGCAATTGATTAAATATCGCTCGAGAATACCTACAGACTTGTACTTTCAATCATTCATGTCATTACTTTCAAAATTTTGGCAGTAAACTTGAATTTTGATTGATAAATTGTTACTAATTTTCAAAAATTTCAAGCTTGAATTTTTTGCCATCGTAATACTATGAAATGTATGCTCTGATAATTTATTTTTTGTACAGAATATAATACTAATGGAATTAATATTTATAATTTAAAACATATCTGATTTTTGTCTTTATTTTGTAATTCTGTTTTCAATTTTTCTGGATAAAAGTTTTTGTAATTTACTGAGAGAGAATGGACGATTTTTCTATAATATAATAATTACATAAAGATCCTCAAATATTTCAAAAAAATTTATTAATTCTTATTGCTTTATGAAACTTCCAATTGGTTTTTAAATATCGGTATATTCAGAATATCGTGCATTATATTTTTTTACTATTTTCTTTGATAACTTACCAATAATGCACGAATGCAGAAATGAAAATAATATGAACTTTACTATGACAAGTTCGTAATAATATGGACTAGAATCATTCATGTTGTTGAGAAAGCTTCGTCTCACTCCGGGGCATTTCGTTATCTTTCTCTTCTAATCAATAAACGACTAGGCACCGCAACAAGTTGCAATGTGACCGGAAGAAGCGAAGAAACACTCTGAATTTGATTTAATATAGCTTTATAAAGCTATATTAAATAGATTTTTAAAAATATTTTTAATCTGATTCAGAAATATCGCAAATGACATAAAATAAAATAAATATATATATAANATTTTATACAATACTAATTGCTTTTAAAAATGTAAACAGTAATCTAATAACAAATTTATGCATTTTAATTTGTCCGATTTACATTCCATTTTTTTATTATATTTTTTACGTTAACTAAAGAATAAAAATTTTCTGAAATTTTTTTACAAAATAATAATTCATTTTGTATTTATTAAATCTAAAAAAAGTTCAAGTCTTCTTCTTATGAAGAAGTTACAATTAAACACCAAAATCATTTTTAAGTACAATTCGAAACATTCAAGGTTCAAATTGCGCCGAAGTAACCCTCGCAGGACCTTGCAACCCCAAGTGTTTCGAGTGGAGTCTCTTGGACAACGAGATGCGTCTCCTGTGACAACGACGACGCCTGCGCGAGAATAACGAGCGATTTCATTCTCGCTCGTGTACCAGCCCCTCGATAATTGGTAAACGGTTCGATAAGTAGGAGCGGTTAGGTCATAATGAGCCAGGAACTTCATTAACCGAGAAAACTCCATGTCAGTTGGATATGTCAGTTTAATATGTAAAAATACGCCGCTCTCATCCCCACCCTGAATTGCCATACGTCAGTTGCCGGAACGACACTGCCTCGTCCTGCGATTCCGTCACGAGATTTTTCCGGCGTCATTATTGATCCTTGGCGGGACCGCCGGTTACCTTGCCCCTCGAAACAGCGGAACTCGTGGGTGGCCAGAATTGGGTCAGGGCTAAGCGAAAGCGTGCCACGTTCCATTTTCACACTGCGTCCTAGGCCCCTAACAGAGAGTCCTATTTATACTCCTTTCGAAAATATATCACTTGGCGTGTCTCGCCTTTGTTAGCGCAAAGTGCATTTCGCCGTACTTACAAATCACATCTTCTGTCGGAATAATATTATTATATCAAATATCTTACCAAAGCAAGGATATTTTAATGTAAAACTTAACTTCGAGATAGCAAGATGAGAATATAAAGAAAAGCACGAGGCAGGGATTTCTAAAAACTATTAGTAACATAAAACAACATCGATTTATTCAACACAAATACTTGCACGTTATGATAGAGGTTTGTAGTAATGATATAATAATGATAATAATATTCATATATACACGAAATAAGGCACGTTTGATATTATATTAATTAAATGCGCGACGGGCGCCGTGCGCGGGGAGCACGCGTCTTTCCTTCTCCGGCGGTCGCGCGCTAGTCACGTTTATTAATTACTATCAATCGTCTTCGTCCCTTACGATATGCAACGTCCTTACCAAATGTAGAAAAAATGTCGTATATATAATCTGTATAAACGTCTTCCCGCACGTCGACTTGCACTCGCGCTCGCGTCTGCTCGCGTCGGACCATTAGGAACGAATCGCGAGGCGGATTCTCGCATACGAGATTATCCACGGCTTACACAATCACGTACCCTAAGCTATTCAACTGTGTGTCTCGCATTGGCAAAATTGCGGCTTCGAGAAACTCGATTAATTCTAAAATGAAAATTGCTAAAATAGTTAGACGTGTCTAATTAAGCACGCATTCGCACGCGGGCCAACGCTCGCTGCATTCTCTCTCTCTCTCTCTCTCTCGCTCTCTCTCTCTTCGCTCTTCTACGAATTCTTTTCCGCAATTTAATGTATTTAACGCACACATTCATACGTCCACGATTAATTACATGCGAAATCGCAAACCCAGGCGCGACGCGGTTCGCATCGTCACATGAAAAGTGCAGCCGTGTTAATCTCTCAATTTTCATTACGACTTCTGAACATCTCATTCGGTTGATTCGATTCATTTTAACGAAGCTACACTTTTTCATCGTTTACGTGAAGAAAAAGTATATGATATTCAAATTTCCTTCGCTACATTTGTTCGATATATGAAAATTTATAATTATATTTTCAAATATAAACGAAGAACACAGAAAAAGGAATAAAATTGCGTCACATGATCGGATTCATAGAGTTAATTCTTCTACGACAGTACATCAATTTCACTTTTTCATTATGCATTTCTGCACATGTAGCGATATTTATGATTTTGTTGGCACAAAAATCATTTGCAAATATGAATATAAAACTTCACTGATAAAATTATTGAATCACACGTTCCTACTTTTAAATTAGACCTTTCTCAGGCAAACACGTTATAAATTTTTAAACACGTAACTAACAGGTAAAGACTCATTAATGTATTTTAGATTAAATCTTATTTTTAATACGAAGACTGTATTATTCGCGTCGACTCTTCATCGCGCTCGTATAGTGATATGTAGCTAAAATTATAAGAAACGATTCATGTTTCTTTATAAAAGTGTACTTTTCATGAAGATATCCGCTAGCAAATTTACACGTTTCAATTAATCGCTGATTCACGATCGCGAGTCGTTCGCAGCTGTTCGAAAGCGAAGATGATCCGCATTACGATTAATTACTCATACATGTTCACATACTTAGTAACATTCTCTTAAGATCTACTTAGGCGGTACTTACGTTCTCTGAACTGGCATCAAGATATTGTATCTTACACGAATGTATTATACAAATAGAATCAAACAATTCGTCTCCGGAATGTTTTACCGCTCTCGTCCTCTGCGCGTTCCTAATTAAGCCTATGCGAGTACCTAAATTAAAAACTAAAAAGAAAATATATTTTCTTTTTGTTGACGCAAAACGTCGCCGTCTTTTCATCCCGACGACGAGTCTGGAATGTAGAATTCATCTCCGAAGAGGCAGCAAGAGACTATGAGCGATCGACAAATGCCATCGCGGATGACCGAATCGTCGATTAGCGATATGACGTCTGACGATTACTTTATCATGAAGAATGACGTTGGCGATCGGTTTAAAAATTATTGCATATGTCTTTGAAATAAAGTGAATAGTAGAGCAAAATCGCTCGTGTCCCCATTGGCGACAGTTTCGTCTGCAAAATATTTCTCAAATACCGAGAAATGCGCGATGCGGGAATGACTTGAAGGTAAGACCGTCCCTGGTCATAAGATGCATGCGTATCTTGTGAGTCGTTGCGTGAGAACAATGCAAATTATTCAAACGCAACTTGCGTTAAGGGAGTTATAATTTTTCTCGCGTTTTTCCCTCGAACCCGCACATGGCACTCCAAGAGCCAGCAGAAGGGCACGACTGCGCAGATATCGTCTAACACGATCTCCTGAAATCATTCGGTACACGCGACTACATGTTTTCATTAACGCCGGTGCGTGTTCGCTATTTTAACTGCACCAGAGACTGCTCGTCTCCCCCGGTTACAGCGAGCTTAGGATGGGAGTATTTTAAATTTGGCACTTGATTTTCCTAAAGGAATATAATAGCTGCGTTCGGAACCCGTCGAAGACATTCTGCAGTTCGTTCGCAAAAATTGCCGGCGCCAGTAACGCAGTGGAGGAGAAAGAAAAATAATTCACTATTCAGACGAACAATCGACGATTCGCCCGCAAGGATCGACACGACGCGCCGTTCCTGTGATAGAATCGAGCATCTCCGCTTCCTCTCTAATCCTCCGTGGAAGCGCAAATGATCAGCGAACGAAAGTGACGATCGAGAGCTAATTCGATGGTCGATACGATCACGTTCGTCCACGACCACATTCGGGCCAATCTCTCGTAATACTCTTAGTACTTAGGGCTACAACATGAAACTCAAAATCGTAATCGGTTCGAGCGCCGCGCGGTGCTCGAAACTTATTCTAATTAAATGCAATTTCTCGAGTACAAAATTCTCTAAGTATATTGTCCTCGCAAACGTTTCGTTGCATCGATCGATCTTCCGCTTTGTTTTCACACACATGCACACTTCGAGCTCGCCGATGAGCGGTCGATGGCCCTTTCGTCCTCAGACAGTCGGTTTCTCGATAAACATCGAGGAACCGCATTGGAATTTGAGTCGGACCGCCGAGCGTTGCCGAGCGGTTCCGCAGGAATCACTTTCTGCGATTTCGTGCGGAATCCGTGAGATTTATCTGCCAAAGCGGGTCTTGGCGATCGAGAATCGTTTCCCCGGCAGCCAGGATCCGGCGCGCTCGGGACCGTGACCGCGATTGTGCGAATGTCGGCGCGAGAAGGCGCGGTATCACAGCTTCGATGAATCATAATTCTCAAAGGACCATCGCTGCCTCGGGGCACTGGTCGAACACTCCTCCATCACCAGTTGTTGCTTGCTCTCCGTGATCGCCAGACACTTGTCGCTGCTACCGTGTCTGATATGATTAGTCTGAAAGCAAAAGTACGAGATGACTTGAGTCTCTTTTCAAGGATCAACTTAAATCGAGGAGACCGAGAATTTGCTTCGTAAAACTATTCGACCGGCTGACTCGTTTACTTTAATCTCGAGATTCGCTCTCGTGGATTAGCAAGAGAATGTTTCGAGGACTATCCATCACCTGAGGATTGTAGATCCATTGTTGATTCCCTTTACTTCCGTGGCAAGGATAGAGAATAACGTCGCTGCCGCTGTAGTCCAAGCACGACTCGTCTCGGCGGATTTCGCCCGTCTTGCTGAGCATCCAGTACTGCGACAAACGATCTCGATTAATATCTCCTAAGAGTCGCGGGCTTGCCTGCGACCAGCGAGATTTTGACAGACGCCATTACGAAAAAAAAAAAAAAAACAAAATTTCGCATGAACGGATCGGTCGAAAAGAAAGAGAATTGCCTTTAATATTGTATAAAATTCATATTAACACACGGGGATATGTTGCAAAAATAAAAAAAAAACTCGAATAAAACCTCGATAGTTAATATGTATAAATTCCTCTCGATGTGTTTTACAAAGCTCGCGCCCGTATTATCGCAATCCATCTCCGAAACAATGATATTCACAAAATCGGGGATATCGGCGAAACGTAAATCGCGGCAATGCAAAAAACGTAAAATCGTACGATCCGCACGTTTTAATCTGTCGCATTGCGTGGTCGCGGGATGTGAAAATAAGCGCGAGCGGTATCCACCGCGGTATTATCATGAGCGGACGGCGACCGCGGGCGGATTTTCGCGGACGTTTACAGGACCGTGCCGATCGATCGCACGCGCCGCGATGTAAAATAACTTGTCCCGGGCGATCGTGTGTGCGACCAACAATTATTTACCGTGGGCGATGCGCCGGTTTGCACGAAGGCGAACACGCACGGTGGAGGCGCGTCAAAGCGATCCGGCGCCCATAATGAGCGCCGGTCGACCGATAATCGAGTCCGGTGGCCCTCGAAATTGCGCTTATCTGACCGGACGTCGGACCGGCCAGCTTGCGCAATTCCGGCTGCCTGGAATGACAGCCTCGAGCCGCGTGTGTCGCCCATAAAATTCCATGGAACACTCTTTGTACGCGCTTCTGATGCGACATGTCGATCACGGAGGTGAGATTCGGGAAACGCGAATCCGTGCCGGTGCCCGTCGAAATCGCGAAAATCCATTTGAGGGAAAATATTTAGAAAAAAAAAAAACACACGAGACGGACGGATGATGCGATAAATGAACGGCGCGGGAGCTTGTTCTGGATCTGTATTCGTGCGCGGTCATAATTATCACTAATTTAATCCGGCGAGCGGGCGCGGACTATGAATTGGGACTGCGGCTGTCAGAACCCGTCGGGTCGACAATATAGTTGTTTTGAAGTGCTTTACAAGTATAATTAGGGGATAGTGGACACGGGAGATAACGAGAAGCAAGCATTCACTACACACATGTATCATCAAGCATCGTTAGCCATGGACGACCCGCGTTCCATTCTGCCTGAAACTCTCACTCAAATCAGAGTATATTATGTCGTCTGAGGTATAATACAAGGGTGTTATCTAACGCACATCGCTTTGTTACGTCTCACATGCTTGTATGAGGTAATCACGTTTCTCCTCGGAGCCTGTACAAAAGTGAAAAAAAAAAGAAGGAACAGAATATAGAGAACAGCGATTTAGATGGGACCTCACGAGAGATACATTTATCGGCGCGTATGTAGGCCTCCGTAGAATTACAGCCGTGACACGACGCGATGTTTATATCATGATCCTCGAGCACGATGATAATTCTATGTATACGGTAAACGGAGGGAGAGATAGAGAACGCCTAGATATACGCATTGTAGTGGCCGACGTAAACTGACCACCCGGCGACCGCAACGGCTATCTCCCGCGATGCACTCGCCTTCCCCATCCGATGATACGATTATTCATCTTCCATCATCCGCGATCACCGACTGATCCCGAATCATCGGTGCGCAGCATCCCGCGCGCGCTGCGTCCCTTTTCGTCCCGCGTAGTACGTATACGGGGTCGCGACTTTATCAGTGTCACGCGGGCGACGACCGAAAGCGTAATTGCCGTGAAACCGCGGCTTAATTGCGAGAGCAAACAGCTAAATTAAAGCAGCGCTTTACCGGGCTAAGCAAGCACCGCCGACTGATTGTGTTTTTGGTTGTAACCGGTCGCCACGGTTGTTAAATGCTGCTGGCGTTTCGGTATTCGCGCGTATGCGTACATATATGCGGACATACGCGCGCGTGTTGTTTGTACGTGAAAGACAGGAAACACCTACGCACTTGTGCACGCTCTGTTTCGCGTGGGGGCTTTAATAACAGACCGAGCAATCGACCGAATGAGTGCAAGAAACAAGATAAAGCGCGGATTTACACGGTACGCTCGATTCCGCGTCGAGTGGCAAGCGTAAACTCGCTAATAAATGAACGGATGTCGCTGATGAAATTGCCGCCGTTGTTTTTCGCGCTGCGTTGTCAGCGACGTATTTTAAAGGAGATACAAAAAAAGATACTGGTTATATCTTTTATTGAACCAATTACCTAGTCTTCATCTTGAGAGTTAAAGGTTTACATTGCGAAATGATAAAAAAAAAAAACGGATAGAATTGTAAAAATGTTTAATAACGTGCATGAGTTTAGGACATTTGATATTCTCACTCTTGTTCGTGGGTTATTAGCGAGGAGGGGGGGGGGGGTCAAGTCGTTGATTAAAATCTAATCCTACTATATCAATGTGAGAAATGATGATAACACAGTAAGAAACCCTACCAAAAGGCAGCAATTGGGGTCATCTTACCCAGGGGCAGTAGAGACATGGATTGATGAGCACCTGCACCAGATTAGCGACGCCACTAATCGCGTCGAAACGCAGGGCGATTAGTGCCGAGTTAGCGTGCACGCGAGCGCACATGCGTTTCAAGGATCAGCTTTTACAAGTCGCGCAGATTTACGACCCCGAAACCAGATATTAGATCAGAGATACGCCTGTCACCCATCCATCGAAACGATTAGGAAAGCCACGGAGGATTTAATACGGATGAGATGCCCGTTAGTTACAGTCGTTTTTAGTGTTTAAGACTGCTAAAAATCCGATGGCCTCGCGGAATGTACCTGATTACCGCCTTGAAGATGACACGGATACAAGCCCACCGGCTGATGCAGGTCTTCAGTTTTCCCTGATGAATCTATACACATTCTGCTAGCGATTTGCCGTATCTGCGTTAGAATTTAAGAGAAATGCACAGGGTTACTCTCTGAGACAGGTGGAAGACACGCCGTCGCCCATCCAACGGCGTTTCGTGCGAGGGCGCACGATTTTATCTTTCCTCGCCGTCCGTTCGAGAATGTCCAAGCAGCCGGAAGCGCGAACACACATGGCATGGAGCGAGCGCGAGTACGATTAGGCACTCGGTCGTCATTGGGGAAGCGATAATGGGTCGATATCGCCGATGAGACGGAAACTCGATTTTCTAGTAATTTGGTATGTAGCTTCGATTGGCTTCGCCAGTGAAATTACGGGACATTTCGAAACGACCGATCCGTGTACGTTGTTTATTCACGCAGGATTATACGATAATAATTAGGCTAAATACCGGCAGTCCGCAGCTAACAACCGCTGTCGCTGTATTTTGGTTGAAAGCCAAAACGGACGGTCTTTATATAGGACAATCGAAAAATTTTACAGAAATTAAATAGCTCTTATTTTATAATAAAAAAGTAAGAGCAAATAGAATGTACTGAACAATACAGAATAAATTTCGCAATTTGAACAATGTAATAGAACCCCGTCATTTTTATTAGCACATAATACAAAAGAATATCTATAACATTTTTAAACTTAAAAAAGTAAATATTATAGAAAAGATCAATATATATATAATTCTAATTGCATCAATGATGTATAATTTCGCGAAATGATGATTTGAATGCATAATGATCGAGGCGCTTTGAAAAATGATTAAATACATTTTTTAATATTAAAATAATTATTCCTTCAAAAAATTTTGAGTAACTCTCTTTAGTTAAATCTCTTAGAAATGGCTTATGCTAAGATCTTCTGAATATATATCACACTGATATTCATTTCTATAAATGTAGATTAACTTTAATCTCTTTAACTTACTTTTTATACTTTTCTAGTTCTAAGAATTAGAAAAAGATTAAAAGTAAGTCAAACTGAGATTAAAGTTAATCTACATTGATAGAAATGGACATGAACCAGCCAAATTTTCAATCTTCTTAACGTTTATTATACAAATTTAGAAATGTACATTTTATGAAAATGCTATATGCTAATAAAAATAACAGATTTTTCAGAGTACTATTTGATTTCTTTCATTCCGTCCATTTATTAAAAAAATAATTTAGTTTTAGCAATTTTCCAATTGCTATCTTATCGAGTAGCAGAACAATTAGTTGCCGTCATGCAATATGTTACAGATATAGATCATCGATAGTTCATCACCATCGCGTTCAAATCTTTATTAATTTCTTAAATTATATTTTGTAATTCGATTTATAACTCGATTTAATCAAAGTTCTATTACCTCAGAATCTTTTATTTTTGTCGCATCAATTTTGACGCTATGATGAAATAAAACACTTCACTCTGCAATGAATATACTGTTATGGCAAGCATTAGATGTCTCGAAATGTAGAGTCAAACACGTACATCCAAACGCCAGTGGGAAGAATTTTGATGTCGAACGTAAAAATCAAACCAAATACAACAAAAATCGTGTTTCCGTTTTGAACTTTGAGAATATACAACAGTTTCACACATCAAGCATGGGCAGGGGAGCATTTCACGGGACAATGTGTTTGGTGGTCAAGGAAATTTTTCGGTCGGATGTCTATTGTACCTGATTTCCACCCTGTCGATGACAGGGATATAGTCCACATGGTTTGTGCAAATCGGCCTTGCGAGCGGGCGAATCCAGACAGGTGTTACCGCCCTCGCCGAGGTTTCGGACCTGTTTGTTGTTAGTAATTTTTTCGGACATTAGCGTGTATCCATCGCACCGTTAGTAATAACCCAAGAATATACATACATATTAATAACAGATTACCGGAAGAAAAATACCGTCAGCGACGTGCCATTAGGACATTTCTGTTTTCCATTTTTATCACTACCTCGACTTGACATTTCATCACGAAACTTTGAAATTAAAATGGAAAATTATTCTGGATCGAATTAATTAAACGCGAATGAGTATTCAGTTCGAAATGTCAATGCGAAGTCGCCGACGCTCTCTTTTATTTTAAGATTAAAGTATAAAAATACACGAGACGTCGCCTTTATGCCTGTAAGATAATGTTATTGGATTAATTAAGATCATGTTTTTCAAACTCGTGCACCTCTGGTAACGAGATTCGTTGATCCGACCACTCGCGAGAACTCTGAAAAACAGAAAGCACGAAAAGGCGAAAAAGTCACGCCCCTCGTTGCGCAATGATTCTCTCTTTTTTTTTTATGCACAGATTCTGCGGCATGCCTGGAAAAGCGGGAGGACCGCGTAGACCGCGGATTGCATTCTCCATTTTTCAAATAGACGGAAACAAATTGAAAATGAGGTCTGCTCGTATTTCGTTCGGCCCGACGCGTGTGTTCGCGACCGAACCATACGGCGTACGTGTGCTGCGTGTGTGCACGTGCATATGTGTGTGTGTGTGTGTGTGTGTGTGTGGAAAAGTATGTATGCATGTACATATATGCGCGCACATGTGCCTGCGTATAACAGCAGGTGCATTCAGTTACGGCGCACGGTCAGCAGTCCTGATTTCGCTGCATGCAAGAATTCTGTGGTCGTTGCAGTTTCAACGTGAACATCTTTATTCCCTCCCTCCCACTCCCGCCCCTTCCCAATCCCTCGTCTTCATCCTCGTAGGAGTCGTCCTCGTTGTCGGCGTCCGACTCGTCGGCCGACTGGAATAAAAACTCGTGATTTATAACCGGGGTATCCTGGAGGTCGATAAAATTTCCAAAGCTCCTGCTCCGCCGGCATTATTAAAGGCGGCTCGAAGGCTCTTAGTGAACTCGATGAGAAATGTGATCTAGTATTTAGACAACTTTACGATCCCAACTCAGAGAGAGAGAGAGAGTTGGAACTCAGAATAATATAATACCGCGGGAAGTCACGTATTTCGGACATTTTCTGAATTTCATACCTCGTTATTCTATAATCCGAAGGAGAACGCGTCTCCTTCATTTTTACCTCCCGGTAAATCCTACCTTCAGCCATACGTGAGAAAGAGAAAATAAATCTTACTGACGTTAACAACGATTTTTCAGGAATATTCCTGGGAAGATTATACAAGCGCCACATGCAAAGATAGTACAGATGCCTTATTAAAAATCATATCGTGGGATGTGGGATCGATGGCGAGATTGCGAGGGTTAAACAAAACCGCGCGCCGCGCCGCGCCGCGTCGCGTTTTTATTATTCCACGCGGTTTTGCATAGGAAATCCATGCAGTTCGTGTAGAACGACTCAAAAATCGCGGTATACCCCCCGGAGAAATATACGCCCACCCCCCTCCCCCGGTGCACGTACGTAGAAACACGTGCACATGCGAAATTATTCACGTCGTGTACGATTTCTGGACCGTCGTAGAGTCGTGTGAACTATAAATCCAGCCATCCCTCTTCCTCCCGTACGATAGGGAGGCCGAGCGTGATTTAGCCGGTTCTTCGGGACCAAATAAAAAGTAAAAAGGTGAGAGGGAGACATACAGAGCGACGAAGGTGAGAAATCCGGACAGAGGACGGTGAGAACATAAGTTTCGCCTCGACGTACGGACGGAATTGTTATTTTGTGTGCGACAATGAAGTCCGAAAACTTCGTCGCCACACATTTTGTCCATAGCATTTCGGTGACGTTAGCTAAAACGGCGTTAACGCGATAAAAAGTACGAATTTCGACATTCTTGTTTTAAAAGACTTGGAATTTCTTAAATAATCTGAATTATTTAACTCGGGATATATGCATTATTCAGAAATAATTTCTGGTTCTACGCGGAAAATTGATTATTCGATAGCGTTACATTTAATTGCTAATATGATTGATTAAAATTTCAGAATTTCAGAAATTATTGAAAATAGATCATATTAGATTAATAACAGCTAAATGAATCATGCGAATCAAACGAGATTGCAAGATCACTTTGAAACTGTATGTAATAAAATAAAGATAGTGATAAGGGCTGCTATCTATGTTTGTACAGGGGAATAAGCTTATGTACGAATGTGTATTCCTTATTTTTCCGAACAATACGCCGATGTTTTCGACAACAACGTAGCAACAGCGTAGAAGAACGAACGGTTGCGTGCGGATAATCCAGGATCGGCAAAAACGATCCAGTTCTACCAACACGCCGTGCAACTTAAGCGGCGAAATTGTTATTTCGTGTGTGGCACGAGTCGCATTCCAAAGTGCGCGGCCGCGTAAATGCTACTTCGCGAAAATGCGCGCCCATCCTTTATACATTCCTCCTTTTTCCGTCGCTTTTTTCCGCGATGCTTCCTTTTAGTTTCCCTACTTCCCGCCCACTCGTGAATGCCGGTGTCAGTGCACTTGGACAGAGGAAGAAAGGAAGTAGGGGGGATGAAAAAAGGAAGAAAAGAAAAAGAGTGAAATGCATTCCTTGCCTTATCCCAGGGAAAACGTGAGTGGATCGCAACAAACGACAGGGCAGGCACTGGGAGGGGATAGGACGAAGTAAAAAGCAACGGGGAGGAAGGGATTGGTCGATAGTATCCGAGCTCCCGAACTATTTCGGATTCCGTTGCTTTTTATTATCATGTTCGATCGGAATATTGCTTTCGTGCGGCGAAACGCGTGTACATACATACCGCGTGTCATGTCGGCAGCGCCGTGAAATTGTGATTCGCGAGAACCGTGGTGTGCCATGACCAGCGGCTTTTGTTTCGCGAACAACGCGACGGAGTGCCACAATTTGTGCGCGTGAATACGCGTACGAAACACTACGCGGAGCATATATCTCAATACCGTGCTGTCCTTCTCAACAAACACACCGTCCGCAAAATGAAATGCAATGAAATACAGGAATGCGTAATCTGCCCGTCTCGTAATCTCGATGAAACAAGTTATATGAAAATAATATAGCAAATGAAAAAAATTAATCGCATAACTGAGATGTGAGTTTAATTTTATGTATTATATAATTTGCAATAGTAAAACTAAAAATTGTATGTCGAATCGGTTAATTTTTTTTTTTCAAATAAGGTAGAGAAGTATAGGAATTAAAATCTAATAAGCTAAATGCATCGTTTTAAAATTGTCTTTTTTACAGAAATATATGAAGTATAAATATAGAGATCGACGTATCAAAAATAGTTACAAATGTCACTGCTTCTATGAATATTTTTCAAAAAGATATTCTAAAAGAGAGACATTTGATATTTAAAACAATTTCATTGCAATTTTTATTATTATGAGTTAAACTATAATGTTCTCCATTCTATAAAAATAAAAATTAAATATATTCTCACTTTTTTTTATACAAAAGCTAATTTATTTCTCAAATTGTAATTGTCAATAAATTAATTATTTCTCGAATATTGATAATTCCGCAAATCTTTATCTATCAAGTCTATCGAACGAAGTATTTGTCACCAGACGACACGTTAGTAACCTCCGGTATTATTAAAAGCTAAAATATTTCCTCGATAAGAAAGTAACGAAACGCGCGCTCGAAACTTACCCAGAATTTCCGGTACAGCGAACTTTAGTGCGCCCGGTTATCTTGTACGGCATGCGCGGAGATAGGCGCAGAGGACGAAGATGATCCTGATACGAGAAATTCAAGTGAAGTGTGAAGATAACGAGACGGGCCGAGACTCTGCGCGGGCGTGAAAAAGAGACGGCCGAGGTGAGAAAGAGCGCGCGCGGGAGGGTAGACAGAGATAAATGAGAGCAAGGGGGATGGGCACGAGCACGAAATATTTGAGTCGCGTGACACTGTGACGCCTGTAATGCAAGCCGAGGTTTAACCCCGGCTGAGGGAACACTCCGATTCTCTACACGGGGTTGGAAACAGGCGGGGACGGATGATAGAATGCATTATTCAATGCGATTAATCGACGACATAACCGAATGTCGTATAACGCAACGAAATATCCGTGCGCAACAGAACGTTGAAGTATATATACAGATGTACATGTAATGTGCATATAATGTATATACATATGCACGTATACATATAATCACGATAATGAGAGAAATGATTAGAATTATATAATCGATTTAACGAAATTAGAATTTACAACGACATGAACGACTAAACATCGTTCGATTATAAGTGATATATTATCGAAGGTAAATAAGTTTAAATCTCATATTTTCCCTGTTTTCTTGTGGTAACGCGTCCTACTTGAGGTCCGTATTTTCTCCGAGTAAAAAGCTTCGAGGGAAAAAAAGGCTTTATGCTACAAGCGTTTTACTTTCTTCGCGACTGCGTTGAACATTGTGTTAAACACCGGGGCACCGGTTGCCGGGTTAATGCACTGTTGGCTTATGATAAAATTAAAGGAACAAAAGGAAATTGGGAGGAAAGTGAGAGAGGAAGAATGATGAAGTATGAAATATTCGTGTCGCGTGACGGTGCAATTTATCCGTCGGTGCAACGTCGTTAATACCGGTGCCTACGTACCGTGACTTTGTCACGGAGCGGCACGCTGCATGTGAAGAGAGTAACGTGTAACGATCCGCGTGGAAAACGCAAGGTACACAAGCCGCGAAGGCGGATTTATCCCCGACAACGTTTGCAATCATTTCGCAATTACGAATGTAGCGGAACAGCGGAGTGACGCGCGAGCGGCTAACGCGGTGAAAATAAATTGTGAAATAACTAACAGTCTGTGTCCCCCGAATCGCGTACATATCGAAACGAATTGATTAATAAAACACGTCAACAATATCGGCGGCGACGAGACGCCGATAAAAGATTGATTAAATGCGTTGCCAAGCGGTTACTGGGACTGGAAACAGCCGTGAATAAATCATACGTGGATAAATGGCGCGATATCGCGAATAAATTTCTACATCTGCGACGAGAACAGATCGATTAAGCGATAATATAAATAAATTTATCGTATGCGTTCTCGTCAATATTAAACTTAATAAAATTATGAAAAACTTGTATGTCCTCCCCGTTTCCTCGGATATATTTCACGAGCGAACATGACGATTCGAATTACCTACATTTTTACGTGCAAAGGCAACAATATCGTCACGGGCAGCCCCGACGAGATCCGACAATCATTCCGCGATTACGGATGCACCAAGACGGAACACGGCAAAAGGAGGAAGCGGAGAGAGAGAGAGGGGGAGGAACAACACGACGGAAATAAATCTCGCGTGATTGATCGTTCGCCATGAATCGCGCGCCCGAGCGATATTAATGCACTATCAGTCGTGACGGGTTTGCGCGGATGGCTCGCGTGTACCGCGCATGTAGCTTTGACGAATCTGTCGCTCGTCGCCTCTGCCTGATATTTATGCGCTCGTTTTTTCACGACGAGGTTTACGAAAAAAAAGTGGCGGGCTCCGCCTGAAATTTCACGCGCGTCAGGATATAACCGCGCGTTTGCTACTGTATTGCCGTTTTGTCTTCTTCTTCATTCGTACGTTCGTTCGTTCGTTCGTTCGTTCTCTTGCTTCTCTTTCCTACTCTTTCCTGCAATGTCGATAGATACGGGAATATGGAACACGACAGCCGGCACCATCGTGAAATCCAGCGTAACGGCGTAGCATAAAGGACAATCTGGTTCCCAAGTGATTAATAAAGTTTCGCGACTAGATATTTTATCTATTATCTTTGCCTTCATTCAGGGATGCATTAAAAAAAAAGTGGTATGATCAGAATTACAAATATTTTTTCTCTCGTTTTCTGAAAAACAAAATTGGCACAATAAGAGAGTTTTCTCTTATTTGAAAAACAATTTAATTATTTTTCAAATTAATAAAGATATAATTATTTGAATCAATAAAAAATCTATGAACGTCTGAGACGAATGTCTGATTATTTTTTGCTTATTCTACTTTTAATGTGGCTATATTCGACTCTAAATTTTATTTTTCTAAAAAAAACATTGCGTTTAATTCAATGTGAGAAGATCAGGTGCAATGAAGATGTTCCAAGAAAAATTTCTGGATTGCTTTCATAGAGAAGCGAAAGACAACTTTCTCTGTAAGAGAGTTTGCTTTGTAATCAAGTTACATTAGCAAAACCGGCCACGCTGCGTGGCCTAAGAATTCATAATACCGGCTGTGGGAATCGATTTCCGATTGAATATCGAACAAGCCTCCACCCGCGATCCGATCGCGATTGCTCCGACCACGATTCACATTGTTTCGCAATCAAAGCGGCATGCTTCCAGTGTCGCGAGCTCGTCAACATCGATCAACGCCTCTTGTTGCTAATATTCAAGCCCGAGGAAATGTATGTAATTAACCAAAGAGAAAGGTTTTATCACTTTATGACACTCGAGCTTAATTTATCGAAATTGCTTTGTTTTTTTAAACATTTTCTAAAAGACTAACTAAGAAGATTAAATGAGATTAAAAAAATGTTAATTTTTATCAGTAAAAAATGTTCACTACGGAAAATACCACAATGGAAAAGATCCTTATGGCGTATATAGAAAATAATACGAAAGAAGAATAATTCTACTCTTTCGGTGATTCTATCTATCTAACTGACTACATTTCCTCTCACGAAGAGCCTTCGAATATCGTAATTCGACACCTTGATGGATCAAAGCCACGACAACGTCGTTAAAGGAAGAACCGGTCGTTCCCTCGTCGTTTCCGCCTTCCCTTCCTTTATTCCAGTTGGTGGTATTTCTCAGACCGTGTGATGTCAGCAGCCGCTAAAAAAAGCGTTCAAGAGGAGAATGTGGAGTAGTCTTACCTCTCCAGAGGCGACCGCCTCGCCCGGAATGAAGAGTTCCGGGTAAACGTTGTCCAGGTACCACTTGAACGACTTGCACCCCAGTTTCTTCCTAAGAGTCTTTCGCTCCGATACGTCGCCGTAGTTCCCCTACAAAAGTTGAGTGTGCAGTCGGATCATACTTACAACGAGATAAAGATGAAAAATATGGAAATCATGAAGATATCAAACTAAAAATAAAGCTTATAAAATAAAATAATGATTGAAAAAACATAAAAATAACAATTAAAATTAAAATAAAAATTAAAAAATGTATAAAATTAGTATAAAGATAATTAAAAAATAATTATCCATTAAAAATAAAATAGGATAAAGTAAAAATTTACAATTTATAGAATTTTCAGATCCCGCAAGATATTCGTTAAAAATTTTTCTCAGTTATATTTCAAATTAAATCACAGAACAAAAGAATCGATGGTACAAATAAGTCTCATCTCATTACAATAATAAGTATTTGTTCATATAATAACATCTTTAACCGTCTTTAGACGGTCTTGAGAACTTGTGTCTAACCCAATCGTTGATATTACTACTGCGAACGTTTACTTGTGCCTAAGGATAGAGATAAACAGAGAGCGATTTATCTCATTGTATTATGAAGCCATCTATGAGGATGACATCTTCGATAGATTCGATCATTACAAGGAACGACGTGCTTACGGAAGCGATTTATTCTCTACGCTTCGATTTATCTCGCCGATTGGATCTCGGCAGGAGAGCAGGGGCGGACAAGCATCAAGGATAAATGACAGATCGTTATAGAGGGGCGAAGAGGGGAGGGGACGAAAGAAACGTCCTTCAGCAGAGCGAGGACATGCGCGCGAGCCTTAAGGGCACTTGGCACGTTTATGGCCCCTTTTTTACGACGAGTCTTGGTCTACGATCCTCTCCATCATCGGCCACCTTTATCGTTATCCTTCATCCCAGCCAACCCATTCGGCCAATGTTTACGAGAAACTTGGATTAAAGAAACATACTGGTTTACCAACATGCCGTGGCAAGAAACGGAATCTACAACTCACGCGTGACCAAAGATAATTTATTATTAATTATTTATTCCGTAACGGAGAGATCGTGTGTTGAAACTCGACTCGATATACCTTCGACCATAGATTTTTCGTGATAATCGTTGCATCTCTACATTATCAGAATATTCTTCATCTCTATTTTCATTCAATTATATAAAATTCTCTTATTTTACTTGCCAACCCGAATACCCTGCGATAACGCGCTACTTTGATTGCTCCCCCGTTGCATTTTCACGAGGGGTCGTATACAGAAGGAAACTTATGCACGCGACGATGCACAAGTACTCACCTTGTCGTGACCTATCCTCTGATAGTAGTACTTGGCGTACTCATCCAGCCACACTTCGCTCAGCCTTATGCTGTTCCTCTTGAGCACGTTCACGCCGCTGCGCCACTTGTAAGGCGAACGTTTCCTGAAGATGTGACCCACGTGCGAGCACGGCACAATTTCCAGGGTGCCTGCGAGCGCGACGGGTTATTGGATTAACATTTTCGGCCGTATTACGTTTGTACGTTTCCCGGCTAATCCCGAGAATCGCGTGAATGCAAAGTATGAGCGGAGCACAAAAACAAACATGAAATATTTGTAGGAAAATATTGATGCAATTTTTTTTTAAATAGAGACCAATGGAAATATCATACATAAAATATATAAAAAGAAAACAATTCGCGTCGGGGACGAAATAAAAAAGATTATAAATTTTTCGTGTCACAGAAAGAGAACGCGCTGGTTTGAAGCATCAGTTTCCTAAATTGGGGAAACAAGACTTTTTTTCTTCGACGTTACTCATCGTGCTTACCTCCGCACATCCAGGTTTTAAATGATAATTCAAGATTCTCGCCGCCCCAGATGTCGAAACCGCTGTCGTACGTGCCGATCCGTTCGAAGAAGGCTCGATCTATCGAAAAAAGGCCGCCAGCCATCGTTGGCGACCAAACGGGTTCGGCCGGGTTTTTGTGCCTCTTTCTCTCCCTCTCTGGCACGGCGTGCCAATTGAACTTGTTAACAAATGTTGGAACATGTCAGAAATTCGCCCGCAAATAAGCTGTCGTGAGCTTTTTAATTATAAATTACTACGCTGATGTAATTTTATAAAATAAAAGCATAAAACCATTATAATGCTGTCAATCATATATTTTTCAGTTTTAATTAATTCGTTTATTTTTAATTGGCTCTTGTCAATGCGTTTTAACGAAATGTATGTGAAACATTTTCTATGTAATCGATTGCAATCTCATAAAGTATCGTCTAAATAAACATCAATTCCTCTCCGCGTGAATAATTACTTCGATGTCACGCTGTCGTGTACGGAAATCAATTGCATTCCGCCAAGACAGACGTATTCCCTACCGTTTTCCGATGCTCGCAAGGGAGCGGCGTGAAGATTTCGTTTACCTGGAGATTCCAATCGAATCCACCGACATTTACGCCGCCCGAGTCGCGCCAGTGGTATTCCAGGGTGGTGTCGTCTATAACATCGATCACCGGACAAACTACCGTCGTCGGATCGCGCGCGATCCGATCCAGAAGAGGCTCCAGCCAGCCCTCCGTACACTCGCAATGGCTATCCAGATACGTGAGTACCGGTGCTTTGGCTGCCGCAGCGCCTAACAAGCGCGCCCTGATAAGACCCTCTCGTTTATTTGCCCTGATAATCCTCACTTTTGGATAATTCATCATATAGTCCTCCAACTGTCGCTTGAGATGAGCTGCGAAATGGTTGATTTTTTGTCAGTCACCTTTTGTTATTTCGGCATCGAAGTAACAAAATATCGCGACGTGTAATATTATTAATATATAAATATCTAAAAAAAATGTATATAATATATCATTAACTTAAATATTTTTATACATAATTATTTATTCTGTATCGTATATTCTTTGCTATTATATATACAATTAGATAAATGCAGCATTTATCATCATTACATCATTCTGTCTCTACGTTAAAATATTTTACATACTTTTTATAGAAAATGTTTAATATTAGCGTTTAATATTAAACGGGTGCATAATTCATGGCATAATCTCGTAATATATGACGCAGCGTTATTGACGGAACTTGTCGTCTTTAATATCAGGATTTGCTCGAATATTAATCTCGCGCGACCTGCAGGTTTTGTCTCAATACCGTTGTTTGCTAGACCTCCGCTGATTTGGAATATAAGTTGGCCGCAGGATCTATGCCTCAGCGAAGGATAAATGCAACAATAAAGCCACGCGAATCTACCCGTTTCTCTAGGTTCCTCTAGCATCGATTACATCCTTAACGTCAGCTTACGGTTTATTTACGATGTCATTCGCAAGCTGTTGCGGCAACAACAATCACCCGTCGTAGATTCATTCCCTATTTACGATCAATTTAATCGTATGCTAGATAGAAACAACGATAATCTTGTATAATGGCATTTTCCCTACATGTACGTATATGTACACAGATTAAAATTTTATCGTCGACTTGAAAAAAAAGTAGCCATACAGCTCCTTATAGTTCTAATAAAGATTACGCATGCCTATAACCCTTAATCCGCCATTAAAGTATCCTAACGATCGAAAAAAGGAACGTAGTTTGCAAACTTTATATTTGATGACTTGTTTAGCAGGAAAATAATAGGTAACTTCATCAAATTGTAACGAGTATTAGAATTGCTAATAAATATTACTGTTGTATACTTGTAAGAAGTATTACTAATGCTCGATTAAAAGAAAATTTATCGCCACAGCATTTTATCACCTTCTTATCTCTTTATCTTTTTGTCTCATTTGAATACATATAAATTTTGATTTTAAAGAAGAATGATACGGATACCGTCACTGAAAGGCTTTAATGCAACTTGAGCGGATATTTCGAACGCAGCGCATTTGATATCTCGCGTTACTTCTGACAATCGTAGGCGAAATGTAGATTTACGGCATGTATCCGCCTATAGTTATACGGATCGCCGGGCAGCAATTAGCAGATATTCGTGATTTATTCTCCGTTAGGATGGCTTTATGAGGGACTGTGCCACTAATCCTAAGCCTCTGCCCTGTAAGCTCGGTTAACTATGGATAGTATAATGGGATTCCACGGATCAACGTGTTTCGTGCAAGCGCAATGATTACCGGACGAGACGCCGGCTTGATTTTATGCACCCTTTCGGTTCGGCTGCGCGTCTGATGAGCTTTAATACAAAATCGTCGTACTTTCGTTTCCATTTCGCTATCCCCAACTATTCCGTATTCCGTATCGATTCGCGAATAGAATTTCTTCGTGCCGAAGTAGGAAAAGTACCCGGGATCGCCGTACGGATCTCGATAGAAGTCATGAATTGAGAAAATGTATTTCCCAAAGTATGCCGAAGTGTATCGAACGTGGCGCGCTATATATACTCGTTAGTTTACACTCGAATGAGAAAGGATGGACCGTAAGAAATCAGACATCAGACATTTAATGCGCACGCATTCGGCGAGCGCGCGCGTATTCCGCGCGGGCGGATTCCACGCGCATTCCAAACCGAATTAATTTCTAATGAGTTCCCCGAACACACAGGCACGCATAAACCGGCAGCGGCCATTATTGCAGATTTCATTATGACTTTGCTGAGTGCACTATATGAGGCGTAGATAATGGAAATGCTCAAAGAGTACCAGTCTGTCGCCGTCGAGAGCGCTCATAATTAACTCTGTAATCCCCGTCGCCAATCCCCTATATAAAAGCTAATTACCGTGCGTGCGTTTTGCCGAGGTGGGCTAAAGTCCACATTGTAACATTCATTACAACTTTCTTGCGAGCTTTATTAATTATTGAGTTCATATTAATCCACTCTGCACGTACGTTTCAGCGGATGGAGAGATAACTTTTTTAAAATACACTAAAAAGAAAACTGATCACCGTGTGCGATATTGTGTAATATAACCCGTATCGCTGAAAAGAAATATACGGTGCATTTATAACGAGAAAATAATTATAGATATTAAGACCCTCGCGAATTATTTTAATTGCAATTTCATATTAAAAGCATGCGTAAATTCGTTCACTATTCACTATTTTAGAGGAAGAAGGAAATTATACATGTATGAGGCGCGTAGTGTCTCTTTCTGCGATAAAGCAATCAGTCGTCCATTAATAGCGCATACAAAGCT
Source organism: Tetramorium alpestre (assembly GCA_021460005.1). Classification (NCBI taxonomy): domain Eukaryota; kingdom Metazoa; phylum Arthropoda; class Insecta; order Hymenoptera; family Formicidae; genus Tetramorium; species Tetramorium alpestre. The sequence goes on from JAJVSH010000010.1 coordinate 1,848,540, forward strand.
GGCCAGGAGATCGCTGAAGCAAGTGATTATGTTTATAGGTTTAACTTCCGGCCGGGACGAGAGCTTATCTTGAGCTTTTAATAAAGATTGCAGCAACTACCCTGGGCTCTTTTTCCAAACCCAGCTTAATCTCGGACACCCTTTCTCTCAGGATTTTTATGTTCATCCCGCTGTATTATGCGGTAGGATTCCACACGATTACCTATTGCCCTTTCCACCCGATGATGCAACAATTAAACCGAAAAGTAATACGATATTTTCAGTTTGGGAATGTTGTCGCAAAAATTCATCTATTTCGAAGTTGACATTTTATGTGTATCGACGGTGCGTACTCTTTAAATATGACTGACATATGTAAATAGTTTATATAAGTAGAGGTCATTTTTTTTCGCCAACAGTGATTTCACAACAGTTTTACTAGTTTCGTAATTTAGATTTCAATTTAGTGGCCGTTGTATGAACGTCAGTTTATTCAAAAACATGCACGTTGGAGCTATAATTGCCTTTTTGAATCCAAACAATGCGTACGGGCGTACATATTTGTTTCGCCCGCATTTGCGAAATTGCGTGTTTGATATATTCCTATCAACTTCACGTATGTGCCTTTAGGCGAGAAACCGTCAGACAAACAAGAATAATCACAAACGCAGTTTTTCAAGTTAATAAAGATATCAAAACTGTGGAATAAATGACGAATATTTTTTCGATAAAAAATGTGTGTGTGTGTGTGTATAAATTCCAAAAAATATTCATCGTTTATTTCGCAGTTCTTACGATTCTTCGCCAAATAGTATCATCAAAAAGTATAGTTTCAAGTACTTTTTCTTTTTTAAAAATTCCTCTTTCAAGAAGAAAAGTTCAACAACCCAAAAATTTCTAAAAATCTGAAAAATTATAGATAGAAAAATAAAATAGAAATAAAGTAAATATGAAGATCTAACACACATAGACATTTTTGTTTCGGATGAGATAAAAGGTTTGAAGAATAAAAACATCTCAATAATAAAAAAAAAAATCTGACTTTCCATATTTCCGTTAATATATCGGAAACTGCAAGAGATATTGAAAAATCAGATTTTCTTTGAAAGAATAATTTCATCCTTAGATTAGATTATCGAAAAGAAAATTGCTGTGTAATTAAATTTATATGTACTTTATTTCTACCAAATTTCGCATTTTTCGGAATGTCGTTCTTGGTATATTCCCATATTTGTAATTTTCGACATGACACAATGGCGCGATTTCAGGAAATGAGAACAAGTGAGGACATTAAACTTATAGAGAGCCGAGCAGAGTTTGTATGAACCTCTCGTAATTTTCAGAGTGTCTGTAAAGCAGGCTGAGAGTTTCTCTTCTATTCACGTCGCGGCGGCACAGTAGAGAGATGGATCGCAATTAATCGATCTATCGCGAAACTACGAAACACTGTCGCGATAACGAATCACCGTGCTGAATGGAGACGCGGTTGCACGAGCAAGTACGCGAATATAATGGCTCGCGGTTTCCGTTCGCGTTCTGTGCTTACTAGTTCCCCTCTCGGCGTTCTATCGAGGATTTTTCATCGCACGGCGATGAGAGCTGCACGAGGATTTATGACGCTACGGAAACGATATGCTATTCTGCTTCGATCGCGCATAGAAGATATTTCGTTTTGAATCCAAAGTACGTGTGCGGTTCGAGCGATAACGCGAGAGTAACTCGTTTACTTTTCGTTTTTATACGAAAGAAATACTTTAAATGTATTATATGCGCTATGCGTTAGAGATGCAATTTACGTATCGATTTTCCCTGATAAATGTATATTATTTCGCGCAATTTTACGATATCGAAAAGAGTTAAAATTTGTTTTAAACCACGCATAAATATAATAAAGTCTATGCGTGTTATTATAAAATTCAACAATTTTAAGGAAAATAATAATGGCAATTAATTTTTTTATCAATTTTCTCGTATTGTTACCAATAGAAAAAGAACTTACGCATGTCGGAGAAATCGTCGACCAGAATAATTTCTTGTATGAGATGCTCCGGCGATCTATCCAGCACGGAATGCACTGTACGCAACAATACGGACCACGCTTCATTGTGGAAGCAAATAATCACCGCTGTAGGCGGAAGGTCCTTCAAGTATCTGCCAGATTCCTTGCACCTATAACACAAAGACATTCAAACGGTTAAATAAACTTACCAACCTGCAGATGAAAAAGCTGCTAAAAATATAAATCTTTCTCGAATGTTATCAACGAGATAAAATCAAAATATGTTTCATGATAAATGTAGATCTCGTTCACATTTCGCTAATGATGTTAACTTCGATAGCGGTCTGCGCGATTGTTAGCAGAACGAGGACGTGCACCGTGGATCAGTAGTGCGGCCAAATCGAATTCTTGATCTGCAGACCGCAACAGGGATGATTACGCGAAACCGATAATATGTACGAGAAGATATGTCAGGAAAATACGGTAATACGATTAAGGCGGGGAATGTTCGCAAACTAAACGCCCACGAGGTGTACGCTCGCCCGTAGCTCGCCGCAAAATGAATTCCAGGGATGCAGGGATTGCGACTTCCGGACCTAGTTAATGCACGAACACACAGCTGGCCGCCGCCGACACACGCCGCAGTTTATGGATACAGCAAACAAAATGTGTGTGCTTTCTTCATTTCTTCGCGAGAGCGCGCGCGTTTCTATTAACGTATTCTCATTAAATTCTATACGCCCGTCGTATTCATCCAATATTTACTCTGTTGCCCTCCATTCGCGATTTCATAATCTCGTAGTGCATTCAACGCATTTGAATACATTTCGATTCGCAATGGATGTCTTCGTAATTAGCTTTATTATAAATACGGCACGCTTCCACCCATGAGATAATTATCATATATTAATTCAAAGTATTCGTTTGTAATTAGCGCATTATACTGCAGCCGAGAATAAGTACATTGTACACGTTACGATCGCACGCGTTGTGTGCTAATGATGCGATTACGAGAAGTACCATTCAATAACGGCCATTACTATGATTACCATCTGTGAATAATTTCAATTAACAGCTGCCAGAGCACACGCACCACTCACGAAATGTATGTATGTACTGTTTGCCAAATTTCCGATTTATCCTTCCTGATGTACCGAAGCGAATATCTACTCATGAATGAGATCCATTCATAATCAGCTTCTATATCAGATTGGAGGCGTTTGTATCGGATGAAATAAAAAATTTTTAATCTGTATACATACGTGCATACTTTATCATTGGCAAAAACAGCGCGGACTATACAAACGTAACAGACATGAGTTAACATGAGGAAAGGTTAAAGAAATGAAATAGTAGCTAACATAGTTAAACGACAGAATTGACGAACAATGATAAACTAAATAGGAAAGAAAAGAAACTTCTTGAAAACAGTAGTCAATCTCATCATCTTGCAGACCGGAATATAAACGTGGATATACGAGAAGAAGATTATCGAGATGTATTTTGTAGCTCCACTATAGAAATTGCAAGATAAAATAATATCATTGATTGAATGTCGATAATATAATATACAGCGGCAACGTACGGAATAATACAGAATAAGTATTTTACGTTTCCATTGCTGTGTAGTTTCACATTTATCCGAAATAAACGCTTAACAAATATAAAGAATAGACATTGTCATATTAAATTCTACGTAAATTATTGCGGGCATTTATACATAATGCGTTTTTATCAACGCACGTAATAAATTTCAGCTACGTTAAACAACGTAAATTGTGAATTGTAATATGTACCACATGATATGAAACTAAAATTTTCTACATGCTTTGGTAGAAAGAGAAGCGTATTACAATACTATAATAAAATGGTAAAGAAAGTCTTCTCTCATAACAAGAGAGAGGTTTAATTTTTCAAATGTCTCAAATGACTGCTATAGCTGATCATAAATTCGTAAAGATAACTAAAATTAATAACATTAAGATGGTTATTAAAAATTAATGAAGCTTCGGAATATGTAATCTATTTTTAAAGGTTTTAAAAGAAAATATTTTATAATTCATTGATTTGCAGAATGTTCAAATTCTCGTGATAGCAAAATGTAATATAATATTAATTGAAAAGAGTTTGTTTCGTTTATTCTTGTCACGTATATATCCTCCAAAATAACATTTTATCAGTGCAAAACGCACGCTTCCTATGTTATCGTTGATTGTGTATCTGATGCACCTTAACCATACATCAGATAAGCTTTTGACTAGAAAAGCAAAAGAGGCTCGCGAACCCTCGAGCTAAATCAATGCTATTTGCATTTGCATTTCTCTCATTCCGCATTAGTTTGTGTACTCAATTTTAGCAGTAAAGCCGGCGAAATTCTCATTTTCAAATGCGAAGCACTTGCGTTTTTAATTTCCAACATTGTCGGTGATAAATCTCGCAGTAATAACGGCTTTCACAGAGAAAATTCTGGTCGCGGTTTGTCATTATTATCACACATAATTCTTACAGCAATAACAGGTTTCTTAATCTCCTTTTCTATAAATCATTTTTAACTCATATTATGAGCGGCGGTACTCATTACTTTATACCATTAATAATGTAATATCATTACATTAATACAATTTATATAAAAAAATATAATGATATATTAACTGGTCGCACGTGATAGATCAATGCAAGATTTTTCCGGCTTGTTAAAAAAAAATCTCTAATTAATTCTCGTGTATGAATTATTAATTCGTGCATGCTATATTTTCGTTTAAATAAATCTAAAATTGCAATCTTCCGTTTAACCATTAAATATTATATCAACAATTCAATTTGTATAGCAGAATAAATCATTCTATTAGCTGGATGTATGTGTGTGTGTGTGTGTGTGTGTGTGTGTGTGTGTGTATGTGTGGGGGAATCTGGCTATCAACGCGTATTTATGCTGTTCGCGCAGTTTGAAAGTAAATCATAGCAATATCGTCACAGTCATATTAATATCGCGAGAACGCGCGGCCACGAATATAAATCGCGCGCGCGCGGCGCGGCTCGAACAAAGTGGGAAATCGCTTAAGCCAGTAAACGCATCGATCGTTTCCAGTCGATTGACGTTCAACAGCGATATCCTCTTTCCCGTCGACAAAAGAGACTCCATTGTTGGACGCTCGGGATGGGTACCTCGAAATCAGCCACGGATATCGAATGAGAAGCGGCTCCTTCGCGCGTTCAGCACATTCGGCGATCACCCTTACCATCCCCTCACCCTGTCATCCCAATCGGCTAAACCCCGCGAGGCGTTGCACTCGATCAAACGCGTCACGTTTCATGCTGCATCCCGCCCGGCCCGCATCCCGGATGCGTGGAATTCTATTTGCAAGTCTCTTCGCCGTAGGCATCCCGCCTGCGGGGATCTTGACTTGTCTTCCTTCGTGGAAATTGAAGAAATAGGCGTGCGCGAAGTGAGTGAAAGTCAAATACCGTAGAAGTGAGTGCACGAGCACCGCGGGGGCTTCGGGGGAAACGACGTTGCGCGTTGCGAGAAGAGAATCAATTTCTCGCGCCCAAATTCCTCCTTTGTTGGCGGCGAGGCTTTCATTTCCGATAAGTCCGTAATGAGAACATTCTCAGCGATCGCGTGACAAGCAAGAGTCGATATTTCGTTGAATTAAAATTCAAATATGATAAATTATTGTAATTTTTTCGTTAAATCACTATTAAAAGTTAATAAACCTTGGGAAAATATAATCCGTTTCTCTCAAAGTTTCAAACGAAAGCGTCTTATAATGGAATTTATTGATTTGCAGTGTATCCAAGTTTTCATCTCATCCCCTTTGCCCGATACCGCAATAAAATGCGAGGAAAACGTCTTAAAACTCGCAAGGCTATCAGAAAATGCAGAATGAGATGTACAATCTAATTTAGTTTCCCGGCGTAATTATATCTTTAAGGAAAAACTTTTGCGAGAGAGGGTAGCATTGCAAAATATCTGTTTCAGCGTTTCGCAGAAAGATAAATGAAAGTTTCGTGAAGCTAATTGCGGCTTTTACGAGCACCTTTCTTGTGCCTCTCAAGAATCGTTTGTCTACGGATCTCCAGATTATGTTACAACATCCGACGTCGACATTCCTTACAAACGTTTTCACATTTTTCTTGTCTTCTCAATTCTGCTCACACACTTGTTATTCCAATAATTCCAATCCAATATCCAGCAATTGATTAATCCATTAACGTAAACAACTAATAACAGCGAAATGATTAAAGAATTAATGGCGCTCTGTACGTCGCGACAATGTGATACCTCTGTGGCGTTAGAATAGTAATTCGAACCTCAGAAATCGTAAAGCGGAAAAAGTAGATGCTTCGCGATATCCCGTGTAAGTTACGCTACATTTGGCATCCTTGGAGAATGGCTTCGAACCTAAGGGAATCTAGATATCCGGGGATTCTCGTCATAACCGATGGATAAGGGCGCTTTTCTTGTACGAGATTATAGGACCATCCTGGGAAAATAGATCCACATTTTGAAGAAAAACGGCGCAGATAGTTCGAAATAGCCTGAACGGCGCGATAAAAATGCACGAGCCACGTAAACTCGAATCTCGAATGACTTTTTGTCGTCAGGAATGTCGCGCAAAGAGTTTTTTTCGAAAACACCTGCACATCTTCTCATACACGTAATAACAAAAGTAATAACATAAAGTATGTAAAACAAATGCAATATAATCTTTTTTTATTAACCGACAGTTGTTCAGCTAATGAGTCGTTTTTTCAAGGCGAAAAACTCAACACAGAGGGAGACGCGCAGTGTAATTTTCGGAATATAGTTTCCCGTGTTCCCGTTTGTTGTTTCGCATCGCGAGTAATCTGGCTCGGCGGAAAAAATACAGGTGCGGTTTCAATTAGCCCTACGCGACGAGAATATCGCAACTCGCAGACTCGCGTCCGGCCCGCGGGGCGTCGTAAAGATCCATAATGGCCCGGCGCGGCGGGGCGCGGACTTTCGGCCGTGGGAGTAAACGAGGATATCCATGATGAAGTGTTTTCTCACCTTGCCTCGTGTGCCGCGGGATGTTACGTGTACATGCACGTGGCACGTGCACGCGCGGGGAACCGCCGCCGCTAAGTTACGAGAGCTTTCTCATGCTGGCGTGAGCGGAATGTATTATAGCTGTATACACGTTCCGAACGTGGCAGTTAACCCGCGAATTATTGTCTCGTTTATATCGTCGTATTTAATTTTGTGGGATTTCCGTGAATCTGCACGAGCGCGGCTCGCGCAAACACATAACGTTTGCGTCAAAGCTCCATTCGCTGGTGTCGGAATAAAAGAGAGAGAAACGAGCGAACGTTCTAACGCGTAAGTTTTATTTTCTTATGTCTCTCAGTTTATTACTCAATAATCGAATTTATCTGTGCCATCGATTCCACTTCCGTTTTCAAAACGTTAAGTTAATAGCGACTTGTAGCCAATAAGTGCCAATATCGCGAATTCCCAATGAGTCTTTCATACAAGCGCAAATCTTCTGTACAAAATCCTTTTCCACAGCTCCCATATATATTAATCTTCATATACCGAGATAAACGTGATAAAAATATATAAAAAGTGTACGCGAGTCTCGTTTGTTTAACGCGGATAAAACGAAGCGTAGAGAGCGAAAGAGGCAGAAACGAATCGAAATTTGTGAGAGGAAAAACGTTCGTTAAATCATGATCGCACGCGCGATCGTTTAAGGGCAAAGATTCTCCCGACACGCGAGATGCGCATGAATCAAAGCAATCGCGCGGCATTTTATTCATCGACTACTTCACGAGGGAACTGATTGAAATTCAATCTTAACGAGACACGCTTGACGACGCTTTGACAGCGTCACGGCGAGCGAAAACGAATGGCTCTGCCGAAATGCAGTATGTGCACTTGCCGGCAACGACTGTCGGGAGACCGCGCAGGAAGTTTCTACGGAAAGCGCAAAATACGCCAGCATGGAGATTCCATATATGCGCGTGTCATAAAATCCCAAGTGAGCTTGGCTGCGCGACGACAGCTTTGTATCCCGATATGGCGACGTCGAGATGCCCGCCCTAGTGGGATGCGAGAGGAAGAACAGAGCGTTCTTGATACGTGATGGTTTCCAGAATTCTCGGCTTCCGTATTCATATCGGATTTTAGCGCTAAACGTAACGTGCTTGAGTCCCACGAGTGATAAGTCTTGCGAAGACAAACGTACAAAGAAAGGCACGCAAGAAATAGCATACGTCTAATAAATCACTTCTTCGAGATATATAATTTAATAGAAATTGTCATTTCATACTCTTTTATTCTCAAGTAACTTCCGACAAGACTATCGACCACAAAATTGAAAGAAATATCATTTCGATGAAAAATAGACAGAAAAATTCAAGACACGCTTTAAATGCACTAAAATGAAAAAAAATTCTAATTAAAAACGAACGAATCAGAAAATCTTGTAGGCATGATTAAATATTCTTGTTATTATAATAGCATAAGAGAAATTCTGGTTATTATAATAGGACTCAATAATTTATAATTTGTGTAATAACCAGAATATTTGATCACGCTTACCAAATTCGTCCATTTTTAACCATTTTTTTCAGTGTGACTTTTTTCAGTATTACTCCCTAATATTTCAAAAACTGGTCAAGAATTTAATTCATGATTGCCCAGATAATGTCTGCATAAAATAAAATATTCGTCTTGTACATAAAAACAAAATTCTTCTCCTGCTTTGTGTTCTACCATTTATATCTATTAAAATTTTTGCATCTTATATAATTTACACAAATTTGTCCGAAGTACGTATCTCTTATATAATTGCGGAAGAAAATCCGCACGGAGACAGAAGGAAAATTGCGTCAGAACGAGGAATGTTTCATTGCGAGTAATTAAACACTTTACGCGAGCGTTCAACATTACCTAGAATATTCTTTCTAAACGTCTCAATGGAGTGACGTGAAATTTTAATTCGACAATGTTGCGCGCGACTTTACGAGCGTCTCCGCTCGCGCAGTTCCGCGTACACACCTCGTAAAATTTCACATACAACAGTTGACAGCATTAACATGACAGCTTTGTGTCTCGAGGCAGGCAGTGAGATAGTCTAGGAGACATAAGGCGAGACGCCTACCATTTCGGTTCCGTGGATGCTCCTCTTCCTTCTCACGCCGGTAACTCGCATATTACAGTTGCGCGATCGTATACCCCTCTTCGGATTTATGTTACTGTGGGATTTCCGTCGCAGAAGGAAAATTCTGTATATACAGTCCAATCCCGGGGTTTTTCAGTTTATTACAGCCGTTCTCCGTTCTGTACTATATAATTTTACGTATACCGATAGCGGAGTTTACGCAGTTGTTTCCACTCGCAGCTTCCGACCCGTAATGTCGGCCACTACCACGGAAAATACATTTGGTCAACTGTAAGTAATTAGTGGCTTGACAAATGCTCCGGCCTCGTTTAAAATGCGTTCTATTTAGCTTGACAGTAAGTTACAATAACAATGTGCACACAAAATTTCATTACGTTAAATTAAATTTAATGTAATTCTCAGGCATTATTTTATTTTCCCGTTATACGGACGAAAATATTTATCGGAGGAATAATATGAGCTCTGCATGTGAGTTTAGAATAAATCACGGCAGCCATTGGTTGCCGGCTAGTGCGCACCCATTAACCGGCCTTTTATAATTGTTAATAACAGCCAAGCGCAGAGCACTTTGCCCGTTGGCAAATTACATTTATATATTTCTCTTTATTAATTGAATAAATAATTTCAAATGACAAAAATGGAAATGCATGTGTATGCGAATACAAATAAAATTAAATGTGACAATGTGTATTAACGTGCATTATCCGGAACAAAAGGCAAAAGGCAAAAGATGTTGATTAGTTTTCGACACTTTCGTATTAATCATCTCCTCTCGATCACTCAAATTATTTTAATAGATATTCCGAGAACAATGTGATTATGACAATTAATTACGGCAATTATCGCGAAAAGCTCGTTCGGGGGAGAGAGTGTGCAACGGGCAAGTGAAAAAATGACCCTGCGAACAACTAATTTAACGCTGCTGTCATCCGAATTTTTGCGTCGCCTCGCGAACGCGATGGCGAGCTCCGCCGCATCGTCGGACGCGATCGCGACCTGAAAGCCTCGGAAGGGGGATGATGGATAGTGTTTACCTGTAATGAGTAAACATCCTCGCCCGCTGCCGTCGTTCGTGGCGAGCTTGAGGGAGTGAGAACGGTTCGTGCCGACGCGACTGGCTCGCTAACAAGCGTCCTCGTTTGCATCCTATTTCTATACCTTTCGCAAAATCTCCCAGCACGCGCGTTACCGTCAGCACCGCCGGCGGAGTTAGCAGTCATTGAATTCGCGTTCGTGGAGGTGCATCGGCGAGGAATATGCGACCCCCCTCCCCCCCATACGTTTGTACGCGCGCACGGGCGGAAGGAAAACACACATAGGTGCAGTATAGTAACAACGCGCAGCAGCGAATTGACGTTGAATAAGCAATGCGGTGCTCGCGCTTTGCCAGATATACGCTCGCGATCTATGATTAACCAAGATTATTTACATAAAACAGTTGCACAACGCGCCGTTCAGTTCTCAGAAGCTGTTGTAATAATATACTATTTTAGAGGAAGGATCGTATTTAAATGGAGGAGTTCTACGAATAGACAAATAAATATCTGACAAATAAATATCTGAATAGATCTGACAAATAAATATCTGAAATATTAAACGATTTGTATTTCTTTTAATGCCACTCCATCCGCCTTACATATTTTAGACTCGAGTGAAAATACAAAATAAGAAAATAAAGCAACAGATTCGATACTTATCTATTCATATTATGTTTTGTCACACCTGTTTTCCGCGCCGTAGCGTATTAACCGGCGGCTCTAAGCGACGCCTATGCGCATAAAGGCTTATTTCACGCATTTGTGTACACAACCGGCGGAGTAGGTTTACGTCGGGGATTATCTGCGAGCTTAACTACTGCTGTTTTCAGAGACAATAGAGGGAGAGATGCGGCCGGAGCGTGGCGGGCTTTATGAGCCTGATGCATCAGTAATGCCGGTCGAAATTCGGCTGCTGATATTCCCATCTCCAGGCGGTATATGGTAATTATCGTATTGTGCAAATAATGCCGCCGTTATGTATTCAAATTGAAACATCGTCCGAATGTAATTAAAGCGGACCGCTGCCGAGGAACGAGCGAGGCTGAGTTCCGCATAGCGCCGTTACAGGTGCGCATAAAGGGATGGACAACGGTTCCGTGCATACACATCTCTCTCTCTCTCTCTCTCTCTTTCATCACGTCACATTACACTCGCAATTATTAACAGACATTTCGGTAATTGCAGCTTCGATAAAACGTTCCGCGCCTGAGACAAGATCTGTTTCGTAATATTATTTACAATTGGCAATTTATTTATGCCTCATCATGCATCTGCATGATTAATTGTTGATTCACATGACCCGACCGCATTATGCCCCTCGGCACAATACGCCACGCAGAGTGCAATATTAATATTATTTAGTTTCCCGCTTACGGCGTTCGCGCTAATTCGAACGCGCGTTAAAGCTTATTATTACGTAACCATGCTTCAAATTTATAAAATTTGCAATAAATATTGTCCTTAATTTATATATTACTATTATTTTAATGTGAAATTTGATTATTGCTTTCAAAAGGCATGCAGAATAAAGTACAATATTATTCTACAAAAAGTTTACGCGACTTAATTTAATAACGATTCGTCACCATCTAATTAGCGCATGCCTTTAATTAATAACGAGGAATGGCCAGAGGCGTTGTATTCAACGAGTTATTGCTCGCAGTACGGTGCATGCCAATTGTATACGTTACGTGATCAATTTCGAGATCTCACGGTCTTTCAAAGAGAAAGAGAGAGAGAGGGATGGAGAGGAAGGGGGAGAAGAGAGCTCTCGTTATCCGTTGTCCGAAACTGTCACCGGTCTGGACAAGCTCACATAATTATCGGCATCTCCAGACAATGGCGCTCGTTAGCTGCTGTGGAACTATTGCTCAAGACAGGTCCTCGTTCGTCGAAGGTACTACTAGCCGCCGGGAAAACCAGTATTATTTCCTTGCTGGACGCTGTCCAAGTTTCTGGTTGTATAGTGGGCGAGCATCTTCTCGCTTGCCTATTTTTCCAGCTCTCTTGTTTTTACTTAATTTCTTCTCTATCCGAAAGATAACATCGTGATAGTTACGTAAAACACTTGATAAAACATTCCTTAATGTTACGTTAAAATTATAATTTATTAAATGTATCAAAATCTCTCCTTATAAATTCCGATTAATTAAGAGAGAAGCAAAATGTATCCTATGAAGATCTTTCTCCTTTCAATTATGCTTTTTGACGTGGAATTTGACTTTCCCAAATTGTCGAGACCTCCTATAAAAATTGAGCTCAAGAGATGTTTCATGAGATATCACGTGCAGTACTCATAAAATCTGGATTCTCCTCAAAGGAATTTTCTCCGCGCAACGTACACGTAAGTAACGCATATTTAAGTGGAGATGCTCAAAATTTCTTTTTACACGCAGCTACATTGCAAAACTTGTACCGCAGTATTTAAATCCACCTGATGAGTCCTCGGTGTGAGTCGAGATGTGTCTCCTCGTTGGGAATCCAACGCATTGTTTCGGCGGCGAAAATAAAATAATATATAACGGAAGGCGGAAGAGTAACATTGCGAGGCCCAAGATTTAAGTGCGAGGATTTGTAACGCGGGAGAAAAAGCTCCCCCGAATGCCGGCGTACACGCCGTCCGTTACTACTGTGAGCCGACGCCGCTGCCGCCGCCGTTTCGCATCCATCTCGCTCTCAGCCGCAATATAGCCGCGAATTAATTGGTCTTGCCCCATGATTAGTAGGTCCCACGGAATTACCGCGATGCCCCGCTGTGATTAATATCCTGGTGTTGCCAACTTTCGCGCGCGGAAGATTAATAACGGCGAAAACAGGAAAGGAAGAGGGATTCGAGCGGAACCGACGCGGACGGGCGCAAGGGGGGGGCCCTCTCTCATACGGAGAGTTTTAATACAGCGGCGACGGTTTGTCACCGCAGAATTTCGCCGTCCGAATCCCCCGTATTTTCCTTGCCTCTCTATTGCATTCGCAGCCGGTATCCGCCTGTGCCCTGTCACGCGCACGTGTATAATCCTTTTTCAAAAAGTTCCGGCCGCGCTTCAAGTGGAACCAGCGATGTATTTCGATCAGACCGCGATGTTTATGCGCGATCGAGAAATCGCGCCGACATTGTAACATTCGGCAAAAAATGACCGTATATACGCAGAATCATAAAAAAGATATGCATCAAAGAACGAACTTTGACATTACCTTGGCGTGAAATTACACGGCGTAATCGCGCCGACTTGTTCGTTAAATATAGAAAATCTACGCTGAATGCGAATGTAATGTGAAGCGGTGAAAGAGGAAAAAAATTAAGGTCACATAAAATGCTATTACGACCTCTTGGAAATTATCACGCTTTGTGACACTTTCAAGAAATGTTAAATATCCTTAAAGTTAAATGTAATCAAGTGATGTCTATTGGAAAGGTAAAGCTAAGCTAAACGGTTTTCTGGATATAAATTAAAGTCCGTTTGATTTTCACGAGAGAAAGTGCGAATGGCAGAACTTTCGCACGCTTCACGAACTTTCACGGATCTACGAACATTTATGCATTGATAAACTTAAGACCGTGATATTACATAAAATTTAAAAAAATATATTACCAAATTTTGAACTTTGCCCGAGTTTCATTTTGACATTTCAGTTTGACATTTTTACGAAAAATAAAAATTATTCTACAAAATAATGTAATTTAATTAACACAGTAATTTAACAATGGCAGCAATGTATTAATATATTATGCTTTTCTTACGCAACCCTTAGCTTCTTTCCCTTTAAAGTTTGATGAATGTCGGAAAAAGCTCATTTTAAAGGTTGAAGCAGGTTGAAGCACACAGTATCGATTCCCGATTGAATTTAAATATCCTTCGCTCATACTTTATAATCGCAAAATTATCGGATATTAATTTAAATATGCAAATGACTTAACATTTTCTAGTCCTCTTATTTAAAAGTAACTATATCAATAAATTATCTCTCAGTCAAATTGTGTAATACATCTATAAAAACTTTAAAATCAACTTCTTGTAATTGATTCCGATTTTTGTCTTCAATACTCTAACAAATGTTATACGTACAGTATTGTATAAACCTGTCAATAGCATTTCATCTTTCTATGTAGCTCTCTACATATCACTGCCTAAAAAAAAAAAAATCGAAAAAACATCGTTAATCATTTTACCTGTTAAACAACGTGCGTTGCCACGGTATTCCAGTGGCTTTCGGATCGCCAACGGCGCGAAATTTACATTAAAATGTCCTTTAAAATTGAAGCTGCGAACGAGTTCCAAATTCACGTCGCCCAACTCACGTTTTGCCCAAACACGCAGATGAATGAATCCGCATCGCGGAGGTCGACGCAGCCGGTGTTCAGACACACGTAAATTATTTCGCGTCGTTAACATAGCCGGCTCTCCCCAATGACGTTTCGTAGAAGTGCGGTCAACGGTGCAAGCGGTAGCGTTTAATTAACGTATGCATTATATCGTTGGAGAACGTAGCGACCGGCGCGCGGTATCTGCAGACTGGAAACATAGCATTAATCATAAATGTGGGGAGATTCCGATGCGTATCCCGACACGCATCACACAGCACCGGACTAACTCCGCAACGTGCGAAATTCATTCGCGTACTTAAATATGTATACGATTGGGTTAATGCGGATTCCAACAGAAGTTTATAAATTGCATCGCAACGGGACCGCGATACGATGTATGATATATCGCCAATAATACATATATGCATAATTCATGTTTGTATTGCTAATAAAGCTCTCATCAGAGCGTATTATTGCCGCCAATTTGTATAAATAAATAACTATACACAAACACACACACATATGTATACATGTATAATAGTCAAAATGAAGAATTTTCTAACAGAACACGTCATTTTGACACATATTATTTTTATAACTTTTGAGTGCACTGTATCACGAAAACGATACATTTAATGTAATGCTACACTGAAAAAAAATTCTGGTTAAAAACGAACGAATCAGAAAAGCTTATAGGATTAATCAAAGCTTCTGGTTTTTATAATGGAATTCAATATTTTATAATTTATAATAACCAGAATAATTGATCAATCCTATACAAGATTTTTCTAATTCGTTCGTTTTTAATCAAAATTTCTTGTCAGTGTAGTGACATTTGTATCTTATAATACTTCTAAGGAAATATGAATCTTCTTTTCTTTAGTACGCGATCCATGTTTCGAAAATAATCAGACAAATGTCGCTAAATCAATGTCGGTACATTAATTAATTCCTCGACAGTGAGAAAAATAAATAACGTCAGCAACATCCGACGGTGGTAATCAATACTGGCGTTTCCAAGTATTGTACCGCGCAATCTGTTGCAGCAGGTCGACAGTTGAAATAAAAAAAATACGTAAAATTAATTAAAGACAAGCTATGCTTACAGTGTGCTCATTTTACAATCCAGATGATAGCAAATATCAACGTCAGAAGATTTCAGAATTTACTGCTGTACAATAAATTGGGGCATCGAATTAACAAAATATTAAGACTGATATAGAATTTTATATTATGTATATATTGCACATGTGAAAGAATTTCGTAAATGTTAAGACTCGCAAGACAAAAATTCCAATAGTACCATTCTTATAAGAAGAAGTATTATTATGTTACTATTTTATCATATGCATATATTACAATTTGCAAAATTCCAATAATTATTCACCGATAAAATTTTATATCTGCATCAACTTTTATTATCTTCGATAACCTATTTTCTATTTTCTGTAATCACTTTATCAGTCTTATCTTGATTTGCTCGAAAATTGTACATACATAATTAAGCTTTAAAAGATATCTTCCATCAAAATATCATTAAATGTTCTCAAGTTCAAAATAGGAAACAACAAATTAAGAATATTAATTTCCACCAGGTATACTTGCATTACATATTCGCTTTCACACACACACATACATCAGCCTATTCGAACGACGAGAGATCAATTGGCTTAATGCTAAGCGTCAATGTATCACTGTCTCCAGAGGAAACCTGTTAATTACCGACGACGGCTCGTTAATAGCATACCCCATTTCTATTCGATATCCAGAAACGTCGATAAGGTATGCCTTTCGTGTGTATATGTATGCGTGCGTACGTGTACGAGAACGTGCCCAAAGCAATTTCCAGTACGATAAAAGCGCAACGCCAAGAAAACGCGGTCAACGACCGCGGTATTTTCCGCTGCATCTGCTTCGACATTTCCGATAGCGATAGCTGGGGTATTGTTCGGTCAAATTTCTTTTCAGCTTCCCAGTTCGTATGTTCTCATTTGCGAGCGACATTAGTTATTGCTAATATTGTTTTGTTGCTAATTTCGTTTAGTATATAATTCTGATGTAATATAAGTCGCGTATATCGAGAAACGAGGAAGCTTCGTGGAAGAGATCGATAAGAAGGGAAAGAGACATTAGTTCTAAAGTTCAGCTATCTCTCTCCGTTTAGTCCCCCGGGGAAGACTGGAAGATCAAAAGATTACAATATATCGATATCATCGTGGGGAGAGACAGGAGATACAGACTCAAAGGCACGGTCGTAGACACGTAATAAGACTCGTGACGATCCCGAGCCGAAGTGAAACTTACTTCGGGATTCTCCTCGAAGAGGACTCGTGTTCTCCGTGCAGCTTGATAGCAGCGACCTTCGGGCGAAGAATCGGTCAGAGAATACACGCTGCTGAGTTTTGTTCTACCGTGAAACTTTTTATACCGCAAATACGTGTTCTGCTTCGCAATACGGAAATTTGAGAAATCCGATTTCGTGATATTTCTATTGTACCGTAGATTGGCTCGCTGCACACCGCAAGTCCACGCAATCTAGAGATCACATTTCTATTCGATTTTTGACAAATCCGGTACTTGCGTGGCATATCCGAGCAATACGTTCGCGCACGAAGCTTGCAAGACCGATTTTGCTGAGTCTAGCCGATAGCACCGGCGGATTTGTGAAAATAGGAAACGACTCTCTGTCTTGCCATTCTCTTCAGACACTTGTTATCCATTCGTACGTTCCAGAATGTTAGCTTGTACGCTTACACGGATTTAGTAAGCAATTATAATTATAAAGATCCTCTTGCATGCTTGCAATGTAAATATAATGCTTTTATTAATAAGTAAATGAAACGCAAAATCCAGATACATGTATTCAGTAATGTAATTTAAAATAAACGCGAGTGTGTACAGACGAAAGCATAGGTAAAAGTATACAAATAAATATAATCATTTGATCATTTGTGCTCATGGTACTGTATAAATAATTTAATGATAAACGTTGTTATATTATCATAGCAATAGGTTTAAAAATATAATTATTTCTCAGAAAATAAAATTTAGAAAAATATCAAAAACATTGCACTTAAAAAGAATACTTTATATAAAAAATATATGTATATATAAATCACAAATAATATTAATGAATTAAATAGAAGCTTTATGTTATGCTTAATAATTTAAGCCGCATTTCCAACTTACACTTAAAGAAATTTCCGGTTTGCGGATCAATGCTTGCACAAGCGTAATTACGTTATTAATTCAAGCGGAACACAGGAAGGAATAAAGGGTAGAGAGGGAATTACGAACACTAAATCCGGACCAACAAACTGCGCGATCCCTTCGGTATCGACTTACCGCCTCTGTTTTCAATCTCTCTCGGCAGCCACCCACTACCGCGTAAACATGTGCGAAACTATTTCGGTAAAGACAAGCGTACATCCATGCGCTGCACGACAAGTTCGAACGAACGTTAACGAACTTACGAAATTGCGCGGGTGGATCTGATGGTTGTATATTAAAAGCATGTCATCGTCGCCGCTTACCACGGCCACGAAATGTCGTCGTGCGCCGATGTATGGAAATTGTTCGTGCTCGTTAAGCGCGTTGACTTACGAACGGAACTTAACGTCGTCGCGCAGGACTACGCGACGGAATTTCGAAACGAAATTACTTCCCCCGACTCGCCCATAGCCCGTGTTAAACTTGTACAACTGCGGCTCGAGACTCAAAAGCGTGTGACGCCGGGGAACTTTCAATGAGATTTAGCGGAGTGCGTAAAATTCAAGTGAGTACGGCAGCCTCACTCTCCATCGTCTGCACGACATTGAGCCGTCTTATCGAAACTACTTTCTCATTTGCGAGATTCTACGATATTACGCGCGATGTATTTCCGTTTCGAAATGTCTATACGATTAGGCGAGTTTCGAGAAGAAAACTCCGGAGACAGAAAAAAAAGCGCCAAACGCGAGAAGAAAACCAATGCACATGTAAACCCGGCGAGTTTAATTATTGTGTTGTAAACGCGAGAAACGTATTACGTCCCATTTATGTCTCTGCTATCACTTAAAAAAAAACATAAAAATTTACCACAGTAAAACTCGCCGCTTATTATTTGTGATCCCCGGCTTTAAAAAAAACTCTATACGAAAAAGCAAAAGAAAAGGATACAAAAAAATGAATATATCTAGGAACATCACGGCACTTAAATGAAAACCCTCGACCTCGAAGTATCCACTATTTCATGATTAATCTCCAAGCAATTACGAACAAGTGCAGCCTTATCCAGAGAACTGTGTGCTTGCTTTTTATTTATCTACATCGAGGCAATTCGCCCTTTTTATATTTCCTCTTCTATTCCCCACCCTTTCCTACCCTCATCTCCTCTCGCGGTCCAATTTCATCGTAGCTGAATTATTCTCTCCGAATGCGACGATGAAAGGCGGTGGCCAAATGCGCGATGGCCTCGTTTATTCTAGAAAATAAATAAAAAAGGAACAGTCAGTTGCATATTTGCCATATATGCCGGCTATCGTTCTTCCTCCTTTCCCTCTTTGTCAGACGAAATGGAGTCCATTTTTGTTGCGCAATTTTCTTTGAGATTGGCGTAGCGCGATGCGAGAAACGTATGGCGGTGGACCACAATGAAAAAAAATTCCTCCGTTTCATGGTTTATGATGTGTCGCTGCCGGAGCACGGGAAACGGAATGAACTCTGCGTATACATGCGCGAAAGAACCTTTTTCATCGTCACAAAAGTGGCAAATGACGTTTCTGACTTATGTCAATTTCTCTCGTTTGAAATACTCCAGCTAGCCAACAAACACGCGGCATATAATATTCATTGTAATTAATATCGTCACAATAGCAAATATATCGTGGAAATACCTGATATACCACGTGGAAATTTTATATTATATGTACATTAATAAAAAAACGCACTGTAAATTAATAAAAGTAGATTTTGCATACAAATTCGTAATTTTACAAATTTATATAAAGCTGTAAAATAAAATTGCGTACGCGCGGAATGCGGTACTATTTCGCGCAACTAAATGAACCGGAATAACATCCAGATATTTCACGTTTTGAGCAATATACCTAAAATCTTTTGCGGATGAGAGAGTTTATGGTTTCAATTGCGCAGAGTGCACGTTATAATCAAGCGTCTGGTGCTAATAGAGGCAAGAGTGCCCTGAGCGAGATGATTCGCAAATTGCTCCTCCTTGTCAGCGAATATCGCGATTTAATTTTCTCGCGAGCGTGCTTTATCTTCGGGCTTTATTGTCGGGAGGGATGCGCGGCCGCGTGCGTTGCTTGCACGACGTTACGGCAAACGGAAGCCGGCGTTTCGTCCGTGATTTTTCCGCGAGGCTGCTTCATAAAATCGTCGACGGAGTGATCGGTCAAAGGGGAACAAACGAGCGCAGAGTACACAGCGCGCGCTGCTGGAATACAGAATAAAAATACGGCGGTCCTTTGAATCGCGCCATTGCTCGGTAATCGGGAGGGGGAGGGGGAAAGGTCAATGGCACTCGTTATCAGATAACCCGAAACTCCTCTCGATGTCCTCTTCGATGACAACCAGGAAATACGAGCGTTCGTGTTGCCACGAGTCGTGATTTAAAAATCTGATCTCTCTTCGCGAGAAGGGAAAGAGAGAGAGAAAGCGACTGTGATTTCTCGCTTTCGTTCGTTTGTGTTGAGAGCGAATTCCAGCGAAGTTCCGCGTCTCGATTAAGCGAAACGATCGCTCCGCTTGCGCATCGCCGATGAGTTTCAATAAAAAAACAGCCGGCAAAAGTAACGATGATAGTGTATGAGTTGTAGTTACACGCGTAACAGCCTCAAGAGCGGCGAAAAATAGAACGCGAAATGAAAGCATGCCCCCTCGCCGTCGGGATGAAGTTATGAGTCCAGTTACTGAATTCCTATCGGTGCTGATTATATTAAGTTGCCAGTTAAGAAATTCTTGAAATTCTCCCGCATTATAATGCCCCGCGTGTTGTGAAATATTTTATTTTACGCTCGCACACGTATACACACAAACGCAACTTAATCAGAGATTAATCGTACATCGCAAAAAGCAATTTGATATCGGGTAATAGAATATATATATATATATATATACTCAATATTGATACATGATATTTCACTTGTGCTAATCAATCAAGTGTTATCGAACGGATAGAAGAATCTATCGCAAGCACTTTACATCATCGGTCAATCGCTTCGCGAAAGCTAATTTGATTGCTTGATACTTCTCCGCTGCATTTTCACGATATCTCTATACAAAATGCTGCAGATCTGTTTAAAAAGGATTTTAAAGAAACATTATTTGAAAACTTTCGTGCTGATCTTGTAGCGGAAATTTCTGAGGAAACTTAATTATGGACAGATTTTATACCGTATATAAAAAAAGATTTTGTATCGATATTCTACAACGATTCTGTTAAAAACTTCTCTTCCAACTTTCCTTCCAACGTTAAATATGTGATGCATGTATGTAAACAGTTTTTAGCATCCATTATAAGTTGATATGCTATACGAAGAAGGAAGGTAAAAAATAGAGAGAAAGATAAAAAGAGAAAGAGAGACAGGGGAGAGGAGGAAAAGAAGGGAACAGAGACAGGAGCAGGTCTCGTAGTTTTTAACGAGATTGCTGTTTCACGATATAGCAAAGTTTATTTTTCTACTCTCTTCACATGCATCTTGTAGTATATAACATCTATAGTTCTACGATGTTCATCGACGTGATGGACGGAAATTTTAAATAAAATGTAATCATATATATTAATTACAATTTTCTTCGAATCCAATATCGGACGAAATTAAGAGAAATTTTTTAACGCGCAATCAAACATATACTCGAGCATTTTTGATAATTTCACATTTATTAAATTGTATATTCAATTTGTCCAGAGATATTAACGTGTCGAGCCAGCCGCTAATTAATATATGATCCGCTCACACAAATTCCGCAGCGCCAATTCAAACTACCAATTTTACCAAAGGAAATTCGTGTGCTAATTAAACGTAAACTCCATTGACCCAATTAGAATGTAACGTTCGCAACGCGTTACGTTGTTTTGAGGTCGCGTCTCATTACATGGAGCATCATTGATGACGGATTAAAGCGAATTCCATATTCGGGACAATTAGCCGCATAATCGTGTTTCCTGAACGTCGCCGCTCGTATTGCTCAATCCGAAATTAATTAATCCGCGCCCTTTGACGATGATCGCACACAGCTGCGTTTTGACACGCAAGTTATCGTATCTAGGAACATTTCGCCAGCTCTCGATGAGCTTTTAAAGTCAAACGTAAACAATATATGCGCTCTCGACGGATTCTCTATATTTCTCATTTAACAACTTCCTATACAACGTATTATGTCCAGTACAAGGTATATGATTAGAAAGTAATTAAGATCAGACATAATGTTAGCCTTCCACAAGACAAAAAAACCAAGTGAAAAGGGAGGAGAAATTGGCGCATAAAAGATCAATCTTAATAACAATTATTATTATTATAATTAAGACGTCAATCGCTGTTCGTTACGACTGGCAATTTGTAATTCGCGAAAACTCTCTCTATTTCACTCGTCATATCTCAATTAATGCGTTAGACATTCTTCTTGATTATTCTTGATCGAGATTCCCTTTTATACGCTCCACATGATGCACGAGTAGACATATATATATATATACATACACACGCTAATACATCACGGCGGTATCCTGTAATTAGAGCGACACGTGCTCAAAGACTTCGCTTCAGCTTCATTGATGAAGTCCGTCGAGTGTTCGTCGCTTTCCGTTTGATCAGCAAAGTACGTGAGCCATGACCGGGATACGAGAGTACGATCATTCTACGACCAATCACTATAGGAAATGTAATACAGCTATTGCTTGCGAGAGAGCACGATGTATCATACTAAAAAATATATAAATATAATTACCTGCTCGAGCTTTTTACTTTACTTTTCACTTTTAACTCGATCAAGTTTCGTGTTCTTGTTCTCGATCTCTATTTTATTAAAACGATACGATATATCGCGTTGGAAATTTTTGCAACATAGTTTTGCAACACGCTAACGGTACATTATCAATCAAATTTAAAATAAAAAGAACTTTATAGGTATCTCGCATTCCCCCAATATTTTTAAATAATATTCAAAAAATTAACGCACTGCTGCGCAATATTCTGTTATGAAACGCGATATTTTCCGATAAAAAATTTCACAAGTTACACGAAACGTCTGAAATTCTACAACATGAAACAAAACGATATCCTACGTGGTTGTAAAATCCGCCCTTATCAGAAGATTCAGGAAATACGATCACGAGCGTAACCATCGTAGTTCCGGAAACTTCCGCTACCCCCCGATTGAGTTGTAAAATCCGCTGCGATAAAATTGTCCATTTTGTCGGAAAATATCGTTCTCTTCCTCTCGTAGCTACCATCGCCCCCGTCCCCTTTTTTATCGCCAAGAAAAATAATTTTTCGTTCCTCCGTAAAAAGGAAAAGTCAGCTGGGGTACAATTGGCGAACATTGTCCAAGTTTTTGCACGAGTTTCGCCCATACCGGTAGACCGAATACTTGCGCGTATCGTTCGCAAAATGAAGAAAACCGTTAATCAGAAGGTCGTTAAAAGTTCGACGAGAGAGTTTACGTGCTCACCCTTAATAAGGCGCTACTTGCGATGTCTGGCACATCGTGATTGGCCGGCAACTGCTGGTGGAAACAATATCAGCGAGATTCCTCGAGTGTAATTCTCCTTTCTTATCTGTGAGAAATTCGATACTGTTCGAGGGCGGATATAAGCGATCGTTTCAGAGTTTATTACGCGATTGTGAGACATTCAGTGTACGTTACTAAATTAATATTTATTAATGCAATTTTTATTATCCACACAACACACACACACACACACACACACACACACACACACATAAATGAATGTTGATATATGCACATAGAAACTAAATTTTATAAATTTGCAGTATCAAATTTACATAGCGACTCGTACGTCATATATTGTTTTCAACAAAAAGACAGAAAATATTGGGATAAATCATTTCATTGTCCTATTGAATGTAACATATGTATCATCTCTTTCAAAATTGCTGCCAAATGTCATAAACCGTGCTTATAACTTGAGAAAGTATTCTAAGAGTACAGCCGCGAAAAGTTTCCTCCGTGTTCGCGATATTTCTCCGTGAAATAAAGGAAATTTGTAATAAGGGGGTCGTTAAAACTTCAACGAGACTCTTCTTACATTCTTGTAACGAGTCGTGAAACTTAGTATCGTAACATTTAGTTGGAGTATCGCAATTGAAGTAACCACGATCTGTATATTAAGTACCCTCTATACAATTCCACGGAAGTGGCTTTTGCTCATCTCCGCAGAAAACTACGATGATACATTTCTTTTATTGTTATATCGAACGTAAAGTATAAGAAAATCCAGAAAAACATTTTGTAATTCAGAAATCAATATTATAAGAGAAAAATATATATTTCCCTTCATTATGTTTTAACGGAAGAATGTTTACGAAAGAATTAAGCTTCATTTTCCAAAACTATTCTGAAAAAAAAGTGAACTTTTAACCTCCTTTTCTAAGGGATTAAAAATTCATGAAGTAACTCATTATATCGTAGAAAATGCAGAAAGACAAATTTCACGTAAAGAGTCTCATTTTCATCATTGTATAAAAAGACAGTAGCTTGAGAGAAAAAGTTGACTATAAGTATCATCGATACGCATTAAACATTCTGCGATGAGTTGAGATTCGTTCAGTCGATGATCTACGTGACACCTACATCGATGGCATCCAATAGCATCTGTTTTCCTCGCTAAGACGGGTAGGATGCATCAAGCTTACAGAATACGTTTTTCCACGATGTATGTTGAATAATGGAAGGATGTCAAGGGGTCGTACCAGCATCAAGAAACCGGGGATTGAAGTCGAAGAGACGAACGAGAAGAGATGGCGGAATATCAAATCGACGAATTTTACTATTTATTTATGTCAACATTTCAAGCGGGTGCTATATTATTATAGAATTTCGCGAGTCTGCAAAATTCCTAGATGAGGAAAAAAATTTTTTCAAATTTTCCCAATTGCGAACTAATGTGAAAAGTTAGATTACACGTACATACATGAGGCGTTCGTGCGCGTACACAAAATATGAAAATATGTCGTAACTCTTGAAATATTGCGAAGGTAATATTAAACTTATTTCGTATTCTGTTATTTTCACGTATAAAATTTTCATTCTTTTTTTTAAAAAATCACGTCATAATTTGTATAAAAATTGTTAGTTTTCATTTTCGTTCTTTATATAGCGCCACTTAACATGTTCTATTTTGTTCAGTAATCCCTATCGCCAATCAATCGGAGATACGATGAAATTTGTCGCGTAAACGAGGGACTTGATGAATACGGATATGCATGCATATACACATACACATTAATTGGCACCCCATAAATCGCTCATTTACCTTGCAAATCGTGTTATTAACGCGGCCACCGATTTGTCGCCGCGGGCTGATCAGTTGCAATCTGTTTCCCCTGGCCGTTGAAGCGGAATTGGTGCATTTTTAATTGCTCCTCGTTAGAAAACGTGAGATTGCAAATAATACAATGTATCCCTGTTAACTAGCAAACGTCAAACAACAGGTGCACCGAATTAACGACGTATAATTATATTGTACATTGTCAATGAGGGAGAGAGAGAGAGAAAGAGAAAGGGAGATTGTGCGGCATTATTTACGTACATAACGAATTGTAAATATAGCAAAGTCATTGGAATATTTTCATGGAGGTTGATGTCCAATCAGCGATATCTGAAGTCGCGAATTTATTGCAAAATTGTACGAACTACCACTTTTCATGGCTGGATATTAAACAGAATAAAACGATATGATAAATGAACGTCACATATTCAGCATATTGAAAAATAATAACCATTATGTTCCCCTTTTCGTATAGAACAAAAATATTAAACATCCCAGCACTGTTTATTTTCAGGTAAATTTCGATCATTAATTTGAAACAATATTCGGCACTAGTTTTCAACGTGATGTAGAGAAAATATTAATAAATGCCTGTAATTCCTCAAAGCTCAAAATCTGCGTAAATTGCGATCAATTAAATATTCGTATCAAATTATCGACAGATGCAATTTTTATTTAATTTGCGATGTATTACGTCTGTCGATTCGCTAAGAAACATAATATTCTCTTTTTAATTATTTTTACAGCTTGTTAATAGCGATTAGCGAAAATATTTTATTACAAATTTATTGTAAAAATAATCGAAAATATGTATTTACACTGAATTCTCATCGCAAAATAGTGATATAATTTTCTCACGCGTAACGTTCAATAACGGCATTTTTATAAAATTCACTTGAGACAATCTGTAATTCATATCAAACTGTAAAATATAATTCTTTTTCTCATATGTATACATTATTATATGCATTTTTAATATACACATATGAATGCGTGTATCTCTAACTTTTCAAATATTCGTTTTGTTATATATGGCACATAAAAATGTAAAAAGTATTCTATTTCGAATTCAAAATGAATTCAAAATGAATTCGGAATTTTTATGTGAATTATAGATTATCTATACAAAATAAACTTAAATTTGTAATCAGCTAGTTACATTAATTTTATAGTGAACAGTCTTTACGATCAGTAATATAAACTTGAGGATAATTTTATTTTGCGCCATAAAACATCTGTATAAATACATCAAATGCATTTTTATAGCTTTATTTGAGCGACATAATTTTCTGAATTAAGAGTTAGCGGAGATAGCACAGGGAGAGGGGGGGGGGGGAGAGAGAGAGAGAGAGAGAGTCGCTGGATTAACTCACTGAGCCGGGAACGGACGATTCTTTTTCAAGCATCATTGAAAGTGGTGTATAACGATGCACTCCTGCGACGGAGAAATGCAGGAAAATAATTTACGCAAAGAGAAAGGAGGAAAGATGTGGAGAGATGAAAAGGACTAGAAGATGGTATATGGTATATGCTATAAGTAATTAGCTAATTAGGCACATGCATTGGAACCGTAATCGGATAGATGTTAATTTAAAGGATCTTATACACGCGAATGAAAGGAATGAATGGAGATTACAAATAATATTTGCGATATAAAAAAAATAAAAAATATCACAAGGATAAAAAAATAACTCAAAATTATTATTTGTAATACATATGTAAATCGTGTTATTCTTCATAAAGATAACACGACAATTTATTGATACTGCATAAAGCACTGATACTTTCAAATATTAAGAAAGTAATGCAAATATATACAATTAAAGAAATATTACTCCATTTGCTCGTATATTAATATACGAGCAAATGGAGCAACATTTATTTAATTGTATATATTAATATAAACACACAATTTTGACAACGGAAGGAAATCTGTGCTTTTATAGTAAGGATATCTAGGACAATATCGGGAACTGTATATACTTCACGGAAGACCCTTATTTTCCTCGTTCCTCTTTTCGAAAATCTCCATTCCTGCCGGTTTTTACGAGGCATTCACAGTTCCTTGAAGCGTAACCCCACAGCCACTATCGTTTTACTTGCACGTGACGTGCACGCCTCGTAAAACTCAACCGGGCAACAGCGAACGAACGAGCGAGCGAACGTCTTCTCGCGAGAAATTCAACAAGGGCAATTTAATGCGCCCGTACATGGCCGTGCGTGGTGTTGTCTTCCCCCGCCGAAAAACTTTCGCGTATCCGGTTCTCTCATCTAGGCTAGGTCTATAATTATTGGCGCGGATAAGTAATCTACTTATTATAAACTGGTCGTGTTAAACTCCAAGTTTTATGCCTAACTGTTCTAATCTTGCTCGTTATTGAAAACAAAAACGTCGATATATGCACTCGTGCGTATGTATGTACATACATACATTAACAAAAGAATTAGACAATCATGTGATCGTCGAGATTCGTGTGAATCTCGTGCGTTCCCTTCTTTTTTATGAGCATAAACCAAAATTCAATGATTACATATGTTTTGATACAATGTTTGGAATAGCGTGTCGCCAAGAAATTCTTGTAATTTGAAACGCAAGGCCGACACGCGATTTTGTCCAATTAATTCATTCTCCAACCTCTAATTTAGTAATTACCGAGAGTGCTTTAATAGTCATTACCTCATATTATTTGTGAGAATTTCGCACTCCCGCATAGGAATTATTCTTTCGCTTTCCGATGAGTTCCCGAGTAGTTTGGACAATGGGATGGGGCTAATTAACGCTTCTTAAGTGACTTACAATGGGCCGAATTAAGTTGTTATTAACGGTAGGCAACTCTCCGATCGGCGAGTACTGCTAATCGCGAAAATAAGAAGGATAATAAAGATAATGAAGCCAAAGATCGGACGTCCAGACAGATATCCATTTCTGAGGGCTATCCAGCCTCAGGGCGAATAGACCAAACGGAAATAACTTTCAGGAGTTCGCAAACGACGTCTAACGAGAAACCCGAACATGAATATTCCAAGTAGACCGAGCAGGAATCGCGACCTGTTTCTGGTTCCGCGACCGTCATAATGACGGTCCCATTTCTCTCTCCTGCTTTCCGAACCAGATTTCGACCAATTTTCATTCGGTGTAACGCAACGACCAACAAAGCAAAGTGAAAAGTAAAAAAAAGTTTCAACCGATATACAGATGATCTGTCAGAATTGTCGAAGGGAATTCATTTAGATTTTTGATTGGATAAGAGGATCGCAAATTTTCTTTGTGAAAGAACAAGGGCTAATGCCGGTCGGACATAACGGCTTTCCGTAGACCGTGAGATTAAAGAAAGGATCCAACGTATACCCACACCCACACATACGCCCACATAGACACATATAAAAGTGGACACCGGATCTATTTGCGGATACGGAGCCGTCCTTATCGCGTCCGCCCGTGCCGTTCCGCGACCGTCCACGGCGATACGAAACGAGCATTTGCCGGCCATTCCGACAGGACCATTATGACCAACGGAGTGTCACGAACGCGTTCTCCCCCTTTCTTTTCCTCCTTTTTTCCGCCCTTTTTTTTCTTTCCACTTCGTTTTTTCCTCGCAGGGGTGACCTACTTCATGATATGTCGCGCGAGCGAAACCATCGCGAAATGAGATGGAAACGGCACGTAGAATTCCAGAACACGTGGAGGAACGTGTATTAAAGGAGAAGAAAAAAAAGGGGGTGATCATTATATGAAAATCTTGCGGAGCGTATGACGAAACGTCGGAGTGCAATACTACCGCGTGTCACGGAACACTGGCGTCGTATCATTGCGTAACACAAACATAATTATGCAAAGAGTTTTTCAATTTTGCACGATAATTATATTGGAAAACGTTACGCGGATGGAAAACTGAAACAACATCCCGAAAGTCATAATTTCGAAAATGTGTAAGAAGTGACACATATCTGTAATTATAATTTTTTGGGACATTATCACATTCCTCACAAATTCGGAATTACGATTTTTCGGAGCATTTCAGAGCATCTTTTAAATTTCAGCACATTTTTCAGGACTTTATCCACCAAATAAAGTTCCAGATTCTTCTTCTTTCTTTTTGCTTTTTCTTTAGGTAGATCGCATCTTACTGGTCGCGCGGCGTTAACAGAGTGTGTTAATGAGAAATAAATATTTGGCGAACAGCCATACGTCAAGTTTCGCCGCGCGGGTCATCGGCATCCATAAACCATCGATCATTCCCCCGCCGCTCGTCGCTCATGGCATTTTCGTGCGTGGCCGCGCTTCTCGTATGTATCACCGCGTTAATTTCATTATGGAAATTCGCGCACGGTTTCCCGGATGCGCGACTCTCCGCGTTTAGATTGTCGCATGTAAAGCAGCGTTAAAAGAATCATCCGTATTCATCCGCCTCTTTCCGCGTGCGTCCGCGCACGTGTGGCCGCGGGGAAGAACGGGGGGAGGGAAGCACGCGACGAGCGTTTCCTCTTCCTCCTACACGTTCGCGCTATGATTACCAGCACACCATCGCCGGTAATGTCGCTGCTGCCCTTGTTATTTCTCGCTGCCGCAGGATTAACCATGATCGATCGACGGAGCGACGAACGAGAAATCGCCACTTCGGCGATAATTATGTACACAGCGCGCCGTGCTGTAATTGGTTGATGGTGTAATCGCGGATAATGGCGAGATCGAAGCGCGAACGTTATGAAATTAATCTCCCAGCGTCAACAATCGCGACGTAGATTGTCGCAGCTTCCATTGATTTCAAATTGAGCGTCGGCGCATATTTTTCGAAAAGTAGAGATAAATGTATAATAAGAAAGAGTTTGTTTTTTTCGATCCGTAAACCAGAGCTAGTATCGCATAATGGAAACAATAGACCGCGGGCTGAAAATGAATATTATATCTAAAATGAAACTGTAAATAAGATGGAAAATATTTTCACGTAAAAAAAATAGAGCCATAAATATTCATTTATTAATGTATCGAGAGAAATTTTCCGCCGACTTGATATAAATTTGATCGAAAGCAAACAAGACGGTTTATATTTTTCCAAAGCCTCGTTTAGAAAATACATGTAAAATTACTGACTTGCATTTTGTCGCAGCGGGACTTGTCGCAGGGAGAATACATAAATAACGTAATGCGAGGAAAACGCGTTTCGTATTTTTCTGCAATTCTGTAAACATCCAGCAATTACGGAAAACGCGGATCACTGTAGCTCTTCCAACTGTAGCGAGACGTGCATAGCGAGAAACGCATAGCGAAACGTCCTAATTTTGACATGAAAGTACTAGCACGAACGAGTAGCACAATGCACGTTCTCCAGATCAAATAACGAAGGCAGGAACATTCAGCCGTTACTCTTCCGCCGTATCTTCCCCCTCCCTCCCAGTGTTTCGCTCATAGAAATAAGAAAGACACGTCTTACGCATCGCAAAGTCCTTTTTATTCACCTTACGTATCTCGTTTCTATCCCACTAACGTCCTTCTAGCTGTCTTATCGCGTCTTCTCGCACCATTCTCCTCTCTCTTCCTTCATGCGCGAATAATAACCACCCTTCCTCTCGCGGGTCTTTCAGCCAAAGCACCCTTTCTCTCACTCTATCTCTCTGAGTGTATCCGCTTTGTCTCTACCTCTGGCTACTCGCAATTTCATCCACAAGTGCGTGTCGTCGTAAAATCGTATGCGTCCTTGACGGCGCGCGGACTATTGTCTGTCCTCCCGCCTTAATTGGACGTTTCGCAAAGTAAATTTCCCGACCTAGCGGCAGATAATGCTAATTAGCCGGAGTCTGGGTTAATTCTGCGGGTCTGAAACTGTTTGAGGCCGCCCCTCCTCCCGACCCAGCCCAGCCCTCCCTGCCATCGCTCTCAGCAATTTACTTCGGGAACTTTGCAGAAATCTTTCACCGCATTGCTGATATCGTCAGACGCGATCGATGTTCGCGTAAAAGATAACTAACGAGTTTCGCCACGCGTCGTTACTCATTGCTTTTCTCTGGTATGTACATTATTAGCTGTTATATCCGTTTTATCATAATAGATATTATCTTATCGGAGAACACATCGATTATAGTTTTAGTAGTTCCCAACATCATTTTTACAATTTAATAACTCTCACCGAATTCGCGGTCGAAAAATATCTCAGTATCGTATTTATTTTATCTACATATTGTTTATTAATAGTCTCACATCGGACAGCATTCTTGCCAGGTTTTCCGTCAAGAACAAAGCGAATAATTTCGCAAGACGTCAAGTGGCTCGCATATACTCCATCACGCGTAGGAAACGCGATCTCCCGCGAGGGAACAAAAGAGCCCGGCCACCCTTCCCGCAGTCACCCTTAACTCGTATCTTGACGGAAGCTCTCTGACAGCCGACGGGGGTCGCAACACTTTATTCTTTAGCTGGCTATCCTGGTTCGTCTGCTCGCAAATCCCTGCGATCAAACCGACCAATCCAGCATTCTCCTCCCCCGATCAACCCTCTTGCCACCCCGCAAGCTTCGGATACGGATCCTCGCGATATACGGGATATCTTTGTCAGTCTGACTGGCCTCCCGTCGCCCCCGTTACCCTCGGCCCGAGTCCGACCCCTTGCTCTTCGCGTCCGTCGCGCCGGTCCGTCGCGTCTCGGGAGGATTTCACCTGGAGGATACCCACTCGACGTGGCCCATCGATTTGAAAGTGTCTTCGAATCCTGAAATCGGGATGGCGAAGCGAGGGCGTGCTTGAGACAGGATGCAGGAAATCGCACTAAATCCAATTACCTCCGAGACTCCTGCAGGTGATGTATACGGAACATTTCGTGGCGGATATAAGAATAAGAAAAAAAAAGTTCGATAGCCTGTACCGATTTCTGTTGGAATTACGGGCTTTATGGTATTTCGAACGCCGAGCGGTCGGATGTCGGGGGGGGGCTAGACACGGGAAACTATGAAGAGAGAGGATGTTCCGAACGTCGCGACCGTCGTCGTTGACAAGAAGGCGTCTTGGCGGAGATTTCAGAAATGCATGCCGAGAGTGTGGATTGTCACCGATGCGAGCATCGAGAACTTGCGGCGAGACGGAATGGCGAAACGCGATTATGAACTTAATGCGATTAAACGCAGTAAAGGAGAACATATGCAAGTCGAAGGTATTTATTAATGTCGTTGCAACAGACGGTCTCGTTTTTGAAATTGACAAATATTATAATTTTATGAGTAATTAATATATTACAAAATTGATATATTTTAAACAAAATGCGACATGTAACGCAGCTCAGATTTCCCAACTAAATTATTAAAAAAAATATACATATATTTTAATTCTATCTCATAATTCTAATAATGTGAAGAAAATCAATGTTTAACAAGTGTTTCAGAATCTTTATATTTATTTTAAATTTTCTCTCAGTAATATTTTCAAGCATAATATTAATTACACTTGTACTGATTATTTAATTCAAGAGAAAACAAAGGAAGAGATACATCATGTTATATTTTGGTTTAATATCTCTAATTATTTATTCATTTTCAAGATAAAGTTTAAATATCCTGTGATCTGAGAGATTCACATACCTTGTTAGGAGTTAATAGATCATAATTAATGGAATTTCCTTTCAAGCACATTGCTTGAGTTTCTCATAAAACGGTTTATTCTACACGCAGTTGCCTACATATTATATTTACGATAATATTAGCTGGTAAAATTAGGAAAAAATTATATAATCAAATTACCTTAATTGCTATCTTAAATAACGTTAGTTTTTAAATAACGTAATTGCAAATATATATCAGCTTAAATGAATGATACTTATATTATAATTCTGTATTAATGAAAAATATTAATAATTCTTTAATTTTTCAATTTATTATATCCCTCAGTTTTTTCGCTCTTTGCAGATACTTAAATATATTAAAATATATTATCTTGGAAAAAATATAAAATAGGTATTTAACGTCGACGTGCAATAAAGAGCGGGTATTAAGCGCAAGGGAAAAGAATATATACTTCCTTGTAAAATGAAGTTGCGGGCGTGCTCATTTTTTACCGGCATTCGCTTTTGTTTTCGACGATCTCGACATGAGCTTTTAACAGAAACTAGATGTAAATTTTACTTCATGATGTATTCTTCCCCGACTTAAAATTGATTAAAACTCATTTCACTCTACACTCCTCATTTCCTCCGCGTTATTACGCTTATGAACAAAATAAAAGCGTTTCTTCCTCAATTTGCTACGGGAATAATCTCGGATTATGATTAAACGACGAGGCAGATGCGTTTAAGTGATCGACGAACAAACGTGGACTAATTTCCCGTAATAATCAGGGTAATTGCAATTCTAACCCCCTTTCCCTTTACATAACCTTTTGTGATCGATATCAGAGCGGCTAGGATATCTTTTTTGTCTTGAAACGAATGTCAAACAAATTTTGCGAACCATGATGGAGTAACGCCGATAATCGAATTGTCGCCGACTTTAACCTTCGATAAACAAAGGCGGAATCTTGATGTCTGATACACAGAGTCTTACTTAACGATCTTGGGCGCAAGATCGTAGATGTCGATCATCGTTAAGGCGATAAGGCGCTTTCACTTAACTTAATCCTCGGAGTAATGGGTATTAAGATGAACTAGTTCGCTAGGGATAGAACGCTATATTGGAGAAGACACAATCTGACCTAACTGGCGGCACGGTCCTAAACTGAAACTGGAAGAGCGTAAAACTCACTTTACCTGTTCCAACAAATCCCGTTCTGATTTTTTCCAACTTTGTAAAACGACACAATATTAGTCCAGTCACTATCATAAATTTTCTTCGAAAAATAATTTTATATAAATTCATTTAATCATCGATTCTCTTTCACAATTAATTAATTGGTTTTTCATTTCAGCTAGAAAATATAATTAATATATTGCACTTCCATTGCATTAAATTTATTTTATTAACATTATAATTTTAAATAAATTATGTAATGCATCCACGAGCCGCAGCCAGAGAGAAAGAAACAACATGTGATTTTCTGTGTAAAGATTCTCATGATAATGATGATAAGTGCAGGCATAAAGCAAAACCACCACGCTCTAATAAGTCCAGCCGAACAAGTTCAACTAGTCCCTTTGCAGTGCACGGTTATTTTTCGTCTCAGGACAAACGGCATCGCGATGTTGAGTACAAAGCTAACTCTCCTCGCTACAAAGCCGCATCGAGCTCAGGGAGCGTAACGAACGTGCAACGTGGCGCCGTGAACACGAAAATTAGCTGGTAGTTAGGTAGCGATCGTAAAACTTGCCGGGCCGTTGGACGCCCTCGGACGCGTTTCCGGAAACCGCGGCGTACTTTTCGGCCGCGCGATAGATACGCGAATGCAGAATCGCCGCCGACTCGCAGCCGTGGGAGATGGCTTGATGAGCGGGAAGACGCAAAAGTATCCGGGACGGGTCGTCCTCATGAGTGCACTTTGCGCTTCCCGGAACGATATCCAATCTTTCCTCATCCTAACCAGGCCGCTTCTCTCCCTCGCTCAACGTCCTTATCTACTCCTGCCGTGTAACTCGGAAAGTTTTCCTCGGTCGCAAGTTTCGCCGCGCCGCGCCACGCCGCGCCACACCTCTTCCGCACAGCCGAATCCTGTGTACCTTACGCGAGGGCTCGACTTATTCGCGGGTAAACTCGGATCGGTTTGCGGCTGTTCACCAAGTAACTTCGCGGATGACGATTATGCGTACGATGGAGGGCTGGAACTCGTATTCGTTCAAAGTTGGCTATGTGAGCAATACCATCTAGAAATGTCTGAAACCTGAGTCAGTACAGAGTGTTGATAACTGACGGGCGATCCGAAAACTCTTGAGATCGCTATATATATATATCGTCGCCACGATCGTTTTTAAGCTTGGCGTTAAGCTAGGGCGATAAAAATTCCGCAAACATCGGCCGATGGAGATCTGGCAGTTTCGGCACATTGCTTGACAACAAATTGCGGTAATGCCAGCAACTACCTCCTTGCCGGCAGCCCTTTCCAACGTCTCGCGCGTCCATTTCGCTCGAGTATCTTCGCTCCGGGTCCGGAATACGTTTACGTGAACGGCAGTCGTTCCCGGCGTTCCTGCGGAAGCGACGAGATCCCGGTGGAAGCCGCTCGGTCCACAATGGATTCTCGCGAGTGATTTTCCAACCGATGCACAATAGCCCCTCTGTCGAAATCGTTTTGCACTCTTGCCGCGGTTTGGCTCCTACGCCAACTTATTCCTTCCGGTCGGGAATGTCGCATCAAACTCAGGGATGCACGGGAATTTCTCTTCTATCTCGCAAAGAATTCTGCCAAGAACTGAACTATTTCTATTTAATAATTTAGAGATTTCAACAAATTATTCAGTCACACTGTACTTGATCTGTTTGCAAACTTTTAGAAACATTTAATGTCTACTTGATTGTCAGTTTTAATTATCTACAATTTTGAAGAAACCGATATTAATTTCAAATCGTACTAGAATTTTTTTTTACCTAATGAAATGTTTTTGTTTTTCTTTTTCAATGCTCTGCTTTACAACCTGAATCGAGTTTTAGCTTTCAGATACAAAAACGCTGCAGTCCAATGTGGATTTTGACTTCCTCATACGTTTCATGCAATTTTTATGGGAAGACATTGTAAGCTCTTGTCCAACTTTTCTTGGAAGACTGAGCTTATTTCAAAGCTTATTTATTGTTGTTGTTATTATTTGGAGATTTCTGATCCAAGAAACACAATTTGTTTATCTCTGATTATCTTGAAATTAAGTTCACGGGATATTTTGTGGAGTATATTATATTGAAAATCTCATTAATACGTTATAAAATATTACTCAAAGATATGCAATTACAGATGAATAATTTCAATTTTCAAATGCCGAAATATAATTTATAACTGAAATTATAAAGGTACCATAGGATATTATTGAAAATTAACAGTTGCGGGATTACCGGAGCGTATCGGCAGAAATAAAACAAATACGAAGTGGCCATTGTTTGTCGATCTGACGAGCGGTGAAAGCTAACGGGATCGTTTCCTCGGGCGTTATCCGCGAACGTCTACCGAAAACCGATTCTATATCTGTGATAATGGCAGAATAATCAATCGCGGCCGTCCGTTCCGTTCCGTTCGGCGCATTCGTATTGCAGCCCGGCGAAACCTCGGCGCGTTCGGAAACACGCGCCTAATCTAATCTAAGTGCGAAGCGTGCGCGTGTGCGAGATGGTAGGCAAACTAAATAAAGCCGGCCCGAGTCGTAATTGAAAAATATTGGCGCCTCGCGTTAACCCGCTAGGCGAATACGGAAATCAAGCAGCGAAACCAGCTGGATCCGACACATATTTTTTCATTACCTCTTGCACACGTTCCCACCTACGTGGCTCGCTGGAGAATCGCATTACGACGTGTTTGCCCGGTCTTTTTTTTTCCAGACAGAAAAAAAAGGCAGGAAAAGAAGCGGCTATTGATCGTGGCAATCGCCGCGTATCAAAATCTGAAAATCGATCCTACAGAAATCCACGCGTCCATCATTGTGTCATTGATATAAAACGAGAAATATAATATTTTAACAGAATTTTGACAACGTGAGGGATTAAAAATTTTATAGTAACAATCATTCAATCGAGCGATGAATAAAGCCAGAGAAAATTAATTTTACTCTGAAATCTCGGATAACATCGGTGACAATCGCATGTAACTGCATATATGTATACCAAAATATTTTATTAAACTACGCACAGTTTACACAACATGTCGATTAGCGTTCTTCAATAAACAAAATAATAGATGCTGCCAGCTTCAGCAATGTGAGCTTCTTCCAAGAAATTGCTGGCAAAACTATATTGCTCATAAGTTCTCGTTAAACTCTCGCTAGATATCGCTTTTTGCCGCCCGTTTTCTTTCTTTCTTTTAGCCTAGCTGGCAAAACGACATCACCAATTTTTCCCTCGCCTTTTCGACGCTTCGAAAGGAAATACACCCCAGACAAGAAAACTTTTCGGCTAATGAGAAACGGACCACGAAGCTGCCTGTAGGAAATTAACCGTGGAAAACTCGAAATTTCATCGTAAATTCGTTCAGAGGATTAAGGGGATTAAATCTTAATTGCGACTAGATGAAAGATGGCGTAAAATATCTGCGCGCAATAATTTACACGTCACGTAGTTCTTCAGAGAAATAAGTACTTTCGGATTTCTTAAAATTAATATTACATTAGCGCGGTGTTATTTGAACAAAAAAGTTGAGAAGAATTTTGGGGAAACATTTTATTTCTATATATTATACATTTTTATTTTTATTTTGAATTTGAAACACGAAGATATTGCAATTGCAATATTTCCTAATTTATTCAAAAAATAATGAATACTGTATGAAAACTTAAAAGAAATATGTAAGTATAACAACTTATACAAAATCAAATACTGGAAACACGAGGGTGCTCCACGCTGTTTGGTAATGTGATAATTAAGCAAAGTCCTGGCAAGCGAATTTCACAGTCGCTGAAGAAGCAGCTTATTAAACCGAACGTTTCGCCATTTGCATATTTAAATTTCCATTTCCGCGGAGCTCTTGCCCGGGCAGAGCCGCCAGGTTAGATAGGAAAACCGCGAGAAGCGACCTTTTATTTCACTTCGTACCTCTTATCGTCACAGGTGCATTGATCTTTCTCCTCTTTACCGAACCGTCTTCTGTTTACCTTCAAATCTATGAAAATCAATCTTTGACTTGTCGAACGGTATCATTCAAGATTTTCTTCATTTAATATTCCTCATTAGGATACATTGTTAAAATAAAAATTAAAAAATAGATAAAAGTTGGCTTAGAATTTTATATACCGTTTAACGTAGTTTTAGAAATGAATAAACGACAACTTTTTTTTTCGTTTCAAATATTTTAGATTACAATTTAGCGAAACAGAGATTTATTGTACCGACAAATGGTTTATCGACTTTTGGTTTATGACTTTTCATGTCATCTCGATAATCCTAGTTGCCTACAAGATTGAAACTTTTTGTACAATAGTTCTGTTATATCAACTGTAAAATTAATTAAATCATTCGTTACGGAAGATGGTCCTCCGTTATTCAGTGAGCCGCAAGCTGTTGAAGGTCGCTTAATTGAATATTCAAAAAACAATATGTACCGTGGCGGAGATAACGACCACTTTAAATGATTGGTCCACTGTGGTAATTACAGTCGCCCTCGGGTGTTTAAATTATTAATTAATAACCACCGACGCGTTGTACCTTTGTTAACTAACGCGATCGTAATCGCTAATTATTTCGACTCTGTGACCGCTAATTCAATAAAACCCAGAATTAGCTCGTTTTAACCGTTTAAGCTGCTAGAAATATATTTTCCGAATACGTTATAAATAAAACGGCACAAACGGGAATAGCTATAATATCTCGTTTTGTAAAAAAAAAGCCTTTATTTTCACGTTTATTTCGCGTTGCGCTCACTGAAAAGGAAATATTTGACAAGAAAATTGTAAAGTTACATTAAAATTAGAGACACGTGCATTTTGCATGAATTCGATACAAATGGATACCGCTTCCAATATATATATATATATATATATATAGAATTATTATTCTTTGTGTTGCCTGCTAATTGGATAAATGTTTCTTTCACTACCTTTTGCTCTTTGATCAATTTAACTACATAAAATGTAATCGTTTAGATCGACGGTTTTATATATTTAATAAAGTGATAAAAAATTTTTATAAGTAACACGCATTTATAATTATTCAATAGATTTATATAACGAGATGTTTAATAAAATAATTATTATTTATCCAAGTTTTTATTCATTTGGGAGATAATTGCTTCGTATCATGTCTATGATATCAACATGATGATTGCCGATTCTCTCTGAACAATCCTCATGGCTCTAAATCAGGGACACCTGTTCGTAAGCGCATCGTATAGCACACCTGCGCCGGTGTGGTGGCACCTTTATCCAAACCGTTAGTTACGGACGCGACTCCGCGGTGTGTCAGTAACAACAGGCACCCACGAAGTTTGCCCACCTGTCCTGATAATGTCGGTTAATATCATGTAAATTGTAATTAATATTCATGGGGTTAATTCGCTACCGCGGTCGGCCCGACGCCGCTGCCGCCGCCAGGACGAAGTTTTAGCGAAAATTTACGGTCACCGCGAAACATATTTCGGACGTACCGCAGGCATTGTATAGTTACGGCCTTACGGCACGGTTTCATCCGAATAAATCACGCCGATCCACGAAACGGATCGTAACAAAGTTATCAATCTGTTTCTTGGTGTAATTTGGCACATTAGATTATACCAAAATAATAATAAAGTAAAAAAAAATAGATAAGAGATGAATACAAAAAAATGCAGCACAAAAATAAAATAAATGTGTTCAAATATCTCTGACAAGATTAGAGATATAGAATTTCACTAACAGACGGTAATGAACGTATGGTATTAAAATTAAAATGCGATATTAAATTTAAATAGCAGTCATTTAAATTCTACTAACATATTTGCCCGAGAAAGACGAGAAGGAAACATTTAACGTAACTGAGAACGAAAAAAGTGCGCGCCCTGTTTTAATGAAATAGTATAATTGAAAACTTCCCAGCGGGAAATTCCGGAATTCCCGCGTGACGTAAGAACGGCGACGATGTATTAATTTCCGGTAACGCATTTTCCGATGATTAAATTTCCGAACTACGCCGCCCGCGCGCTCTTTTCGTAGACTATTACGGTCAACTCGCGCAACAAATTAGGTACAGTGCAATTAATTAAACAACACGTAACACGTACCGTATTGCTTCGCGCAGGCGAGCGCCACCACCCCCGTGAAATTGCATTTGCGACGTAGACGGAAAATAATTTGCGTTAACAAGAATTCGGAATAGAGGGTCATTAGCATAGCTTGGACGCACGTATAGCATACACGTGCGTGTACATTAGCGAGGTTGTTCTTCTCCGTTCAAGAGAGATGTTTACATATAATAGCAGCGCGTTTAACTTAGTGCTGTAATTAAAATAATGGCGCGATGCAAATTACATGAGGCATTGCGTTATAATATTACTCGAGAAATGCTCCTCGCAACACCATTGCATTGCGTATTTCACTGGGAGCGAGAGAGCACCCCCTCACCGGGGGCGCAGTTGCCTTGGATAAAACGTTCCCCGCAAAAGCGCTTTTTAATATCCTTCGTGATCGTGCGCGTTGTGCCTGAATAAATTGCACTTTGGTACAATGGAATGCAAGACTAAAGAAAAGTAATTTCCGATCGTACATATGATATCGACATTTAATAGAAACTTTATTAACAGGTACATTCGCTGTTTCGTCCGCAACGCAACGCTCTCGCAAGCCATGGAAATAAACGCAATTTCAGCTCCAGTCGTCTCGTCTTTTCACAATCACGATGAATAAATAATATATTCATTACACTAAACAAAGAAACTCTGCAGTGTTTCGTATTTTATCGGCGAAGCGGGATAAATTATATTCTTTAAAGGAATAAGATATTTTTAAGAAGGATATATTTGTCGAAAAAGTAAAGGTCGTCTGGTCACGTTATTTATAGAAGAAGAGTCAACACGTTACGAATTCAAGAAACAGGTCTCGCTAAAAAAAACTGATTTTATGATGATGATTATTTGATGATGCATAACTTACGATGCATCTGTTACCTCGCGAATGTTAGTCTGCGTCGCGTCTGGATTCTTTTCTTCGTCGGCATTCGAAACTACTAATTCAAAGCCACTCATCTCATACCGTCTCTCGTAATTCGTTTCCATGTGCATTGGAGATGCTTCACTCTCATCCCGATCCCATCTCAAGCGAAAGGAAAGGAAAGAATGAAAGAATNGGATCAGGAATAGTTAGGTCGTGACATCGCGACCTTCGACCCGCGGCGTTTTATCAACGGCCACGATGTTACGATGCGACCATCTTTGCAGTAAAGGAAAATAGCATGGGACATTTACAGCCACGATTCTCCAACGCATTACCACAGCCTATCTGTCTCGATCGAACCGCCGCTGGCTATTACTCCGATGGTGTCTCGGGGACCATCGTACCACATACCCTTTTTAGACCAGATATAACATACCCTCTAGAGATGGACCGTTACGTATAAATGCCCGTTTTTCTTTCCTTTTTTTACATTCACTTTGCGTGTACTTCTCGTTTTTCTCGGATGGCAAATATCGCGCTGATAAACGAGCCACCGATCGCGTCTTTGAACGTAATAAATTGCATGTGTCTTTCCCAGAATCGTTTGCGATAAAAACTTCGTTATTACAGAACACATCGTTGATAAGTTATTATATTTCCAAATGGAAACAAAGGAAAGAAATGAATAATGCAAATATATCGCTAACTTTAACGAACTAATGCAAGCGAGAATTATATGACTCACCATTGATCGCGTGGATCGGGCAAGGATCTGTGCACGGAGATTAGATCACTGACATACTGATTAAACGCGTTATTGAGCCAGCCATCGTCCACCAGCTTCTTCGTCTGCGCGGACATGTTGGCCGGCAATATCACGGGTCTACCCATCTCGCCGGGTGCAGCATCCGGCTCCCGTGGTACAGCTAGTACTCCATCGCCTATGTGATCTAAAAGCCATCGAAGATCACAAATGAGTGACATCGTACAAGGATGTTGACACGTGAGTTGATTACAACACGATATTGTAAATTATGTATCCATAAAGTTATCTTATCGTCAAATTAAATAGATTTAAGATTAATCCTTTGCTGAATGAATTTATTAAACTTTTAAAATGTTATAAAAATTATTACTAGTACATCCCACCTTTCGAAAATTTCGTAAAATATTTTAAAGTAAAAAATAAAAGTTATATACATAGTTTAAACAATGCTAGAATATTTCTTATCGTAAAAAATAATATTTCTGTTTAAAAAGTTATGCTTTCTTTTCAATTTTATCTCATTTTTCATTCATTCCATTCATGATACAGTTCAGGATCAAAATTAAAATTCTATTTTCAAGATAATTGTGGAAAAAGGATTAACAATTAATCAATATTATTCTATATTATTCTATATTCTATAAACGACAATATCGAAAAATCATTATATCCTAAAGATTAATGATATATATAAACGCAGTCCGAAAAGAACTCCTCTAATTGAAATTAATGCTAATGAGTTGAGAAAGGCATTATCGCGCTGCTTATGCGTCGACGAGATAGAAAGGCAAATGGAGCAATACAGTGACTCATGCCAAACTCGTGGCCCCGGTCGTATTTTATCGCGTTCCGGTTTAGTTCCAGCTAATTCTCGTTCCGCTTCTTGTTTCGTCTGAATAGCGGGAGTATGATGCTTAACGTCAGCGCGCGAGGAGAAACGAGTCGGGGACGGCGGCGGCGGCGGCGGCGGCGACGCGCTACGCCGGAGAAAAAGGGCATCGGGAATTGAATTTT
The DNA here is from genome assembly GCA_021460005.1 of Tetramorium alpestre. Taxonomy (NCBI): domain Eukaryota; kingdom Metazoa; phylum Arthropoda; class Insecta; order Hymenoptera; family Formicidae; genus Tetramorium; species Tetramorium alpestre. The sequence continues at coordinate 1,890,960 of JAJVSH010000010.1, forward strand.
CAGCACATCCACATCCACCGGCGGGTCTCAAGGTGCAACCCTCTAAGAGCTTTCTCGCATAAACTCCGGTTTTATTTGCCGGCGCCATATTGCCGCGGCATAGCTGCTAAAGCCAGCGAGGCAAGTACGCTTCGCGATATGGTCGGTTGGCTGGCGCCCGACCCACCTGTCCTGAAAATAATTTTATCCTGGTCGACAAAGTTCGGCTCCGGTGTGTACGATGCGGCAATAAAGAGGACGACAAATTGCTTTAGCGCCGCGACCCGGGCCACCCACGAAGTTCGGCGGTGAAACTCGCGTCGTGCATCACGACCGCGTCGCCGTTACGCTACGGGCTTTTCTTGGGAGAATCGCCGCCGCCGCCGCCGCCGCCGCCGCTGCTGCCGCCGCGAGATCTCCTTCCCTCCGTTGAGCGTGAGCTGAACGCGAGAGAGTCATCTCGTTCGTTCTCGGTGCTGGGGCACGCGTTCATACCCACGGAGGCATTTAAATTCATTAACACGTCATTCCGGGCGCACGAGCGTGCGAAGTTCCTTCGCGAAGTGTGAGCTCGTGAGAGGCATCAACCGGCGAGACGACTAAGCTCATCATTCAAGATACACATTTACAGACTCCCTTCGAGTGCATGTATCGCGCTGTACGCTAGCGTGCAACGCCGACAATATCGTCGGGATGATCCATGCAAAGCCCCATACTTCGCATCTGGCAATAAGGGGGTGAGCGCGGCGGGTGAACTACCAAAGATTCCTTATTACGCCCGTGGCGGTGCCCGAGAGAACTTTCGTCTTTGAGGATCCTTTGCGTGTACAATCATACCTCGTTCTACGTCCTTCCTCTCCGCGCGGTTTTCCTTTATTCCTGCTCCCCTTGTGCGATCGACACGCACAGACGAGAAACACAAACGATGTAAGTAGTCAAGTTTAAAAAGGTATAAAAATTTCATTTCTAAATAAATTACTTTTGTTTTTTTCCTTTCTGTCGAATTATCGGCAAACAAATTAAATTCTCGACGAATAATTCTCCAAAAGTTTATTATTTATATAGAATTTGTATTTATAGCAAAATAACAAAAAATTCTTGGAATAACTGATATTTATTTCTACAGATATTTTAATTATTAAAATTTGTAGATTTTATATTCATGAACTTTAAATAGAAATTTCACATCCATAGCGCGTGCTAAATTATTAAATGTTATAAACAATTAAGAAAGTGTGCAATAACGGATACGTAATAAATTTTTCGTCATTCATTTTACTTGAAAAATGTTCTGAAAAAGTCGAACATGTTGAGCCACAGGTGGCTCGCGAAGTAATCAAACATTCTCGGGTATGATTCATGCACAGACCATGCATTCCGAAAGGGACATCTATCAGCTTATTAAGACCTAATCCGCACGTGTGTAAGGTGTCTATCTATTAAGCCGTTTCCTAACAGACATGATTCATGTAGCAACTCACAATACGCCCACGTCGCATCGGCAAGAGATGAAGAAAGCAATTTTAATCATACCTGAATCTCCACGTCGAAAATAAAACGATTTAATCTTCTAAACTAAATCTGCATCCTTTAATCGAATAATCAAAATAATTTTTATGCGGAAGAACTGTATTGCTCCATCTATATTGCAAAGCGATTAATTTCAATTAATATCATTTTTAACAAAATTCTTAACAAAAAATTCACAAAATTAAGAAAAATCAATTTTCTAATGAGCCGAATGAATAGGAGAAGGAAAGAGAGAAGCGAAAACAATATTGTAAAAGTTGAAAGTACCTTGCTCCGGGCCGGCCTGATTGAGCTTCGCCTTGTTGCTGATCACATTGCCGGTCGTCTCTTTTCTAAACGGCGCCGCGGGCGGCACAAAGCCATTCGCCGCTTGCTGCGGCATCGCGACGCCCGACGGTGCCAATCCCTGTACGGCGGCCGCCGCCGCCCGGTCTTCCGTATAAAGCAGGAAACAGACGGTCACCCACACGGCGGTTGCCAGCACCGCCACCTTCAACCACAGCGACCTTCTCCTGGGGAAACCCATCCTGCCGCCACTCTTCGATCCTTCCTTTATGCGCCTGCTGCGATCGACACCTTCCCGCGCTGCGATTATCGTACTTCTCGTGCGGCCTCGAAATGTCGTGTTACCTCAGCAACATCCTCTCGTCCCTCCTCAAACTCCCACCAGTCGGCTCTCGCCGTGTGACGTCGAAAGGTCCGGGCGCCTCGGCTAGTTCCTCCTTTCTACGCGATCGAGGACGCTAATTAAACGCCCGGGCAGAGAGAGGAGATCCACGGTAGACGCGTTCCTTTCACGAGCAGCCGCGCCAGGAATTTCACTGCAAGAGCCTCGGCTCCGACAAACGATTCTTTATCCTAATCGAGATGACTGACAATCACTGATGTGCAACATTGATAGCTTCCCGTGATAGTACACGCGTTATCGTCCGTTTCGGCGAGACTATTTTTCAAAGTTGATCTTCCTCGACGCCGTCGCAATAGATCACACGACGTGAGATAAAGTAGATTGCTAAATTGTGCGAAACTAATGTTGTAGTTCGAAATATATGTATCGTATATGGCAAACGTCTACCGAGTCTTAATGATGTAGTGTGATACGTTTAGCAATCGATATGTCACATTTGATTCTTGCCGCTGCGTCAACGGCGAAATGGTCTTGCGACAATATGAAGTAGCGTCGTAGATTGGATATGATTTTAATTAATACTCCGCATATGTGCGTTACGATATGTACTTTCGAGCCAAGCACTTTTTCAACGTCACCGCATTCTCGTACCTGCAATCATAAAAAAAAAACAAAGAATATTAATGAAGAGAATCTAACTCGGTACACAACGGCTAAAGTCCAATAAAATATTGAAAGGTTCCAATTCGAACAAGTCTGATCTACTTAGGAACTATACCTTCAAAAAATATTCGCGTGTTCAAGATTAAAACTTTTACTCAAGCTCGTTTAATCATTAGTAATCTCGGAATGTTTTAGTCCTTTAAAATTATACGGTGCTAGGATCGTACTTACAATCGTACATCATATTTCTCTTTTTCCGAGCCACTAAAATTAAGGCCACTACAGAACTATCTAATTTTCGACATATCAAGAGAGTGAAGTCGAGATAAAATTCCATATTTTAGTTATTAACAATACCAGCTTTTAAAGTGTCAAAACTGACAATAATAAATATCCGTGATATATTTAATCTTGTCGAACAGCTTCCGTTTCTTTATTTATTCAGCGATTCGTCTAGCAGACTTGGAGCAATTTCGGAACAATCTGTCAGATCCATTTTCTAAAATTACGTTGAAAGAGAGATTCTTTATAATTAATATCATATCCTGTCATATTTTATTAATATAATATGATATATATATAAGTGATGTGTGATACATTATCTATAACGTTAAAAATAAATAAATTTAAAATTCTACGCAAACTTTTTTATATAATTATACAAATACAATTAAAGACGAAAACGCTGATGCTGAAAATCAAAATCGCGTCTCTATAAAACATACTCTTCACGATTTATTTATCTTACTAATGGAATTATTTAAGGGATAATATATGCGGAAATACGATCGACCTGGGACTTTCTCAATTAAGGGAATGATTGTAAACTTGCGCGCTCGTTAGATCTACGATCTAAAATTCAGTGTATCTAAAATACGTTCTTGTGAGTAACCCAACGTTAAGTAATCGGAAAATACGCGCGTCCCGGGGCTTTATTAACTTTGTATTAAATTAGGAAATTAGGAACTTTCATACGGCGCGGTAGTGTGCTTGTTAACGACATCAGGATAGGTGGATGGTAGCTTTATACATACATACATACATACATACGAAAGTAGCGATAATAATAACGACATGTTAGCATTCGATATTCGCTACCAAAAAAAAAGACGAATCATTTTCTCGTCGTAGGTAATCATATCGATCTATGAATTGAATCGCAATGAAGCGGATCGATGTGAGAAAGGTAACACGTCGCATAAATTAAATCGACGTCGCCATACAGTTATCGAACATTATCCATCATTTTCACACATCGTGCCTACTATACGAAATGATTACATTCCCAACATGATCCAACGCGCGATCGGGCGCAGATAAGTGGACGCGAGCGGTGCGACCGTTGCATTATGCGCAATGCATCGTCTCCGCATGGAAAAGTTGGCTGTCGTCGCTGTGCACGCAATCTCGCAGATTGTGCAAAGTTGTCTGCTCGTATCGGAGAATCGAGAGCTGCATTCGAAAAGACCGAAGCCTGGCCGGGATAACGATGAAAAGGCCCCGCGCGCATCTCGGGAGAGAGAAAGAGAAAGAGAGAGAGAGAGAGAGAGAGATTCGGGGACGGGACGTGAAAAGCTCCGGGCGAAGGAAGAAGCTCACTCGCGCGTGTCACGCTCTTTCGGGGCGCGCCGGAGACGGTTTGCTATTCATAGGCGGAGAAAGGCGTATGCACGTTTTAACGTCGCCGTTTCGACCGTAACCATATCGCGCAAGATACGAAGATGCGCTGCGGCGGATGCATCGAATGGCGACGCATCGACGGACGTTATGATGGGAGAAGTGCAGTTAAGCCAGCAGCCTTTCATCGCCGAGATTGAGCGCCACTATACTCACGGAAAATTGCATTACAGTCGTCTTATGAATAATATCGCTTCCAAGAGAGAGAGAGAGAGAGAGAGAGAGAGAAATTTACGATGCGCATATTTTGATTAAGTTTAGCTAATCGCAATGTTAATAAAATTTTTACCGAACATAGTAAAATTTACATTTTAATAATGTCTAGCTAATTACGCTGTTAATTGTTAATGAAAATTCTGATGGAATTATCAATAGACTGCGCACTTCAGACGAGACTTATATGGAGGCTATACCGAGAGTAGGAGCAATTTAATTTTTCGAAAACGTAAAAGATTAGAATTGAGATATCCGGGAGGAACAATTTCGCGAGATTGCGAAGATATCTTCTCAACGTTATAAAGTAAGAGGACTCCGCAGATCATACTATCTTCCTCAGACGGCACGAGAGGCCTTCCATTTCCAGTGAGTGGAGGGAACATTGTCTCGAGTAGACACACGTGCGAAAGCAGTGTGTGCTTTGGAGAAACGTTAGCGGAAGAGTATAGTTCTGGCCCTGCCAGAACCGTACGTGGCAAAGTGGCATGGTCGCTTTTTAGTGGTCGTTACTATCGGAGACACTTTTCCGTAAAAGAGTTTACTACTTCTCGTCTCTAAAATGCTCAGGCCGATGTATCGGTCTGAAAAACCTTCCTTTCCTTTCCTTTACGATCTGGCAGTAAATATACTGTAAGCAGCATAAGTGTGGCATCTCCTGTCGCGGTGTCTCGGTAATAGAAAAAAAAAAGAAGAAGAAAAGAGATAAGCGGACAAAGAGGTTATTTTGTTGCGAAATAAACTGAGAGAGATTCCGAGATCTTGAAAGTAAGTCTGCCGCTTAACGTTGCGGATAAGATTGCTGAAATAAGGTCGGGCATAAATAAAGAATCAACAATCAAAGAATAACTAAATGGGTAAAGAAAGAATAATCGCGATGTAAAGAAAACGTTTAAGGCTGCGGAAGGCGGATTTAATTTACTGCAGAATTGAAAATAAAAATAGCAATGAAATGAGCTCTCGGAATGAAACTTTAAAGGAGCAGAAACTGACATACGCTGTACTGCGTGTTGCGGTTCGACTCGAGGTTGAAATATTCTTTGGACTAAAGTATGCTTCTTGTTTCCTTCTTTGCGTATTTGTATTGCATTAATTGTATTAAATATCGCTTTGTGTAAATAATAAAACTGAAAAACAATGTTATTCGAAATAAATGTTTCTTCTCCCGATTAAGAAAAAAATATTTTTACGCATAAGTAAAAACTAGACAAGAGAAAAAATGAATTAAATGCCTGTATCCTTCGATTAAGAACATCGGCAATATATCAAAGAGATAAAGAGTGTATATTTGTCATATGTAAAAGTTTGCTCTTATAAATTTCGTCGCGAGCCGCCGTCGCCCTTTCGTGTTAACCGAAGTTAGATCGAGCTGACTACTGGGGATAACATCGAGCTCGCGTGTCACTGTTTATTTGGGTTAGGTTCTATTTTCGCTACCACTCTACTACCGACACGAAACGAGAGCACAATGGCCGGACTCTGTGTCCACCATCGGTTAAATGAATCGCTTAGGATAGGAAGGTGAGAAACATCTAGGAAACGCTCAGGAAAGACGTGTCAATCAACGTTCGATAACATCGGCGGCATGCATATGTCGACGTGTATTTCTGAAGTGTGGATTTATAGTTAGGCGCAATGATAATTGCGTTTTTCATTCAAGTCACGCTTTATCGTTCTTATCTAAATATAATTTCCTTTCACGATTAACTTCGAAATAATATTATGCCCTTCACACATGTGGCTGTCTCTTTGTTTATTCATCCCTTTACTTCGGCTCTGTAACAATGCTGTGTTTATGTAATAATTCCATATTTCCATGGCGTTTACATAATAATCCCATATTTCCATCGGCTGACCTGTAAGAGTCCATATCATCCATATCACAGCTTGCCACTGAATAATTCTCGCGGTGGGTAGAAACCATCGCGAAATGCATTCGATGGATTAATCAAATATCGACCGCTAATGGCTATATGACACAATTTTGCGTCATGGCTAAAAGCATTTAAATGTATTCTACTCAATTTTTTTTTCCCTAGCGAGCCAGTTAAGATTGTGCTTTTTTCCGGCAAAAATGCAGGGAGCTATGCTATTTCTGACCACGTTGACAAACGTTGTCTTGTACAACATCTAAATATTTCTCTATACACGTTCGAGAAAAATGGAGGAAAAGGCCGGGGAAAAGGAGACACATGAGATAAAAGCAGAGAGAAGGATATTCGTAGGATGGGACAACAGAAACGACATCCTGGTATCCACATGCGCTAGACCAGGAAAATAAGCCGATCGGAATCCCTAGCGGCGATACCGTACGAGCGTGGGATATACAACAGCGAGTACGATGGAAAGGAATCGCGAGGAAACGATTTCTTCAAGAGAATTTTAAATCTGCATGAACCCTCAAACCGATAACACTCCCATTCGAAGAAAGATCGGGGAAACAATTCTAAAAGAGAAGTAGTTCACTTTTGATGCGCTCTCGATGCACGATATATTGCTGTAAGTATTCATTTACATTTATTTGGAAAAGAGTAAACTGCTTTCAAACGAATGGTTTCGCAATTGCGCGCGCGCGCGTGAAAAAAGTCCGAAAAAGCTGAACGGCAAAACGATATTCTGTCATTTATAAAGATATCTCTGACAAATAATAAAATAAATAGCAGAACTAAAATGTTCGAAGAGTTATCTACAAAAGCGCATTCTGATGTAATTAAATAATTAAGTTAAAGAGCGGAAATCCGATATTTGTATTCTCTCTCTCTCTCTCTCTCTCTCTCTCTCTGATTACATTAAATTATTCATAATTAAATTAGAAAATACTGGATGCATAACGTGTACTCGTGAGCAGAAACATTTGTTTAATACCATTACATGTCCGAAACCCATTTTAAAAGAATGATAAAATTCATAATTTCACGGTATAATTCTTTTAAGTAACCGCCCGGTTAAATACTGAAAACCACCACATTTTACAAACGCCAGGATTAACGTTCATGGTTAAAATTCCGTTAAAGCGAAAATTTGAAATTCCGTGCTACGCCGCTTAGCGATGGAAATTTGCATGAACGTTACCGCCGTTATACGTCCTTAAGATGCATCACTTCATATATTATGCAAAACTCAATGCGGGATCTGCCTGCACGCCGCAGCACGGCGAGCGAAAGGAACATATTCGACGGCGAAGAAATTTTCCAAGCTCGACGGCGCACGAAATTGCGTCGCCGGAAACGACCATGTGTCGTGATCTGATAATCGGGAAAATAATTGCGCCATGTCACGGATTACCGAGGCGCGTCGCGCAGCGAGCTCTCAATCGTTAAAATTCTACTTTGTTTCTACTTCTTTTTATTACTTCAATTTTAAAATATTCTATTTTTAATATTTACATTAAATATATAATATATGTACCATATATTTACATTTATAATATTAGTGCTCGAAATATTTTACATTTCGAAATTTTTATAAATTTAATTAAGACAATTGTAATCTAAAAAAGTTTATTTAATATTTCTTTTCAGAGTAAGAGAAGAACGTCGTGTCCAAACATTATTCTAATTGTAAGATAACAAATCACGTTATTGCAAGCAATATTGTTCTTGATTGCTCTTTCTGTCATCTTTTTGTCAGTGGCTGCAAAAAGTTTATACTATCAGTGGCGTTGGTTGTTGAACCAAGTTTTCTTTGACCCGTTCTTTATTTTAATTATAAAAATTATTAAAAAGGAAATCGATACAGGACAAACATGATAATACCGGATCGCGTAATGTGTAAGAGTACATTCAGCGCGCGATTCGGTATTGTCGCAGAATTGCGGCTGGTCCGATAACGGAGCGGTTTTACGGTAATCTCAGGGAAATGTGGACATTAAATCCCTCCACTTCCCCGCCCGGAGAACATTGCCTCATACAGCAATGGAGCAATAAAGAGTTAACACGGTAACCGCTAATGGAGTAATGGACGTTCCGAGCATGCAGACATCGGCTGGACTTCCGCCAAATGAATACGTTCTTCGAGGGAATATTGCTCGACACTACCGTTCCTATCCTTTTCTTTAGCTTTTGCGGCGAGCACGGTCGTGTGGCCATCTATTTCTCCTTCATTTCCTTGCGATTAGTCGTGGAGGTCTTGGCAATTTTACAAAGAGTGCCGTCATTGAACTAATATTCCCAATAAAAAGAAAAAGATAGGTTTCAAATCTATCGCAAAGTAGAATCTACGTGTTCCAGTAACGGATACTGGTTAACGGAAAGGCGTATGAATGATTTAAAGATTATGATTAAAGTAAAGAGTAAACACGTGTGCGTGACTATGATTGATTCGCTTTTCAAGTTACGAACTAGCGCTAAACTACCGTTAAATCCTAGGCTACGATATTACAAGGGATTTAGTCCGGCTTATGATCTGCCGTACTACTTGCAGACTGTTTTTAATCGTTTTTGCTTCCCTGAGATTTAAAAAGAAGCATTAAAAATAGAAGATTAAATTAAGGCCAAAATTGATTGACGTTGATGAAACTGACCATTAATAATTTAATATCAAAACAATTCGTCGGGAAATATTAGTGTAGTCTACCAAAAAATTTCGGCGGTGGGCTAATTGAGCCTCGCTAATTGTTATTTCATTTAAACGTACGGTTACGAGGCCGCAATAATCTTCCATCACGCCGCTGCCCAGGCCATGTCTGATCTCATGACAAATGACCGCTTGCCACGAGCTCCAATTTCGGAAAGATATCCACACACACACACACAGACAGTCGCTTAGGCAAATCAGGGTTTAGGCGGGATGCGTGAGAAGTCATGCGCGTCTCTTTCGTCAGGTCAGGGGTCACGAGGCCATCGTGAGGCCACAAGAAATCATTACGTGACTGGAGACCCTTACGAACCTGTCGACGCGCTACCGTAATTCTGCGCTAATGGCAGCCAGGTAAAAAGTGCTAACGATTTTTCAGTCAACCGGGACGCCTCGTGGTCGCCTTGCAGTCCCCGATTATGGGGAATCGTGGCCTGGATTTCCGCGATCGATCGCTCAAAAGTTTCGGGAGCGACGTTGTTCGAACGCGGTGCATAGAGGTCTATTGAATTTCCGGTGAAAAACTGAGTGGTAATTTTTAATTGGCTGTCATTGATTGTTCCTCTTTCTAGATTTTCGCATATGCGATTTTAAATAGCACTATTTTATCAATTTGTTAACAGAAGAACACGAAAGTTATTAATTTGCATATTTGAGAATACAATAACAGAGAGAAATGTATTACCTGAAAGTTTTAATCAATATTATCTTTTCAAGCTTCATTTGTTCTTTATATCTGGACCAGTAGCTTCGGGAAAAAATGAGAATCGACTGGCAAGATCTTGGCGATGGATGTTGCGGCTCGGTGGAGACTCGGTTCGGGTCTGCCGAGCGCGACGTTACGGCACGGCTAATCAAATTTTCACCTGCGGAACGACTCGCGCTCGATTTCACAAGCTCGGCAGCGCCGGAGCTCCTCGAGGCCGATACTAATTAATTTTCATCGAATTAACGCCAGTGCTCGGTGAGTCGCGCGCTCGAACGCCAAAGGAAACCGCCACTGTCGGGGATCGTGCCGGGCTTTGCGGAGTCGGGCGCGCGATTCAGACACCGTGAGATCGTGAGAGACGCGCTCTATATTTATCGGCAGGCGCTGCAATTAATGGGGCGCGTGTGGTATGGGGGCGCATCGCGGAGCCGGGAGTTCGGCGTCGCCGCGTCCCGACTCTACGTGGAATGTTTATGAATGAGAGAATCGATATCGCGGTTCGCGAGGCATGTGTCGTAAATCAAGGGGTCCACGAATTCAACGCGTGAGATAGCGCGCGTCACGCGCGTACACGCGTTTTATGCTCGATGGAATGGAATCAGTCGGCAGGACAGGAGTAACGCGTCATTATCATCCATCGGGGGAGGGAGCTGCGAGCGGAACGTCTAGCGGGCGAGGAGAAACGGCAAAAAGTCGATCGCGCGCGCGCCCTTCGAGAACTGTCATTGAATATCCGCGGTGACGAACGACGATGAAAGGCGCGCGCGTGGATATGGGCGAGGCTCGATGTCGCGAGGAAAATTGTCACTTTTCCGAAAAGCGAATTTCTGAGGCTTCCGCTGTCGTTTCCGGGCGCGAGAATATCAGGCGTTTCGATTGACACCTTGCGCAACATGCCTGCCGAATCCGAGATGGAAAATAGAAAAGTGCGGCAGTTCCGCAACATTATTCGCGAAACGAAGCGCCATTTCTTATCCTCTTTCTCTTTCCGGGGAAATTTTCACGTCAGTCACACGGGGATCATTTCCCGAATGCATGTGAAACCGACGAAGAAGTCGGGGCAGACATTGTGTTGCGCCCGTTCACGCAAGACGGCATGATTGGAAGAACAACAGCGTCCCGTTTTGATTACTCGCCGAACCAGAGTGGCAAATATGGACACAAACTTTACGATGACCGCGTCTACGCTCTGTCGCGGCCATTGGGGCTCTTCGTTGGATTTACACATATGTATGTAACCGGTGTGCCGCTCCGAATGGTCGACATGGAAATATGGCGTTTACACAGCTGCCATGCGGGACAAAGCGCCTTTTAATTAACGCGCATAGATCAGCCTCAAACAGAGACAGGTGCGCGTCGCATTGAATCTGCCCTGATATCAGCGGCACCGACATTATTTTCATATCGTGCATGTCACACACGAAAATAAAGTGGCCTTCCGCGACGGCCGATTCAATCGTTTTCCCCTTTTGCGAGAGCCATAGAAATTAAATAAAGTCACGTAACTTGGATTTAAATTCTTTAATAAACGTTAATTAAAATTCGTTCGATCCTTCCTGAAAACTTTTCACATTATTTTGTCAAACTATCAGATTACTCTGCCACAATTCGAATCCTGACACTAGTTGGCCGAATAGTCGCGACGATAATTATCCTTGCAAGAATCGTAGAAATTAAATAAAGTTACGTTACTTGGATTTAAATTTCGTCGTAGAAATTAAATAAAGTCACGTTACTTGGATTTAAATTTTGTAACAAACATTAATTAAAATTCGTTTGCCTCTTCCTGAAATTTTTATTTTTTCAAACTGTCAGATTATATTTCGTCGTAGAAATTAAATAAAGTCATGTTACTTGGATTTAAATTTTGTGATAAACATTAATTAAAATTTTGCTCCTCCCTGAAATTTTTATTTTGTCAAACCGTCAGATTATATTGCTGAGCCATACGAATCTTGGCATTAATTTGCCGAATAACTGCGACAATAATTATTCTCGCGACTGGAAACATAACTCGAGGAAACGATGGCGGCGATTACAAGCCGCGCGTTTCTCCAAAACGCCGGCGGAGCGTAGTCCGTCGACTTTGCTGCCGGAAAGGAAACGTTTGGCGTAGCCTGGTCACGTTTCGCCCAAAATACACGTCAACTCGTAGCGCAAGCACAAGTCCGAATTTGCACCATTCGAGTTCGGAACTACGCTCGTCTCGGCCAAATGTTTCGCGTTCCTGTAACCGAGTGACCCCGCACTCGTGATGACGGCGAGTGCGACTACGCGAACGCGCGGGCAAAATTCCGCCGGGTAAACCGAAGTAAACTGAAGCGCGCTGCCGAGAGGACCGCGAATTTAGACTCGTCGAGCGTGTCGCGGCGAGGTCCCTTTGTGAGCCGTACCGTTTCGAATGAATATCGCGCTGCGGTAACAGCGCCGACGGGGAGTGGAGAAGAGGGGGTTAGAAATAGATTAGAATGTCACATGGCGCACGCAGGACTTATTCGCCGAGTCACGGGCCATCAACGAATTGTCGGAATTAGCTTACGCTCGTCGATGTTACGGCGGAATATTAAACTGTGCACTCGTGGGGCGAGCATGAAATCAAAGCGAATAGGATCGTATTTTATACGAAGGAAATATAAGGTAGAAGCGTTGAAGGTGCACAGGAGAAAAAAACCGAGAGAGGAGGAGAGATGAAGAAGTGACGTTCCTTGCGAGAACAGCTTGAAAAAAAAGTCCCCCGGAGTAAATATTCTTGGCGTATCTACATCGCGCGTACCGGTGCAATTTTTTACATTAGCGGCTTCGTCGCTTTGTCTCATCCGCGCGCGCGAACGAGGAGCGTATGCCGGAGAGAAAAAAAAATACAACACGCGCATAGGGTGATAGTGGTGGTGGTGGTGGCGTGGCAGCGACGTTAACGTCAAGACTTGGATCCCTGACACAGCATTATACACGCGTCTTTCCGCTCTGATACGCGGAGAGAGCCGCGCGTCCGCGCGACCATTGTTACCCTGACGTTACGGCGAGGGAAGAAAAACGAGAAGAGTGGAGAACCTGCCGTTTACATCCGTGCGTGGGCGAAAAACCAGAGGGGAAGGACGGGAGGATGTGCGGGGTATAGAGACTCTACGGCTCGGTACCAGGGAACCAGAGTACCTTCAGGGAACACGCCGTAATTCCGCAACGCGCCTGTCAGATCCGCATGACTTAACGTACATAGAAGACGCGACGACGCGACGGTCGAGATGACTTCATGCGAGTCAAGCGCCACGGAAAAAGAGAGATCGCAAGATTGCTTGTGTTATCGACGGAAAAGGAAGCGGTAAATCGAGGAAAATCGTGTAAATATACACGTCAGTCGTGCAACACACGTCCGAGTCAGAAACGCCAAAAAATTTGTAATATAACTTCAAACAGTCGCTTATAGATATATTAATATTTAAATGCCGGAGCATTTCGTTGAGACATCACGATAAGCTTCATGTTTAAGAAATATGATGAAAAAGTGTATAAACCCATATTCTTTCTCCTTATAAATTCAATAGATATATTTTTTAAGGACATTTAAAATTAAAATATATTGTAAACTAAGAAATAAATAAATACAATTACCTATCATGTATTTATTATATGATTATTTGCTGCAAAATTTAATTTAAATTGCTAGAACCCAGTTTGCGATAACTTAATAATAAGATTTCTTTCTTCGCATGGGACATATTGACAGGCTGTACATAATATCGACAGCGAAGGTAATAATCTTCTACAAACAAAAATCTCATCGAGTTTATATAGCTTAGTTCGTAAAGAAAAGCAGCAGAAAAATCTGACATCGCTACAGCCTCATCCTGCCGTACGTGTTTGCACGAAGACAAACACAATCAACTTCTAACAGCGTTGGGGTGCGAAACAGCCGGTGCATAGACTTTATAAACGAGATGCTCTAGATGAACCCACAACAGGTTCGCAAAGATAAGTTTAAAAAGAGCCTTCAAAATGAATTTATTAATATTACAACGAATTAATTCAGCACAGTATCAAATCAAATTCGAAATATCTCTAAAGTTAGAAATATTTTATAATAAAAAAATTTTAGGACTATAAAAAGCTTTAGTAGTCAATATCAGCTGTAGAGAAACTAAAACGACGGACAAAAGCAAGAGACAAAGCGATCTGCGTTAATTAACGATGGCGCGACAGAAAGAGGATCTTACGAAGACAATCACCTGATCTTTGCATATCGAAGATCTCGCAAAGGATAATCTCGGCGTTGCAGGAGCGAAATGTAAGGAAGAATAAGTGACAAAAAAAAAGAAAAGAAAATAAGAGAGGAAACGATAGCAGCCGGTGAAACAAGCGATTTTCCTGTCGGGAACGACTTACAGTCCGTTAGTCACATTGTAGTATTCTGTAGCTTAGAGTCTGAGCAGCTACATCTGCATGATAGCACGGAAACCATTCATAAAATGAAAAAGAAAGAAGGAAAAAAGGCGAAAGAGAAAAAAACAAATGTATAAAATCTTCGGAGAGGTTATCTTTCAGATTATTCTCGTTATTCTTTTAAGAAGAACGATTTTAAATTAAAAAACTCCTTTAAATAAATAATTTGACAACTTGTCAATGTATAAACTAAATATTTATGCATTAAGAAATATTCGTGGAAGAAATATGTGTGGAATATAATATACTGTTATTACACATGTCAAACTTTATTAATTTTCTTGCTATTGAAAATTAATGTCATCATAAATCGTCTAAAAATTTAATTATCACTCCAACTATTTGGAGTTTTTCAAAATCTCTGAAATAGATTGTATCTGATCGAGTAAATGTATCAATAATATTCTTCGTGCCAATTGTCTTGGAAAATTGACGAAGCTTCTTCGCGACGTTGTTTTAATATTAAAGAGTTTCTCCTTGGGCGACGATGATGCTTAAAAAATTAATCGCGTAATTCCTTGGTAAAAAGATGCGGCAAAGAAACGGATGGAGAAAACAGACGCTTCTCTCACCCCGTCGCGCTATCCATTTTTCCACGAGAGAAGTGAGGAAAGGATAAGGGTAATTAATTAATCCGGATGAAGGTACATCCAAGAACTTCCTGTCTTACCCTGCGCTCTTTATTACCCGCGCGAAACAATGGCGCGCGTGCCTCTGAGGGCCGCGGGAAATACTCGGGCGATTCGCCGCAACGAGCGTAGCACACGCGCCGCCCGTCGTGGATTTGCATGAAGTTCGAAAAGTTTTCAAATAAACACGGCGAACAGCCCGACAAGAAAACGGCAGCAGTTAACGGAACTTTTCCATTTCCGCCTCTCGCCGTTCGTCTGCGGAAGTGGAGCTCGCGCCGCGCGACTTCGCCATTCGTAGATCTTGCAAAAACTTGAAACCCGGGGCGGTCTCGTGAGAAACGATTCGCTGCTGAGAAATCCCTTAATTATGGTGTAAGAAGTGCAAGCTGTAAGAGTTAATCTGTCCGTTTTCGCTACAACCGTGTAACGATGGAGTTATTTCTGTGTCTTTTAATCACGTGAGATTGAAACTAGCACATCCGAGTGCTTTTTAATTGTTCAAACGCACCAAATTGCACTTTTCAATTTGAGAGAAGATTAGAGAAACAAGAATGCTAATTCAGGTATTATTAGCTTTCAAATTTATGGAATATTCTAATATGAATATACATATCGTCAACTTAATTAGTGATACTGATCTTTGTTTTGAACATTCAATTATACATTTATACGTTCTCGAAGCATGTCAGACTAAATCCATCATAATTGCATACGTCTCAATCTAAATCTATTTCAAATAAAATAGTCTATTAATTAAAGACCTTATGAATAATGAATGTAATTCATATATGACACGGAATTAAATTAAATAAAAGATAAAATATTATTGATTTTGATAAAAAATCTTTTAAGTAATGCGATAATTCCTTAAGTTTCCTTTTTTTCTTGAAGAAAAGTTACAATAGTTTTAAAAAATGCATATTTTTTTAAAAGATTCACATTTAATAATATTTGAAAAGAGAAGAGAGAAGAGTAAATCATGCAGAATAATCCAATCTATTTAAAAAAATATACGGTAAAAATAATGTTAATGGCAAAAAAAAATGTTAAAAGCAAAAAATGGCATCATACAATTAATATATTATATTTGCTCTCTTCTGTGATTGATTTAAATGAGCGATTAATAAAACGAAATATTACACGAATGAACATTTTAACGAGTTGAAACAGATGTGTCAATGCAAATCGCATCGGAATTGGCGAGATCACAATACGTATGAGACCGCGCTGCCATCGGCGGTATATCGAGCGGCGGCAGAGATGCTCCGTAGAAAATTTCAATCTTATCGTCGACCGTGAGAACATTCCTCGTATTCTTCTACTGTCACGCATGTTTCCCTTTGGGAAGAGATATTGCTTACGACTCTCCTACGTAAGCGCCGTATGTGATAGTAATGACACACTCGCGGAATAAAAATAACGGTGAAATAAAAGAGAAAATATTTCATGATACTTTATTTACTTTATATCACTTTTGCCACGTTTATTTAAAACGTCTCTAAATTAATTCAATTCAAGCGACTTTTTATCATCTCTCTATCGCCTGCTCGAGATAATATTAGAAATATATTATAATAAGATAATATTATAAATTTATTACCGTCAATATAATTAATCTTTATGGAAACGAAATGTGTGGATAGCTCAGGTTTATTTAAGTTGATGCAAAAGATGTTTCATTTTTAGACGCACGATTGATCTATTGTTGTCGATCTTCAGCTAGAAGATTAAGGATGTGACACCCACGCGCATTCCAAGCTTTCTTTCGTGCGGGCTCACCCACGCCGCTAACCCACACGCGACGCGCTACTTCGCCGAGGATCATGCATAAGCATTTACCGAATTACGACAGCATCCAATCAGAACTCCTCCGTAACGGATGCGGCGAGCTAAGCCCCAAACCCGATCGATCGCACCCGCAAGTTTCTCCAAGGCCGTCAACTCCCATCGAAACTTTCGTAGTCAGGAATCTCCGAGAGGATTCCTCTCCGGTAAGGACGCCCCCTTCAACAGGTACTTCTCGCCTTTTTGCGTGCAAGATTGTCTCGCGGATTACGGACGGAATCGTGCCGCAACGATATTGACGAAGTAAAATGCCGGCGGATTGATTTCGCCGTGTCGTTAAAACGCGACCGATTCAAGTGCCTCGATAATCGCCACACGTCTTGTCATTCTACGCCGAAGACGCGATTTCATCCGCGATACATGCGACACGCGAATCGATAAGACTCATCGTGACAATTGAAATGTGCAGCGTGACACAATTCATTATCGTTGGAAAGTTCCACGAGAAACTTAGCTCCTATATGATGAATATTAACCATTAACATCGCATGTCTGACATGTTTAATTAAAACATGTTGAAAGGCCGGAATGTAAAACATAATCAGCAGTTTCGTTAGAATGAAACTTATTGTTTAATCCTCACACTGTCAGTCTTACCTCCCTATGTGACACTGATAATAAAATGCAAATTTGGCGAAGTAGTAAATACATCAGCGTGCGGGGAACCGGAGTCTATATCTATGCCCAAGCCGAAAATTATAAAGTTCTCGCGAAGGCAAACCGAAATTTCGCGGCGGCGCACGCATTAACGTCCCGTGGATGAGTTATCACCGTGAATAACATTATACCGAGTTCGCCGAGTATTATTTCCGTACCAACGTACGTGTACGTATTTCCCGTATCTCGAGCTTTCGTATTCCGTAAGATATAATGACATTATTACGAGCTCTCGCGGGGAATATTCCCCGTATTCGTATGTAAGGGTTACGAAGACGCGCGCGCGACGCGAGCGTATTCCCGCGCGGATTTCCCGCACGCGCGTGTTTTCGCGGCGCCGAGGAACAATCGCGGCGCGAGTGCATTTTTACTGCGATAGAGTCGCGTATACGCGGTAGACCGCGTACGCGAAATAGAGGGAAGCGTAGGAATTTCTAGATTGTTGTTTGACATTCTAACGGAACGTACGCGAGGATATTTAATTAAACCGACGGGGTCAGAATGAAGCGAGGAGAAGCGAGCGGCCAGCCAGCCAGCCGGCCCGACCGCGCNGCACCATTTCTGACCGACGTACTGACCCTGTCGTGTCACTTTAACGTTTTGCGTCGGGGAGTATATACGTCCGTTTGCATTACACTCCGCGGTAATGCCTCGGAACTCTACACGATATTCATAGAGATGCTTAACACGCAGCCGGCTTTTCCCCTCTCCCTTCCCCTTGCGGTACGCGCATAAAACGTCGCGTCTGAAAGTAATGCGCCGAACGCAAATTGTCGTGTTTTCGGGGTCGCTATCGGTAGCATGGTTGAGATATACATATATACGTCGACATTGATTAGCTCACCGATAGGTCCAATCATTCTTAATGGCCGCGCGTAAAGATAACGGATGTATAACGCTAATGTGTATGCGTGACGAAGAATGACAATTGCACGAATGTGAAAGTTATTCGCGACTGTGGTTTTGAAAATTTGATGATTTAATCTTTCACGGCTATGTAGAAGAAGGTAATGAATGTTCCCTGGGGAGTTTCACCTACCGACACGCAGGCTGGAAGCGTTGCGTGTACATTGATGCAAAATTGCAGTCATACGGCAAAGATTTATGTATTCGCGATTCTGAATTAGCGAGGTGCGTAGGTTTATGTGCATATGTACTTATATACGTGCACTTAACGCTCGAGCGCAAGAGCGCAAACAGTATACAGCATTATGTAAACTTCCACGAGACAAATTTGCCTTTTACAAAATGAAACAGCTCGTAAACATAAACAAATCATGACTCCCTTACAGCCCGCATTTATAACATGCGCATAAAGAGATCGGAAAATCTAAAAATATTATGTTCTCCTTAGCAGTTTTTTAAATTTTTACAGCTATTTTGAGAATATAAAGAATTTTTCTATACCTTTTAAACAATGTAAAATGCTTTCAAAAAGAATTTTTAATTTATCTTGTATTAAAGTATGATAAAAAATTTACTTTCTTGCAGGATTTCGTTCGATCCATTCGCTTCAATAAATATATTGATGATATAAATAAAAGCTAAAGCGCCCGTATATTCAGTGCTTTGGAATGCACAATCAATAAGATTCGTAAATATTAGGTATATCGTCTACGTTTAAAGGCTGCCGGTAGCAATTACTATGCTGTGTCGAGGTACGATCGACCCATGCGTTTCCGTTGGATTAATTGCCCCTAAACGGGGCCAGACCGGAGGGGGGCGATAGGGGCGCGGAGAAAGAGGGGGGGACGCTCGTTCGCGGGGTGAGTGAGCTCGGGGGCGCGATTAAATCACGCTCGTTAAATCGAAGCGGACGGTGCGGGTGCTGCAAAAATTGGTGGCCCGTTTATTCCGGCCGGCTCTAAAATCGGCACTATATGACGTGGACGAGCGATGAAAAATTAATGAGCCCACCGGTTGCCACAGTCGGTCGGCCAAAAAGAGGGCGCCGCAACGGTGTGAGAACGGAGGAATGGCGGATATCTGCGGAACGATAACAGTTTTCCGTCCGAGTACTACGTATCGGGCTTTTTCCGTCCTTTTTTTATGCGTCTGACCGCGACGGAATTAAAAGCCCCGAATGCGACCGCCCCGTCGAGATCGGAGGTGAATTAAATTCGGTTATCGGCGACATTCGAATTAAAATTAATCGACCCGTGACCCATAAGAATCGCACACACGTGAGAAATCGTTTCTGCAATCTTGATCCTAATTAATTATGAATTTCAACGGTAGCGAATAAATCTTCTTTCCTGCACAATGAATTTATCTTGCACAATATTCAATTCTCTCTTTCCTGCTCGTGTTCAGAAATATCTGATTTATGGCTGATTACACACCGAATTCCGTTATACCGTTCCAAGGAGCTTCCTATTCATTCCCCAGCAAATTTCTATTTTTTTTTCTTGCTTCCGCCATCGGCGGAACAAGCGAATAACTTTCGACTCGATTCCTGATGAAGTGGCGAGCTCGATATCAAATTGGCGGACTTCGTCGTGGGATTCGCCCGATAGAAAATTTTTAATGAAAGTCACTAGGGAGGATACGGAAAGTTACGGAGAGGTCAACGGAGCGAGAAGAGTCCCCGGTAATCTCCGACATCTTGTTACAGCGTGGTGTAAGAAGTAGCAAGAGTAGACCGGCGTCCGCCGCATCGCGCCACGACCCCCGCGTTCAATTAAAGCGTCAGCGTCCGCGGAAAACTTTTATATGAATGGTTTTCATTACGTCGCGGACTTATTAAGGGCGTCTTCACGCAGGCATTAATATCCCCGTCGCAAAGAGTTTTGTTATCAAGCGCGACCATTCAGCCCGCAGTGCACCGGCAAGCACGGTACTATTTTAGCATCGGCAAGCTCGAGCGGACGGAAATCCGTGAAACTATTGAGATTCTTCTCTACGTACCGCTCGTTGCTTTCTCCAACTAGAGAGTTTCTTGTTTTTGAATATAGTAACAGCCTCGATGTCAGCTTCTGCAAGTGCGCCGGCCAATTATATCGATCTGAAAAGAAAAAAGGGTATACGTTAGCGCGAGAGGCTTTGGAAGGACTTTCGCTAGATTGAATGGAAACGTACCATTATATTGTTATTATTATTGTAACTATTTTAGTATCGCCGATGATATTTTATTCCGAATAAGAGACGGATGTAATTAATTTTACGTACGTGTGATATTAAAGGACTAACAACAATGCCCGGTAATTTGCTATTCGGAGTCACGCCGCAGAAATGTATTCTTGCGTGATGATATATGCATCACGCGCGTAATCGTACGGTCGGTTACACGAGCACATCGCTATACCGTTCGACTAAACCGGTGATAAAACAAATCGTGACAAATTGCCAGCGAGATGTGGAAGTGCCGTGCCACGCAATTGCACCGGCGACGGTTTCACCGAGTTAAAGAACGAAAAAACTGCCACGAGGAAAGCGCGCGAGCTGCATCGAGCCCGGTTTCATCGTATAAATAAACGCATTTTACTGCTTCCATTAACATTATCGTTCCTTGAACAATGCACGTATGAAATGCGCATTCGAGATAAATGTTTCCAGTTTAAAAGTAATATGTTCCGCACAAGGTGCGCTTTAAGTAATGACGATTACAGCGTCGTGAACGGCAATCCGCACTCTCCGCAACGTGAAAAGAACAGTCGGGTGAAAAGACAGACGGCACCGGAATTATGCCTGCGCGAAAGTAATTTCTGTGGCGGATGTCTTCCTGATTTCGCCGAGTGCGCACAGCCTCCGCGGACTTTCCGGTTGTAATGAAAAATTGCGCTTGCGCATGTCCCATCTCTTAAGTAGGTACGTCCAAGAAGCTGATTTTCCAGCACTAACACCAGCGCTTGCAACGTGCGTGTGCCGCCGTAGTTTTCCGCTAGACTACTGTAATTTCACATTGGTAGAAGAGACAGAGGAAGAGAGAGAGAGAGAGGGAAGAGCTTAGGAACACAGCGGCGGAGAAGATAAGACAAATGGAGATGACGGAGAAGAAGCGCGCTCTGGCAAAAAAAAAAGATAAAAATTATAAAGACAGTAGACGTATAAAAAGTGCGTAATGTCCTCAATGCTGCGCCATACGAGGAGAAAATACGTAACACAAACACATCCCTCCGTTCCTTTTATGTAATCCAATGAAGCTAGAAGCAAGCTTTAGTAAGAAAACAGACCACTGACTGTGGTCGAGCTCCGCACTAAGTAACTGGTGGTAATGAGCGAGTGGTTGCTGGTAAGTACTTGGTAAGTAGAGAAGTAAGTAACGAATATTGTGTCCTTTGCCGTGCGACTTCCTTTCCGTGCTACTCGGGGACAAAATGGTAGCCTTGAGCCATTTCTGCTCTCAAGGAGATGTTCTTACAATTAATTTCACAGCGATGTTGTGTGCTTGATTGTTATTAATATTAAATATGCAAGGGTGTAAAGAATTTCGGTAGAGATTAATATGATTAAAGATTGATATTTTGATACACACACACACACACACACGTAATAGACCACTGAGAATTGGAATCCTGTAATTTACTAAAAACAAAAACCTAACACGTATAATTATTGATAGAACCATTTCAAGAACAATAATATACGCGTTTGCCGATAAAAATTCACAGCTTAATCGTTGCATCCGTCGTAAAATTGTTATAATATTAATTGTTATAAGATTATACGGTAGTCAATTTCCTGTTAATTAGAATTCAGATATCCCGGAAGATCTTCATTCGCGGGAATGCGAATAAGAAAATGCACGTGCACAGAAGTTAATTTCACTAGTCTTCGCTATTAAAAATTCGAATGTTTGCCCGACTTGCATGATTGTACGACTTCCTTTCTAAAATAATATACCATACTCCCCCGATTTTATTTGCCTCTCGGAAAATAACCGGCCATTCTCGGAATAGTTATAGAATTGCAATGCGTCTCTGCTGGAAATCTCATTAACTTTTAATTTACGCAAATGTCATCTGGACAAGTCGGCTATGTAAGCTTTTTAAAAAAATGGCGAAATTGAAAAAATAAGCAGTTCATATCTTATCCGCACGTGCAATCCCACATGCCTCTTATTACGTATCCCCGTTTCCTTCCGCTTTCTGCGCGCCGGCACGAGCTCGCAACGCGCAAATTCGTGCCGCAATTTCGCCGTAATTTAATTTAACGCGGCATCGTCCGAGCAAACTTTCTCGCTTCCTAAATCCCGTAGGAGCTCGCTGTCGGGCACAAGCGGATGGATTTTTATCGCCCTTCCCCCGCGCTACTGCTCCCTCCCCTCCTTCCCCTTTCTCTCATTTTTCTCTCGCTCACTCTGATTTACAAACTGATTTTTGATGGAATTGTGAAATTGGAGCTGAACGAAATGCACGACGGGAAAAAGGGATGATTGCACAAGGCGGAAGCTTCATTTCGGATTTCGAGGCAAACATATTTGCCGGATTCAATTAGAGTATAAACTATTTCCTCTCTCTCGGCGTTGAAACCTCAATATAAATTCTAGCCCGTTACGCAGTAATCCCGGATTATTATCATTATTATTATCCGATGAATAAATTATTATATGACGTGCTATTTCACTTTATATCTAATTTATTCGCTCATTTAATTCCCCCTAAAATACTACAGAGAATAAAATACTGCATGGAAAACAATTTTTAAGTCATATTTTTGCGGTTACTCTTGACATTCCATGCTACTTTCATTACTCCATATTTTTTTGTATTGCGCTGCCTCGTTGAATCGTTTCGTAGCGGATTTATGTATTGGAGTATGTGTGCATGCGCGTATGTATGTATGTATGTATGTATGTATGTATGTATGTATATATGTATATATGTATGTATGTGTGTATGTATGCATGTGTGTGTGTGTGTGTGTGTGTGTGTGTGTGTGTGTGTGTGTGTGTGTGTGTG